>OU744725.1:41234521-41794521 GCA_916613615.1 Steromphala cineraria
AAACTGGTTAGGAGACATAATTTGCATATTAAGTATTGTGTTTGTAGTATGTCCTGGTATCCGAAGTTATCGACTAAATAGATTAATAAATTATTATTCATAGGATATCATTCTTATAAACATTGACGTCTCCACGATTATTGATTTTGCATGTTTCAAAACGATGCACATCTGATGCTATTAATACATTTCGTTGAAAATATATATTTCATATATCTCAAAAGCTTTAAAGTCTTCATTTGTTTTATTGTCGAGTGGTAAATGTGCTAATATGTCAGAAGATAATACGTAGTAAGCATTCAATGAATAAAATGGTTTCATATATCCTGAAACAAATAAATCCAAAAGGCAGTGAATGACCATACTGCTTCAGCAAAAATCGTGCATTTGACGAAACTTTTAACCTATACTAAAACGTTACTACTCTAGCAGAAAATTATTTCTTACAGGAAGAACATGTATAGAATTGTCCAAGTAGACGTTTACTGTTATTGTAGAATGGTATAAACGAGACTAAGAAATTAGTTTAGTAAAAACACTGACAAATAAAACCCCACGAGATACAGATTAATTATCTTTAAATGTCAGGAAACCAATTTTTACTTCTACTACGTAGTTGATTTCCATTTATTCACAAAAAATTATTTTCGCCATTTGATGGTTTATATTTGTACTGTTTTGATGTCTACAATCAATAAGGCTAAATAATGAAAAACGTATTACAATCTCACAACCTTTAGCCACATTCGTGACCGAAATTGTTAAAACTGTTTCCAAAACTTGTTGATTGGAAACCTTTTCTCGTAAAAATCGATTCTTCGACCATTGCTTAAATAAATAACATCATGCACCTCTCATAGTTGGTAAACAGATACTTCACATACATATAATTTGATGACAAAAATTATGGTTTCGAATTCCAGCTTAACCCGAGACACTTTATTTCGACATACGCTTTTTCTATTAGTCGAAATTCGTGAACTGAAAAAGAAATTTTGTTATTAAAGATTTTAAAGTCAGCAGATAAAATTTCTTTGTCTTCTTCATAAGAGAAAGTCATTACAATTTAACCATAGACAAGATACATTGTGGCTTCTCTTAACTGATCAACCTTTTATGATGGTATTTCCGTTCGACTACTTATTGAAAAGGTTTTCAGAAAATGATATTCGTAAATCACAAAGCATAGGTCTAATCGACCATACAGAAAAGCCATTTGTCATAAATAGGAATTGCAAAATGATATATACGAATGCCGTGTCACATAAAAAACGTCTCCAAATATTGTACTTAAAACCTTTAAACACTATATCATAAGGGACATAAAATTGCCAAAAAGTCCAAATTAAATGAAGTTCCAACATTTTCGATAAGTTTTCTTTGAGAAACAAAATATTATGCTAATATTGATTTTTATGTTTTAGAAAAAGAGAATCATTGTGACCAGGTTTCATTAGATATTTTATACAAATTGCCGAAGGCTCACCATATAGGGTCACCATATTAGAACCACATAGTCACCATATTAGGGACCACAGGGTCACAGCATTAGGCATCACAGGGTCACCATATTAGGGACAACAGGTTCACCATGTTAGGGACCACAGGGTCACAGCATTTGGGATCACAGGGTAACAATAACCATATTAGGGACAACAGGTTCACCATATTAGGGACCACAGGGTCACCATATTAGGGACCACAGGGTCACAGCATTAAGCATCACAGAGTCACCATATTAGGGACATCAGGTTCACCATATTAGGGACCACAGGGTCACAGCATTAGGGATCACAGGGTAACAATAACCATATTAGGGACAACAGGTTCACCATATTAGGGACCACAGGGTCACCATATTAGGGACCACAGGGTCACAGCATTAAGCATCACAGAGTCACCATATTAGGGACAACAGGTTCACCATGTTAGGGACCACAGGGTCACAGCATTTGGGATCACAGGGTAACAATAACCATATTAGGGACAACAGGTTCACCATATTAGGGACCACAGGGTCACCATATTAGGGACCACAGGGTCACAGCATTAAGCATCACAGAGTCACCATATTAGGGACATCAGGTTCACCATACTAGGGACCACAGCGTCACAGCATAAGGAATCACAGGGTCACAATAACCATATGAGGGACCACAGAGTCACCATACTAGGGGAAAATGGTCACCATATTAGGGATCCTAGGATAAAAGCATAAGGGACAACATGGTCACCATATGAGGGACCACAGAATCAGCATCTTAGGGACCACAGAATCAGCATCTTAGGGACAACAGGGTCACCATATTAGGGGTCCTAGGTCACCCTTTTAGTGACTACAGGGTCATATTACTTGGGGTCTTATGTCATCATATTAGGGACTACAGGGTCATCATATTAAGGGTCCTAGGTCATCGTATTAGGGCCTATAAGGTCATCATATTAGGGACCACAGGGTGATCATATTAGGGACCAAATTGTCTTTATACTCGCCCATGTGCGCCTTTCTTCATTTATCAGAGTCAATGGTATATGGAAATATAGGGAATACGGATGCAAGACTTCATGCAACTTATTGTGCTAACACATCATCTCAAAAACCAATATTTGTCCTTTTAAATCAAGCAATATCTTTCAAGAGATATTACTTTCAATCAGATATCACATAACAGCATGTTTCGATCGAGCATCATTAAGCATTAATATTACTAGTATATCTATATTGAAACTAATATGATAGAAGGTTATGTAATTCTTGTGGTTATCATGTCTATTATCGACGTCGTAATGATGTCATGGAACTTTATGAACGTCCACATGCAAACATCAAATAAAGAAAGCATAAATTGACGTGAAGGATGATAGTCACTAAGCTGTTCTTAATGTATAAAATAAAATGGAACAGACCAAAATAAATGACAAGAATAGGCTCTTGAAGTTTTTGATACACACAATCGATCTATCTATCCACTATCATGCAATGGGCGCTAATGATAATAATAAAAGGGTTCAATAAATAAGCGAGGCCTCGATGCCATTAAACCATTTAAAAAAGTTCTTTCTTTTTATAAAACATCATACGATGGAGAAAAGGAATTCCTTATGTCAGCACACCGTGATTTCACTTTGATCCTCAGTTGCAAATTGTCAACCTATTACCATACTGTAATTATCAACGTTATTTAAGAGGATCAGAAGATTAGCTTGATGCTCGAGAAACTATTTTTGCTAGAGTTATAACACGAAGGTATCCAAGTGAACGCCTTACAACAATGAAGACGGAACGTCTGAGAGATGTACAAGCATCCGTCGCATCATATGCATTGCTGAAAACAAGCGATTTATAGCAACTGCTTATTTGCGAAGTGACATTTATCAATTATGGAGAGGATGGTGGAGTTTTTTCACAGATGTATCGGAAGAGGACAAATATATTAAGCCTGTTAGCTGAGGATCGTGCGATCAATTAATGCTGATGATAATTAGCGAATAAAGCATTCAGGTCACACACACGGCCTAATTGCAGGCTGAGGAGGTTGTGAAGATGTTCCTTTTACTGATAAAAGCGTCTATGGCTTTGCGGGAGAAATAGGGGGTCAGATAGGGCTTGGAAGGTGGGAGGTGAGTGAATGAGAACAATGTCTGTTGAGGCGGCAATAGTTTTAGGGAATCGGTACATTCCAATAGGTACAACGATGTTGATAACATAGTATGTTATCCAGACCCAAAATAAAATAAAAGACCCCTCTTGAAAATGTTGGCAAGTCTCATTAATGTTAAGGCATTCTTCAGAATTCCATTTTATTTTATAAAAAAAATGTAGATAGTTAAATTACTCAGAAATTTTTGTCAGGGAATATATGTAAGTCTATTGATGATATTGAAAGGTGTTTAGTGGCACACAAGGGGGGTCTGTATGTACCGAAAGGAACAATGGGGATCATGATCCATAGGGGGTTCTTATCACATAGGGGGAACAATAGACATTCACATATTCGTCGTGTCATTCATTATCACACCTACACCGGTTTTTCACGGTATTTAGCCGAAAGTGTTACAGACATATGTTGAATCAATTATTTAGCAATTTTGTCGAAGTTTTTTATTTTTCATTGTTTTCCATATTACATATTACACTAGGGTTTACATAAGTAAATCTATGCTTAATGGTAAAACTTTTGGCAGTTGTACTAAAGCTCTGAAACGTAATAATTAAATATGTATTTTATAACCATTCCATTAGTCTAGTACCTTATCACCTATTCCAGTTTCACAAGAATGTCAGTGAAATCAATCAGTAAAACAGAACCTCTCTTAAATACCCTTAACGATAAGTTTGCTTCATATCTCCTCTCTTATACAACGAAAAAACCTTGAATACAAAATGCACTATAAAAAAAATCAAAAGATAAGGAGGAAAAGGGCTTTTAGTTAGCCTAAATGTTAAGTAAACTGTCTGAATTATCTAGAATTGAATGAGATGAAAAATTTGATTACTAATAGATTACTTTTCTTAAACACTTCTCACCCTTTGTCACTTTCCGCTACTTTGTTAAAGGTACCACTCGAGCGGCTTTCGTCCGCCATTTTGAAAGGTTAGCATTGCGAGAAAACAAATGTTCTGTATTATGCTTATTCATTAACCAAATTAAGTAATAACTACGTGAATGGTAGCAAAGGAGCATATTTACAAATAATTCACAATAAAAGTTATCAGTTGCGACAGCATTTTGTCGAAGTAATGCATTCCATGATCGTAGCTTCGATGATTGGCTTCATTTCACGATGTTTTTATTTTTTTAGCGATACACTTGATTTTTTGTCAAATTGTCAATTCTTTAACAACTAAATGGCTTATCTCACAAACATATATGAAATAAGTGTGAAATTATCATGTAAAAATCATATGTAATTGTAAACAGGAAAGTCCTCCTGAATTTCGTTTCCACAAAAAATACCCCGCTCGAATGGTCCCTTTAAGTGCACTCATCTTTTCTTTAACCGCTAAAGATGTTAACGCTAAGTACTTAAAAGGTTTGTTAGCGTGTTCTCTTATCTTTTACAACCGAATGACATACAGATAAATATAAGCACAAAGCGGGGTGATTAAACCTTACTTTATGCCCGTATAAGGAGAACGCTATAATCTTTTTTTACTCAAGAAAGGTCATAAATCAAGTTTTTATATCACACCTTAAGATGATAAATAACAAATTATCAAGTTACAGAGCTTTAGTACGATGTGTCATGTTTATCTAAAATCACACAATTGAATACTTTTCATTAATAACATACATTGAGAATTGGAAACACAGTAATGAAGACCTTAAGTAAGAAAAAACATGTCCTAAATAAATCACACCGAAGATCAGAAAACATTTCCTGAATACAACGCCTCGAAGAATACATTTTGGGATAAGAACGTTTTTCTTGGATGACACTCCTTCAAGCCGAAACATTCGTGAATTACACACCTTTAGGATAAGAAAAGTGATCATGAACAACACACCTTTAGGATAAGAGTATTTCTTGAAGAGCACACCTTTAAAAAAAGGTAATTAAATAACACACCTTAAGGTTAAGAAAAGTAATCATGAACAATACATCTTTAGGATTAGAATATTTCTTGAAGAACACACCTTTATGTTAAGAAAAATACCTATGAATAACATACGTTTAGGATTAGAACATTTCTTTAAGAACACCCCTCAAGAAAAAGGTAATTGTATAACACACCTTTAGGATAAGAAAATTAATCATGAACAACACACCTTTAGGAATAGAATATTCCTTGAAGAACACACCGTAAGAAAAATGTAATTGAATAACACCCTCAGAATAAGAAAAATTATCATGAATAACATACATTTTAAGATTGAGAATATTCCTTGAAAACACGCCTTAATGAAAAGGTAATTGAATAACACCCTTAGAATATGAAAAGTAATCATGAACAACATACCTTTAGGATTAGAACATTTCTTGAAGAACACACCTTAAGAAAAAGGTAATTGAATAACACAACTTAAGAATAAGAAAAATACCCATGAATAGCACACCTTAAGGATTAGAATAGTTCTTGAACAACACGCCTAAAAAAGTAATTGAGTAGCACACCTTAAGACTAAGAACAATAATCATGAATAACACACCCTTAGAATAAGAAAATAATAATGAATAACATACCTTAAGGATTAGAATATGTCTTGAAGAACACGCCTTAAGAAAAAGGTAATTGAAAAACACCTTTAAAATAAGAAAAATAATCATGAATAAAATACCTTTAGAATTAGAAAACGTACACAGAAGAAGAAGAAGATGATGATTGAATAACACACCTTTAGAATAAGATACCTTTAAGATTAGAAAACACACATTTAAGAAAAAGATTATTGAATAACATACCTTTAGGATAAGATACCTTTAAGATAAGAAAACACACATAGAAGAAGAAGATGATTGAATAACACACCTTTAAAGGAAGTAAGTATTCCTACCTTGGCTCAGTGTAGTCCGAGATGTGCCGACTCGACAAGAGGCAGGGCTGTGTCCGCTCCCAGCTTATATGCGAGAGAGAGAGATGAGATACACACAGCTCGGGCCGCCGGACGATCCAGGAAGAGACGCTGTGAAGAGCAGCGCGTAGGGAAGGGAGGGGAGTGTAGGTTGCGCTGCCGGCTAGGGGATGTGAGGAGTTGAGGACTGGAGGCAGCGGTAAGATCAGGAGGGGCACCGGCGTTGGCGTCAGGTGCAGCAACAATGCACTACCGCACACCTAGGATAAAGAGTTGAGAATATACTAATATCTTCCGGTTATTTCCACCTCGTAATCAATATGAGATAAATTGGTAATGCACCTACAATCAACAGTCGTTAAATGTATTTCTACTGGAGGGGTAGCCTGATGACGTCATTGACAGTGTACTCAGTGAGATACTGAGGAGGTTAAAATGGAAGCATAAATAATGTTAGTGTTGGGAGATTGTTAACAAGAATAGGTTCAAAGGAAATGCAATGAGAAATGGAACAGTTACCTAGTTTTCTACTGAAATGTTATTGACATTTTTGTGGTACAGCTTAATTTTGTGTGTGTAAGATTAAAGAATCGCATGGTTGAACTTTACATTATATATTTGATTTATTACTTCTTCGTTTAGTTTAAATATATTGTCTTTCGATTTGAACGATTTTTTTTCATTTTGTTGACATCACCTTATATTCCCCCTAAAACATGCTACTGTCCCTCTAAGCTCATGCCATTTAAATCTTACAAATTAACAGTCCTTTATATTTACTCTATGCTCGTTAAAAATCTACGTCAATATGTTAATGTCATTCATTAATAGCAGAAAAAAGAGTATAGACACTCCAATGATCCTATTTCAATTATTAATTCATAAAATCGTTAGTGACATTTTAAAAAGTCACCAGTTCATGAGTAAGTGTAGATAAAGCATCACTCTTTTTTTTTTATGTGTCACTTTTCACTTTTAACAATATCAATATAATGGCGTTGAAAGCTAGACATCGTTGCCCTTTCTTTGGTGTTACTGAATTTGATATGTTACAAAATTTCGGTTGATCGATTGCAGTAGCCGTTGTCACTGTACACAATCGTATCACATTTTGGATTAAAATAAAATTTTGGATCTGAAATAACGAATCTGATATACAAGAGTTGTTGATGCCTTTGATATATACAGAAATTCACTCAAATATCTTCTGATATTTAATATATTTACACGAGTTGATAAAAGTTATAAATATATTGTTACCTTTATCGTTGATATATAAGATATCAGAAGTCATGTGGTGCTACAAATTTATTTTTACTTACATCAATAAATGATATATTAGATATCAGATGATGCAGGTATTATTCAAAGTAATTTTCATTTCCTTTTCATTGAACATGTAAATAATCTGAACAAAGCTCTTCCCTTAGACTCACGTTGCAGTGGCGTCATAACATTGTGACGTCGTCGACGTAATAACATTGTAATGTCATCACTTGATGTAAAGCAACTAGCTGTAATGTTAAGGAAGCACATTGTAAAAAATCGACATCTTCTCGGAAATCTTGATCTTTCACAAGCGCTATCTCCAATGAAAAACACTTTTGATTGATAAATGTACTTGTTGACATTTAATGATAACAATAGTGCTGCTGCTGTAGATTATGAAATATTGTTCAGCAAAAATGTGTTTGATGTACAATGTTGTGGTGGTAAGCACGCTGGCTTCATACTCCAACACGGGTACGAATCTCGTTGGAAACACCAAAACTTTGTGACCTGGGTCTTAAGCTGTGTTGTGTCCCCGTGCAAGGCACTTCATCCACATTGCACTCAGTCCACCCAGTCTTAAAAACGGTACCTGAAAACAGGATGTACGGACCTACATGGTCGCGCTAGTGCTTTTTTTGAAAGTACAATTCCTTCAGGGTACTGATATATGTAATAGTATGTAGTTACAAGTTACCCGAATAAGGCGCCATGTAAATTTCGTCACTGTTATTATTAACTATTGAAGATTCATAAGCTAGCTACGTTATGAAGTTCACAGACTTTTATTGAACTTTTCGTAAGTTGAACCAGTGTACGATGTTAACAGTTTAGGAGGATAGCATGTGATTATCCGAAGAGAAACATATCACCCGTTCTACCTAGAAGCAAGTGATAAGTAGTATATAAATACAGATTAACTGATTAATATAAATGAAACAAGAGAGGTAACAATCGTTTATCAAATCCATCCATCCCATAGAGACGCCATCAGTGCCACTGTTGCTAACACTGATGTCTAAGTATTGATTGACGATTTGAACACTGATGCCACTAATAGAAAACAAATACCCTTCAAAAGCTTGTTGAATAATAAATGAACGTCATTTTACATTGATAGACTATTTTGATTGAATCAAACATAACTTTTAATATTGTGTGTACAAAAAATGTTTTCGCCTTTGTTGACATCGCAAAACGTCGTGCCCCTGTGAATTAGAATTTTGGCGTGGGAGGACCCACTTCCGTTTCATTAGATGTCTCATTTGTGTCTCATCAAACACAGGGGATCCATTGATCGACAACAAGTTTCTTGTATTTCAAGAATATCACGACATTTCAATCAAATTGATTTTGACCAAGTGCAATGAGGCCTAAACCAGATCTTGTCTGACAAGGAAACGTCTTCATGTCACGGATTCTCGCACTATCTCGCGAGAACTGAAAGTCACAAACGTTGTTTGTGTTATGTTCATAATCAGTACAATTGATTTGTTGAACTCTTCTATGAAAGTAACACAAACACAAACATATGTCTTCATTACCTTAGCAGTTAGCATCAATTATTGAGAAAAAACGTCAAAAACGAACCTAGTTAATGTACCAGGGTCATATTTAAAACAATTTATCGCTAACACAAAGAACGCTGATAAATTCTTAAATAAACTCACGTCAAATAAAACTGAATATTGAGATTATGGGCAATTAAGTTCCCAGAACACAGTTTTCACAACATTCAAAAATACACTCATGATTTTAATTTAGGTTTTAATCAGAGTTCTTTTTAACGTGAGTATACTTGTAGCAATATTTCTCATCAAAGGCGTGTACTTCATCGCTTGTTGGCTTATTTTCGTTTTTGCTTTGATGATTAATTTTACACAATCAATCAGTGCATTGGCACTTGAAATAGCTGAGTACAAAATAGATTCTAGCTTAGCTTTAGTAATATGGATATTCTAGTTATTGCTCTAATGAAACAACTGGCAACGACAACATTGAGACTCTTTGAGAAACTTTAAAATCGATCATTTCATAAAATAACAAACAATTAAACAAATACAATTATCAGGCTTGCACTTAAAAAACTATGTAAAGTTAGCAAGGTGCAATTTTGGTAAAAAAAAATTAAATTACGCCAAACGTTTTCATCTAATTAATAATGGTCATAAAATGTGTCACGATAGCTAAAAATGTGATCATATCAGGCTGCACACAAATAAACTGTGTAACAAAAATGCTGTTCAGTTCTTCATAAGAACGCTAATTAGTAGTAACGATGACCGGATCCAAGGGCCTAACTGTAAAACATGGTTGTTTTCAACTCCGATGGTGCTTGAATCATGTCAATGTTGACACATGACATTGACCATACGTGACAAGTGATCAGTACTGAACAGTCCAACAGTTCTTCTTCACATCTGTCCAAGCTCTTCTGGCCATGCCTTGATCTACTGACACCCGGGGTTAAAGAGCTACTCAGTGATTTTCATTATATTAAGTTTTGCCATTCTCTCACCACAGAGGCAGATCAAGTCATGTCCCTCTGT
Organism: Steromphala cineraria; assembly: GCA_916613615.1. Lineage (NCBI taxonomy): Eukaryota > Metazoa > Mollusca > Gastropoda > Trochida > Trochidae > Steromphala > Steromphala cineraria. The sequence continues at coordinate 41,244,855 of OU744725.1, forward strand.
GGGGAGAGAATAAAGTTGTGCTTGATACGAGCGAAAATGGCATATTTCATTATATTAATTCTTAATTTCTCACATATTCACCCCCAAATGCATTCTCTCCCCACAGAGGCAGATCAAGTCATGTTGATTTAGCCTCTGTTCTATTACGCCGAAATCCGTGTGTTCCGGAAGTTTCCCCTGGCGGAAAAAAACCCGCATCACAATCCATTTGAATTTCTTTATCAAATGACAACGCTTCTCGCATGGAGAGGGTGGTTCATATCACAATGCTTTTGCCTTGATTCAGAAGCCAAATCGATGTTTTAAGAACAGCGTCGCTGATTGCACAACTAATTTTGATTGCCTCCAATTAGGAATCTCCCATTCTATCCCACAAACTCGGTGTAATATAACAGAGGCTAAATCAACATGACTTGATCTGCCTCTGTGGGGAGAGAATGTCCCAAATGCCAATTATATGATAAAAACTTGTTTTCAAGGAAATTCTTCAAACAGTCATATATATTCGCAAAAGGCAAATTCACAGGTCCAACTTTCATGAATGCTAGTAATATAAGCAACAAACATGATCAAATTCTTTCTCACTGTTTTATATCAGTTTCAAAAATTACGTTTGACTGATTGACGCGCGTCAATGTCCGTTTTTCGATCACAGTCTTGAATTCAAAGCTTCCTGTGGTCATGACATGACGTCGATTAGATTAAAGATGACACTTTCCTTCAACTATCGGTGCTTCTCGATCAGATGACACTATTGGTAAAGTTTGGCATGTATGACCCCTGTCAACTCACGGAGTAACTCTTTTAGTATGCTCCGTCCATGATATTACATGACGACAACACTAGCGGTGGTCTAACGTTGGCATACAAGAGATACACCATATCAGAATCATGACGACAAGTAAATGATAGAAATACAGAACAAGGGGAAAAAAGTTCTTTTTTTTTTATATAACCATTGAAATTTTTGCTTTGGATTTTGGCTGTTTTTGAGAAAAAGAAAAAAGTGTAAGTTTTAAAAGGGAATTGAATATGGAATGTTAAATGAATTTTCAACGAAACTTCTATATAAATTAATATCATTATTTTAATGTCCCTTTTGCTTTTAACTATAAAGCAATACAGTCGAATTTAAATTAAAACCGTTTTTGAAGATCTGATCGCATGAAAATAGTCCTGTAAACAAACCTTCCCATCTTTACGCTGATAGACCTTACAAAATCTTGGGCCAAAAGCTCACACACTTTCATACCTTGGCTTTAAAGAACAGGAATCCTTTTAACAGTGACCTTAATGGTTTCTAAAACATGCATTGTATTCTGTTTTTTTTATGTGTTGTGGTCGGTCTCATTTCCCTATTCGCTGAAGCGATCTGTTTCCCCTCACACTCTGCTAACTTCATTTTATCAACACTAGAGTTGACTGAGAATAATTAACAAAACATCTCATCTCGTGACGACAGTCGCCAAAAACATGTTTTAAGCTAGCTAACAGTCATAAAAGGTAAGAAGAATCTAAGTAAATTTAGATCAACAGACTTTATATTTTGTCACACTGTATGACCCAATATAAAACCTGTTGATCTAAATTTATTTAGATTGAGGAAAGAAGAAAATACATAACGTCGGTGGTCAAATAAACAAACACTGCCCACGCCAGCTCACTGTCGATACCTATCTAGTATATTATGATCATAACTTGATATACATCTCAACTCTCTTTGAACTGAGAACAATAATGAAACATAAATGAACAAACAATAATATACAATATCTATAAACATTCATGTCACTGTACAGACCAAGAACACCTACTAAAAGTGACATGGTCTTATATTATTAGAACGCTCTCAGAAGCAAAGCTCATAATTTGCATGACCTTTGTTTTCCTTTCAGTGCTATGCTATGAAGCACACTTATATTTCCTTGAAATAGAAGAAGTCAATTTCAGGATTTCCCCGTTGCCTACAAGGAATAATCTTTTTTCATAAAGTATATGTGGGTGGATGCGCCTTTCCACAAAGGTCAACCATATAGCCGATATAAAGCGTACAACACGGCGAACGGATGCGACTGAAGTAAGAAAATTAAAGTTAGATGCTATCTCTAATAACCGTGAGAAGGGATTAAATCATGCACAAAGTCACTAGCTTCGTCAAGGACCCATCATATGTCTGTACGTAATTAATTAGATTCACAATGTAATAGCGCAAAGAAGAAAAAACACATGAAAGTGTAATGGTTGTGTTGTGAGATTTTGCATCGAAACGGTATGATGATTCATGTAAATGAGATATGATACATGCCCTCTTCATACCTTCTGATGTCAAATATACGAAAATTCAACTAAACGAATTTTATTGTGATAACATTGTCACGCAACGACTGTATATAACTGACATCAGCCGTACATAAGTGAGACGTATATGGAATTCTATTCACGAGTTGCTTAAAAATCATAACTTAATTACCATGAGTCTTTTCAAAAAATGTAATTCTTCAAATATCGATATTTATATAAATGTATTGTCAAAAGTCAGGTAATCGGGAAACTAGCGTATTAATTTTAACAAGTCAAGACAAAATAATTCGGTAACATATATGGTGTCTTCACATGCTGTACGCCTACAAACAAGATTATACCTACGATAAAGTCCATCACGAAACATTCACGTATCATTAAAAATAGAGCCATTGGCTCTGTAGCTCATCAGGCTTTTCATTTGATTTTGCATTAGGGTGTGGCCAATGTGGTTCTCCCCTTAGAAGGGGCCACAGGGTCACACAATATACAATTATTAATCCTCACTAGTCAAGGAGTCTGTACACAAAGTTACATCTTTCTAGGCCTTATGCTTCTGCAGAAGAACATGAAATAGGTTTTAAGGTCGTGGCCCCTGTGACCTTTATTAGGGGCCACAGAGCCATCAAAGCTACAATTATTAATCCCCACTAGTCAAGAAGTCTGTACACAAAGTTTCAGCTTTTTATGTCTTATGTTTCTGGAGAGGAGATAAAATAAGGTTTTAAGGGCCTGGCCCCTATGGCCCTTGATAGGGGTCGATTGGCCACCAAAGCTACAATCTATAATCCTCACTAGTCAAGGAGTCTGTACACAAAGTTTCAGCTTTCTAGGCCTTATGCTTCTGGAGAAGAAGATGAATATAGATTGCAAGGGCTTGGCCCCTGTGGCCATTAGCTCTCTAGACCTTTTGGAATTGGAGGAGAAGATGAAAATAGGGTTTTAAGGTTTTGACCCCTGTGACCCCATTTGGACCTCGGTGTGACGATCGAAAGTAGTTCCGTTTGTTCGCACGCGATTGTATCACACATGTGCTACCAACTTATTGTTATCTTACGTCTGAATTTATAACAGTTGAGTAATTTACCGGCTTTATATAACATCGGAAGATTGAGCAAGTGTAATTCATTTCATATATTACGATCAATTACGCAATAATAGTGTGCATGTTAAACACGAAAGGGTTCGTATATGTTTAATCACACCGTATTTTGCTTAACTTCCAATCGTTACCTTTTTAATAGATTTGCTGTTTACATTGTCATAAAACATAAAGATGTCAAAACACTATCCATTACAACATTTTATTTGAGTATGATATCACAATATATAAACGGAAAATGTATAACTCGAAAGTTCTATATATAGCGTTACAACTGCACCAAAATCATCCAGATACAACAATAGTCTCTTAAAGGGGCAGTAGCACGTTTTTAGGGGGAATATAAGGTGATTTCAGGAAAATGAAAATAAATGTTTCCAACTGAAAGACATTGTTTTAAAACTCAATTTAGCAGTATGCGATTCCTTTTTCTTAAAAATTAATTAAAGGTGTTCACACAAAATGGCCGCCAATGGATTTTATGTAAATCTTCATACTTTGTTCTCTGACTAAGGATGATTGGCTTTCGTAATGAGATTTTTGACACTCTCAAAATAATACATTTAGCATTAACGTACAATTATCAGTGAAAATTTTAAAATATAAAATTATCAAAAAACGTGCTACTGCCCCTTTAACACTTATTTGGCAATCGTGCCTAACTGCACAATATCTGTTTCTACAAGTATATTTCTAGTCTGTTATCCAGAACCTAAAGCAAAAAAATAAAATAAATAAAGGAGCCTTCTTAGTGGCAAGTCTAGATGCCTCAGCTAAAGCTCATTTTTATTTCTTTTTAAATAAAAAATCAAGTTAATAAAATTAGTAAAGAACTTTCAGGGACTAAATGTTATTCTAGTAAATTTCATCAAAACAAGGTTTCCTTAACGCCATCGTAATTTCATTATATGGTTCATTGATCACCATATTACTCGTTATCAAGTTTAAAAACACTTAATGATCACAAAAAATACGTTTTACAACACTTGAATAGCACTTATAGTGACCGAAATATGCCTCAAGGTACCTTCAAGTGTGTTCGATAATGATTAATATGATGTTTACAAGACTACAATGAATGACAATAAAGATAAGCCTGGGAAAGGGGTCAATTGATGGCAGTAACTGTCTGTTCCAGTGAACGGCTGGGACACGACAGGTGTCCAGTATCCAGAGTGGTCAAGACGTTTGTCTTTCTATGGATTATTCCCCTTTGATCCCTCTTCACAAAATGGACGTAGGAGGAGTAAACACTGGACTCTTCTAAGAGGGCACCTGGTTTCCGGTCAGTCTGACCTAGAACTGACCAATCACAACCTGCCAGTGACGTTATAGACAAACTTACGGTCTTTTAGCAGTTTTGTGCTGGTTTGTTTGGCCTGAGCCATATGAATCGATTGTAAAAGAGTAGGAAATGATGAATTTGCAATTAGTTGATATAACTGATTCTAATCTAATATGTATACAGATTGATTCTTCAATATACCGTTCATTTTATCTGTGTCTAAGATATACGATATCACGCCATAGACGGAGCTCCATTTCACGATACACAAAATTCAAAGCGAAACGTTTGCGCCCGTCACTGCTATAGAAAATGAAACTGTAGGAATTCGAATTATCCTTCAATAGATATTTCATTTATTGTGTTGGGTTTGGAAACAATGAATAGTCGAAATGTGTATCGTGAAATGGATCAAATTCTATTTCCTCATTCTTTCAGTTCTGAAACCGATAGTTTATTTTCTGTGTACAAGTTAAAGATATCACCACAGCGTTTAAAGGGAAAATAACAATAAAACATGACACAATAGAAAGTACCGCTGCTTGTATCCTCTGTAGCTGAAATGCATTGCAACATAAAGGTCGAATTTCGATAACGAATCCCACTTTCGTTGTTTATAATTCTCAAAAATTGTAAATTGTAACGAAGTCCAATTTCACCTGACTATGTGTAGGTGTACGATAAAAATTAGATGTATTAGAAAAAAGGGGTGTATCGGTCAATACACCTACTCTTAGAACAAAGGAAATCATAGCAACGAGACCCTTATTTATTATTTTATGATTATTATCCCACGTTATTGTCTCGTTAAAGACATGCCGAATACCAGCCCATGTTGCTGAATAGAAGCCGCGGATCTATTTGATCTCGACGTTCACAGGTTTAAAACCCTTGTTTTCCCCGTAGAAGTAGAAGGCTTCTGGTTGAGAGTAATCAAATGCTACAAAATACAAATTCAAAAGTACAATACAAAACTAGTCATCCAACAAGTGACGATAAATTCAATATATTCATCAATGAAAATATTCAATGTTATTCTGTATATTTTCAGTAAAGCAATGAGCGTCAAATTAGTAATGTCGTTTGCCTTGTCAACTGTAAAACATCTTTTTTTGTAAGCGGTTGACGTAGGATTTCCAAAAATACCCTTTGTAATATCTGTTTGGTTATTCGTGACAGTTTTCTGTATATAGAATACATGAATAATAAGTTTATATGTCATTGATTATTCAATAAAGTTTGAATAATTTATAAGTATAGGTAAATGCATTATTATCATCACAGTCAATTGCATTCATTTCACAGGACAAAGCACTGCAAAGCATTTTAGCATAAATATATTGCTTTTGGTGAATATCTTGACTGATGACTGTCTTCGTATTCAAAGACTACAAGAATGACTATATATAGATATCACAAGAAAAGTCAGCATGGTTCACATACCCCGCAATCTGCTTTATACGCTGTATGAAAGACATTACTTCTGAAACCAAAATTTCATTCATTTGGTGCGATTAGTGAAAAAAAACAACTTGTCCCCATCGACCATCAGACCTGTTATAATCGCTCGCAGTGTAATTGTAGAATCAAGGGGCAAACTCGTTTAAGAGTATATATTATTAGGTGTATCAAAAAAACAAAATTTCATTTACCCAGGTGTCATAGTGTCTCAGAGAACTGGTGACATTGGAGCATCAAAAACTGTTCAGCGCTCTAAGTCCATTTGCACAATCAATGGCAATTACTCTGTCAAAGATAAAATTTCGTAATTGGCTTTCGAACTCGATCAAGAGTATCATCAGGTGTATCCTAAACCAAAATGTCATTCCATTAGGTGTAATCAATCGTAATCTGTTCCCATTGTACACAATATAATTAAGTCCAAAAAGAGACGTGTCCATGGAAACGACCAACCAAAAAATTCCAAAATTTCAAAATTGGTCAAAACTCTGGACATGGTTAACAAGTGTGCAAAATTAGGTTGATCTATAGCTAGGCATAACTGTTTTGGAGATAATTGACTGGACGGAAGGACGGACGAAGGGACGGAAGGTGGAAGGATGGGAGGACGGAATGACCGCTTTATAGCCCCGCTTACTTCGCAGCGGGGTATAACAAGAATGCAAGAATTATATGTCAATGAGAAAATGGACAAATTGAGTTTTAAAGTGCCATTTTTACTGCTATAGTACATATTCGTGTACACCCTCACAGTCAGTAAGACCATACAATAATATTTAGATGACTAAAGTATAATTTACCTCTGTTAAAATATAAAATCAATCATGTATATTTTAGACTTAGTTGTTTTTGTTGAAGTCATTAACTGTAAAGGTCAACGTCCAAATCTTAAAGGAAATTATGTCCGAAAAAGTTCAAAATGTGCAAATCGTAGCAAAACACACTGTAGCACAGCGATGAAAGAAACGTGGCACAATCTACTGGAAGGGAAATCGAATGAATGTTAGTGTTATTTCAAAAGAAAAATATTTTTGAATCTAAATGAAAGAGAATGTAGTAATAAGCACAAAATGAAAAGGAATAGCAGATTAGCAAAAATACATATTGTAGAAATTACTGTATTTACTTTACTCGGTAACCCTACGACACGGTGTTTGTACGAGCATTAAGAAATGCTTTGATATTTTGAATTTTGTCAAACACATGGCAATCCGACAAATCAAAAGGGTTAATACATTTATGTATTGAAATTTGTTTGAAAACGGGTAATTTTAAATTTAGAATACTTCAGTATCTCAGGGAGAACTTTACGCTTTTAGATATTTCATTTTTACCAAATAGATTAATTCAAAATCATAATGTAAAACATGGTGTGAAATGAATACGTCCAGAAAGTATTGCATATGGAACAGATAGATATTTCAAAGGATAATCATTCCTGAATTGTAATTTTGAAAGTTTTCTTTAATCGTTGATTGGGAATATTAAGCAATATTCATTAAAGATCGTATTTGTTGAAAAGATGTTTTAGAAACTGTTTTATAGCAACTATTATCTTAGGATTGAAATAAGGAGGCCATACGATCACAAGAGCCAATAGAGTAACACAGATGATGACGTCATACACGCCTTTCCAAATATTTTCAAGATAACTTCTTAAGAATGCCAAAACAGATACAAAACACAAGAATCCTGTCAAGAACAAAGATTTATGCTATGACAATCTTCTTTTAGAAACATCAATCCAGAGACGCTTTTTCCCTATTGAAATATGAAAACCCATAAATGCCGTTCTTGGTTCAGATATTGCCACGTGTTCCACTCTCAACGTGTATTCCTGATTATTAGCATCTTCAAAGTTTCTATGAATAGCTAATGTAAGGGCTTACACAAGACCTCCTGCCGGTCCAGTACTCGAGTCAAGAGAAGTTAATCAAACTAAGAACCATCATTGGGTCAAATAGACTTGCAAGAGTACTCAAAGATACTCTCTGACGTATATACAATATAGACAGGCAGACATATTTTATTCACAATAAGGCCATTGGCCAAAAAACATAATTCAACATGGATGTTTATACACAGCATGCATTATGTTACATTCTTTTGTAATGAGGAACATATCTTGAAAAAAAATTAAAGTTGCATGAAATAGTTTTTTTAATTTGATTGGAATAGGACTTTTAACACGTTTATAGTTGGATTTTGAATATAGAGTGGATCAAGGTTTTTCCGTATTTTACTGTAGGATGGACATTAAAGACGAACGTGAAACTCATCTTCGATGACACGAACGTTAGTTTTCTGACATCTTTTGCACAGTCTTTCTTCTTTTGGGGTTTTGTTACGTCGCCCCAATTCTATTTCTAGTGAAAAATTAGAACATCGAAATTTTGCTAGAATTCTACGAAATCTGAAAGGCAACTCAAGAGTCAGATGTGATTCGACGTAACGCATTGATTTGAAATGTCTGTAGGTGGAACACTTGCTGCAAGAGTAGAGGGAGGAGTGCCAGTCTTGAGCCAGAGAAGATGTCAGCAATACCTATTTCTTGCTGTAGCCAAACTATTCCAAAACCTAATCTATACAATTTATCGAGTTATACTGCCGTGGTAAAGAAACAGCGTAAGATGAGATAACCATTTTCAGTGAAGTTTAGGAACAATTGGCGGATGTATTCCTGGATGGATTATTCATATCAATATATGGGAATCAAACAGTTCGTGGCTTTATCCTTGTATCTCGCAAAGATATAGGGTTGAAATGTTAGAGAACGATAAACTATTCATTTGATAATTTGAAAAGTGCTCTATAGATAATGCATATAGCTATGCAGGATCTGATGGTTAAATTGGGGAGTTTTGCTCAAACGTTTGGTACGAATTCTGTTTGCTCATAAGACAGTGTTCAAATATATCACTCCAAGGACACCGTAGGCACGGTTAGCGCACTAATGGTGCCTATATATGCCGACGGAACACATAGGTTCTTTAATATTGAGGTGCCGCAGTTTATCAAGCAGTGCAATATATTACAGAGGGCGCTGGGTCCGTAACATTTCAATACTTGATATGAAAGCTTTGGTTATAACAGTGATGTAAATAAAGGAAACGATACCAACGTCGTCAAAACAAAATTCTATTACCTTACATAGTGTATTTGGAGTGCATTTGACAGGCATATGCTTGTGAAGAAGTATAAGTATTTTCATTTTTTAGAAAAATATACTTAGCTTTTGAATTTCAAAGTGCCTTTTGGACAGAATGTCTCTCTGCTATCTCGCCTATTTGAAGGGATTCCAAATCGATGATTTTTTAAAAAGCTTGTTTCTCACAAACATGAAAAGATAAAATGTTTCCCAGTTTAACACAGAAGTAAGTTGACTTCGGAATAAATGATAAAATTATGTTTTAGGCGTATAAAAACACCTTTGAATTGAATTATCTTGCGATTTGTATCGTAGCGTTTATTTTGAACATTAGTTTATGAACAAATATCAACAATTCGAAAATAAGGAAAAGGGCGTTTTAAAAATGTTTTGTCCTTGAGTTCTATTTCATAGACCAATGACAACGCAGCAAATATTAAGTAACATCATCCAAACCAACACGACGTGTTTAAAAACACAAAGGACTGTTTGTAGACATTTTGAATAGCATGAAATTACATAATGACACGTTTCGTTGCGTGCTGCATGAGAAACCAGTCAACATTGTCCTTGTGTTTTGAAATCAATATGATGTCAAAGATATCGAAATTGCGTATCAACATAACTTTTGCCTATTCAAACAACACTATGAAATGTACAAACACATCTTGAAATGCTATATATAATACAGAATAAGTATTAATAAATACACACTACTCAGCGGTCTGAAATGCGACGTTAAAATGTAATGGACACTCACGTTACATAAGTCAGCGTTTTCATTGTTTCGGTTTTGGAGATTGATTTCATTTAAAAAATAATATTCCATCTAATCACCATCGTAACAACAAACAAACATGCTCAGTAACGTTAACATCCTACTCCCTCATTCAGTAGATTTTCCCCAAGGTTATAATAGACAAAGACATACCTTGACCACGTGACAGTTTTGCAAATGTAGCTTTTACCGTTACTTACTTTAACTTACTTCATAACAAAAGTCAAAACGTTTGCAAGTTATTTGTAATTTAATTTTGTTTAGATAAAAACTATTGATAATTGAAGAAATTCAAGTACGTTATCAATCAGTAAGACACTGATCCATTGGTTAGAGTAAAAACCTAAAAATTGCATTCCACTGAAATAAGAAAAGTGTCATTATAACTATCACTTGTGTAATTAGGGAAATATATTGACAAATATCATTTCCAATTTAAACTCAAGTGGGGTCATATAATTTCAAAAGGTATTTAGAGCAAAACGATAAGAAACACGACTGCTTAACTGAGGATGCCAGATTGGTGTTTGGATGTTGATATAAAGGCCACCGCCCCACTACTTCAAACTAGACTTATCGATATTATATGAACATTCAGGATGTGTGTCGAAATTACCTTTATTAGCATTTACCCTTAGGGTATTTGAGAAGCCGGTCGCGTGTTGAGATTTCAGGCACGTTTTTCTATGATTGAGATCGTAACACTCGAAAGTGTGTCAAATACCTCTAGGGTAATACTGTGACTTTAGGAAATCACCTTATAATAAAAAATAAATAACATTCAACCATTCTCTCCCCACAGAGGCAGATCAAGTCATGAACTGTTGATACAGCCTCTGTTCTATTAAGCCGAAATCCGTGGGTTCCGGAAGTTTCCGCTGGTGGGAAAAAAATGCACCACAATCCATTTGAATTTCTTTATCAAATGTCAACACATGGAAAGGGTGGTTCATATTACAATGCTTTTGCCATGATTCAGTAGACAAAGTTATGATTTTAGAACAACGACGCTGATTGCACAACTAATTTTGATTGCCTTCAATCAGGCATCTCAAATAATTATATCCCTCAAAGTCGGCGTAATAGAACAGAGGCTGTATCAACATTTCTCTACTTGATCTGCCTCTGTGGGAAGAAAATGAATGTAAACCAGATTTTTAAAGATCAGTCGGGTCCAAAATCTTACTTAACCCAATCTCATTAAAATCGGACAGAATCTATCATAAACACATTGTTGCATTTTTGATCTAAAGAACTGCTCTTTTGGGGTCGTGTCAGGAGAACCCTGCACTGCAGCCAATCAGCGACAAGGTTATAAAACCTTTGGCTCGATTTGAGATTTAAACGAGACTCTGATTGGTTGAATTTCAGGAAGGTGAAAGGTGAAAAGCAAGCCCAAGTGATGTTGTCGTTAGATCAGAAATGCAGGGTAAAAGCTTCCAGCTGTTTTCAATGACATCGTTCTAGATATTAAACACTTACCTAAAGAGAGAGAAATATAGAGATAGAGAAAGTTACAGAGAGATAAGGAGGGACGGAGCGACAGAGACAGACACAGAGACAGACACAGAGACAGAAAGACAGAGGCAGTCAATATCAATGTCAATGTCATCATCAACATCAGATTCAAATAATAACATCGTCGTTATACAACTCAACATCATAATCGCCAGCATCTTCATTACTTGTCGGTAATTATAGTGAAAAAAGTTAACGTCACCATTATTTTGCATCCTCCTCACATTCTCATCATCATCACCTCCTACAAAACCTCATCGTAGCCGTCGTCGTCATCGTCATGGCCGCCATCGTCATCTTCAAAGTCGTTATCGTCGTCGTCAAAGTCGTCATCGTCGTGGTGGTGGTGATAGCTGTAATCGTTGTCGTCAAAGTCGTTATCTTAGTCGTCATAGACGTCATCGTCATCGTCATCGTCATCGTCTTCGTCGTCATAGCCGTCATCGTCGTCTTCATAATTATCAATATCACCATCATCATCATATAACCATCACCAAAGTCATCAGAATAATCTTATATAAAATGCAACCGTCGAGAACGGCACTACTTCAACTCATCATCATGGGTCAATGACCTGTTCACCTGAGGGGTCCATCCTGATTGACACAGTAAACATGTACCAGGGCAACAGGCTTGCTTTAGTAATTAAATCTGTTTCACGAGACTAAATAATCACTCTCCATGCCAATTCTTATTTGTTGTTTGGTTTTCGCCGACGCAGTTTACTTAGATGGTGATTAAAACAATTATTAACCTACGTGACTCTTAATGAAACGTTGGTTTAAAGAACATGTCCATAACAAATCTGTAATTGGTTTTGTCTTAAATGAAATGAATGTGTTTGTATAGATCATGATTAGTTTACTTTGTGGTGTGGTTGTATTAAAATGTCTCTTGATATTAGGCACGAAATGAAATCTAATTGATATAATTGACGATCTACATGTCAAATCAAAAATATTCTGTGGTAGACAGGCTAAGTGTCGTTCAAAATCATGGACCATGAAAAGGTAAAGCAGATTAGCAAAACTACATAGAATTTACTGTACTTGTTTTACTCGGTAACCCTACGACACGGCGTTTGTACTAGAATCAAGAAATGATTTGATATTTTCAATCATGTCAAAGAAAAGGAAATCGGACAAATTGAAAGGGTTAATACATTTATCAATTGACATTTGTTTGAAAACGGGTAATATTGAATTGAGAACACTTCGTTCTCTCAAAGAAAACTTTACGTTTTTATCTATTTCAATTTTACAAAATTGATTAATTCAAAATCATATGTTATACATGGTGTTATATCATAAATCCAGAAAGTTTATATATTGCAAATGGAGCAGATATTTCGAAGAATAATCATTCCTGTATTGTAAATTTTAAAGTTTTTTTTATGATTGATTGGGAATATTAAGCAATATTCATTAAAGATCGTATTTGTAGAAAAGATGTTTTAGAAGCTGTTTTATAGCAACTATTATCTTAGGATTGTAAAAAGGAGGCCATACGATCACAAGAACCAATAGAGTAACACATATGATGACGTCATACACGCCTTTCCAAATATTTTCAAGATAACTTCTGAAGAATCCCAAAACAGAAACAAAACACAAGAATCCTGTCAAGAACAAAGAGTTATGCTATGACAATCTTCTTTAGAAACATCACTCAAGAGAAGTTTTTCTCTATTGAAATATGAAAACCCATAAATGCCGTTCTTGGTTCAGATATTGCCACGTGTTCCACTCTCAACGTGCATTCCTGATTATTAGCATCTTCAAAGTTTCTATGAATAGCTAATGTAAGGGCTTACACAAGACCTCCTGCCAGTCCAATACTTGAGTCAAGAGAAGTTAATCAAACTAAGAACCCTCATTGGGTCAAATAGACTTGCAAGAGTACTCCAAGTTACTCTCTGACGTATATACAATATAGACAGGCAGACATATTTTATTCAGTATAAGACCATTGGCCAAAAATACATAATTCAACATGAATGTTTATACACTGCATGCATTAAGTTACATTATTTTTGTAATGAGGAACATATCTTTTTGAAAATTACTTAAGTTGCATAAAATAGTTTTCAATTTGATTGTAATAAGAGTTTAAAAATGTTTATAGTTGGATTTTGAATATAGAGTGGATCAAGGTGAATTTTCCGTATTTCACCATAGTACATTTAAGTAGGACGTGAAACTCATCTTCAATGACATGAACGTTCTTTTCTGACATCTTTTGCACAGTCTTTCCTACTTTTTTTTTACGTCGGCCAAATTCTATTTCTAGTGGAAAATTAAAACATCGAAATTTTGCTAGAATTCTACGAAATCTGACAGGCAAGTCAAGAGTCGACGTAAAGCATAGATTTAAAATATCTGTAGGTGGAACACTTGCTGCTAGAGTAGAGGGAGGAGTGCCAGTCTTGAGCAAGAGAGTCCTTTAGTCGTTGTTTGAAAGTTGAAATGAAGATGTCAGTATTACCTATTTCTTGCTGAGCCAAACTATAATTCCAAAACCAAGTGTATACAATATACAATATATTTATCTAGTTACAGCCATGGTAAACTTGCAGTGTAAGATGAGATAACCATTTTCAGTGAAGTTTAGGAACAATTGGAGGGGTGTTTCCCTGGATGGATAATTCATATCAATATCTGGGAATAAAAGAGATAGTGGCTTTATTCTTTGTATCACACAAAGATTTAGGGTTGAAATGTTAGAAAACGATAAACTATTCATTTGATAATTTGATAAAACTTTGAATAGTGCTCTAGATGACGCATCTAGCTATGCAGGATCAGATGGTTAAAAAGGGGACTTTTGATAGAACGTTTGGTACTAGTTCTGTTTGCTCATAAGACAGCATCCAAACATATCACTTCAAGGACACCGTAGGCACGGTTAGCGCACTAATGGTGCCTATATATGCCGACGGAACACAGAGGTTCTTTAATATTGAGGTGCCGCAGTTCATCAAAAAGTGCAATATGTTACTTGGTGGCAGAGGACGCTGGGCTCTGTAACATTTCAATACTTGATATGAAAGCTTTGGTTATACCAAGATAGTGATGTAAAAGCGATGTAAAGTAGTGTCCAAAAGAAACGCTGCCAAGTTTTCAACCTCGTCAAAACCAACTTTTATTACCTGACATAGTGTATTTGGAGACAGGCATACGCTTGCGAAGAAGTATGCACACTTTCATCTTTCAGGAAAATATACTAAGCTTTTGAATTTCAAATTGCTTTTTGGACAGAATGTTCGAAAGTTCAGTTTTAAATTGATAGAGTATGGAATTTAGGTAAGAGAACAATGTTGTCGATATAATTCACTTTATTTGACATACATTTGTTGACGCGCCATTGCCCTAAAACGTTCAAAGGTGTTCAATTTCTCTCGCCTCGTTAAGGGATTCCAAATCGATGATGTAAAAAAAGCGTTTTTCTCACAAACATGAAAATATAATGTTTCCCAATTTTACATAGAAGAACGTTGACTTCTGAATAAATGATAAAATTATGTTTTAGGCGTATGAAAACACCTTTGGATTGAATTATCTTGCGATTTTAATCGTAGCGTTTATTTTTAACACTAGTTAGTTTAGTTTTCAAATTGAGGAAAAGGGCATTTTCAAATTTTGTCCTTGAGTTCTATTTCATAGACCAATGACAACGCAGCAAATATTAAGTAACATCATCCAAACCAACACGACGTGTTTAAAAACACAAATGACTGTTTGTAGACATTTTGAATGGCAGGAAATTACATTATGACAACATTGTCCTTGTGTTTTGAAATCAATATGATGTCAAAGATATCGAAATTGCGTATCAACATAACTTTTGCCTATTCAAACAACACTATGAATTGTACAAAAACATCTTGAAATGCTATATATAATACAGAATAAGTATTAATAACTACACACTACTCAGCGGTCTGAAATGCGACTTTAAAATGTAATGAACACTCACATTACATAAGTCAGCGTTTCCATTGTTTCGGTTTTGGAGATTGATTTCAGTTAAATATAATATTCCATCTAATCACCATCGTATTCAACAAACAAACATGCTCAGTAACGTTAATATCCTACTCACTCATTCAGTTTAAATTTTTCCCAAGGTTATAATAGACAAAGACATACCTTGACCACGTGACATTTTTGTAAATGTAGCTTTTATCGTTACTTCCTTTAACTTACTTCATAACAAAAGTTAGAACGTTTGAAAATAACTTGTAATTAATTTATTTTTAGAAAATACAATTTGATAATTGAAGAAACCCCACTACGTTATCAATCATTAAGACACTGATCCATTGGTTACAGTAATAACCTAAACAATGCATTCCACTGAAATAAGAAAAGTGTCACAATAGCTATCACTAGTCTAGTTAAGAGACGTACAAGGAAATGTATTGACAATCATTTCCAATTTAAACCCAAGCAGGGTCATATAATTTCAAAAGGTATTTGGGGGAAAACGACAAGAAACACGACTTAACTGAAGATGTCAGGTTGGTGTTTGGATGGTGTTAAATGTCACCGCCCCACTACTTCAAACTAGACTTATCGATATTATATGAACATTCAGGATGTGTGTCGAAATTACCTTTATTAACATATACCCTTAGGGTCTTTGAGAAGAGGGTCGCGTGTTGAGATTTCTGGCACGTTTTTCTATGATTGAGATTGTAACACTCGAAAGTGTGTCAGATACCTCTAGGGTAATAGTATGACTTTAGGAAATCACCTCATAATGTAAACCAGCTTTTTTAAGATCAGCCGGGTCCACAATATTTCTTGACCCAGTCTCATTAAAATCAGGCCGAATTTATCATTGATACCTTGTTGCACTTCTGATCTAAAGCAGTGCTCTATTGGGGTCGTGTCAGGTGACCCCTGCACTGCAACCAATAAGTGACAAGGTGATCAAGCCTTTAGACTAACATTTAGTCTCAGAAGTAATTTCTTTCAATGTTGACAATATGTTTAAACAATTCATGAATTATGAGAAAATGGAGCCCAGGAGATGCTTTAACTTAAGCCTAAACCTGAGCGATCTAGACTTTCTATAATTTTCTAGTCTGGGTTGGTCAATTAAATATTTTTGCTTTAGGGTCTGGATGACAGACTATAATGTCTTTGGCTCGAATTGAGATTTTAACGAGCCTCTGATTGGTTGAATTTCAGGAATGTGAAAGGTGAAAAAAAAACAGAGAGAAAAGGAGGGAGGGAGGTACAGAGACAGACACAGAGAGAAAGATAGGGACGCAGTCAATATCATTGTCAATATCATCATCAACATCAGCTTCAAATAATGACAATAGTAATATAATAAAAATCAACATCATAATCGCCATAAACAGTGATAACAAGTTAATGTCATCCTCATTTTGCATCCTCATCACATCATCATCATCATCATCATCATCATCATCATCATCATCATCATCATCATCATCATCATCATCATCATCACCACAACCACTACTACCAGTACTACTTACACCAACACCATCATCAGCCGTCATCGTTATCGTCGTCGTCAAAGCCGTCATCGTCTTCGCCATAGTCGTTATCATTGTCATCGTCATCCTCATTGTATATGTCATCGTCTTCGACATTGTCGTCATCGTCGTCATCACGATCAAAATCACGATCATTACCATCATATTACCATCATCACCATCAGTCATCAGAATCACCTTATACAAAAGGCTATCGTCGAGAACGGCACTAGTTCAACTTATGATCATGGGTCAATGACCTGTACACCTGAGGGGTCCATCCTGATTGACACAGTAAACATGTACCAGGGCAACAGGCTTGCTTTAGTAATTAAATCTGTTTCACGAGACTAAATAATCACTCTCCACGCCAATTCTTATTTGTTGTTTGGTTTCCGCCGACGCAGTTTACTTAGATGGTGATTAAAACAATTATTAACCTTCGTGACTCTTAATGAAACGTTGGTTTAAAGAACATGTCCATAACAAATCTGTAATTGGTTTTGTCTTAAATGAAATGAATGTGTATGTATAGATCATGATTAGTTAGTGGTGTGGTTTTATTAAAATGTCTCTTGATATTAGGCACGAAATGAAATCTAATTGATATAATTGACGATCTACATGTCAAATCAAAAAAAATCTGTGGTAGACAGGCTGAAGTATTGTTCAAAATCATGGACCATCTTTCTTGAATTCAGTGGTGGTCTTCAATGATTCATCTCAATAATGACAAAAACGTTTGCTGAAAACATTACTACTACGCATTATACCCTTCCCACACTGTGATTATAATAACTAATACACACGTCCTCACCAACGGCGCTCCTTTGATGTAGCGCAAAAGTATAAAACTTAAGAAAATCATGTTGAGTGAGATCTAGGTTATTATGTGTAATATACTAAATGTCACGCAAAATTTCACTTTTTTTCTTAAGGTGTTATAGTATAAGCATACAGCTTGCAATGTCTTAAAGAGCCACTCCGCAATTTCCATCATATATTTTTTTGCTTTCGTACGATCGTAAATGACACAATTGATTATATAAATCCCCAAGATCTTACTCATTCATCTCAAGATGGCCAATATACGATAAATACTTGTTTTCAATGAAACTCAGTATCAACTCGTAATTGTCATTCTGAATGATTTCGATAAGTTTCCAAATATAGTGATTACCGCGCGTCATTGTCCGGTTTTCGATTACAATCGCGACTTCAAACCTTCCTTTTGTCACTATATAGACTTAGATAGATATATGTTATAAGATGTCTTGTGAAGAGGAATGCACAATTTCATTCTCTAGGAACAGATACTTTTGATTTTTTGACAAACACACGTTCAGAACAGAACGTTCGGCATTTAAGTCTTAAACTGAATAACTTATGGAAGCAATGTAAGAATACGATGTTTCCGACAGAATGCGCTGTATTTTGCAATAATCGTTTTTGTAGAACGTTTTAAAACAAGCATGTTCAATTTATCTCTGTTATATCGCCACGGGAAGGAGATTAAAACAATCAACGCGTTTTGTAAAGGCGTGTTTCGCAAATATGTTAAATATAAAGTTTCAAAATCTTACATCAAAGTCAGTTGGCTTTAAGAGAAATAATGTAACCATGTTCTGTCATATCAATCCCCCTTGGATTTAAATACCTTGTGATTAGCGTTTCTTTTTTGGACATTAGTTTACTAAAACAAAACTCTCTGAGTTAGGGCTATAAGAGACTCTTGACCAACTGTAAGATTTTGTACATTTCTGTTGACTTTAATTATCCTTTATGATTTTATTCTATAGCTCTTTAATTGTTTATCATATAGCTATGTATCTGATAATTATTTGAATCATTGTTTACAAACATACTTTAATCATTCATATCAAAATACAACTTCAAATACAGTCTATAAAATGCATTATCGATGTCTAGGAATGCGAACATGGTGAGCATTGGTTGACAAACAAGTGGCATATATATTGGTAGAAAGGTTAAGAAGATTCACGTGAAGTAAATGTAGATATGAAAAATAGAATACTTCAGACGACACTTGCTGTAGGCATCATTTCTATATACTACATATAGTTCACGTAAGATTGAAAAAAAGTTTACATTTGTTTGATATCCCTCACTTCAAAATGTCTGACTCAAACAGTAATACACATACAATGTATTTAACAAACCATAATGATATGGATTCTCTGAGATCCAATTTCTAATGGCTTCCATTCCAATAGAAAGTAAAATTACATTTATACTCATAGATGTAACTATAATGATGTCGATCAAGGCCATGATGCTGATTATCTTACATGATATAACTGTACTAGTGTTGATATTTGAAATAATTGTTTGAGATCAATAGATATATTTCCTTTACACTGGTACATTTGACAACCCTTCGATCAGTGATGTTATCCAATTAAAAGTTGACCAAGGCATAAGCATACCTCCATCTTTAAATATCGAGCTGGCGTTTGGTTTACAAAACATTACGATAAAATATTATTGACAATTAGAGTGATAAAAATTCAAATACATACAAAGTGAAGAATTTTGTTTCGGTAAAAAGTTCAAAGTTAATCTAACGTGCAGGCTTTGCGCAAAGTTTCAAGAAGTAAGAATGTTCGTGATGTTCCAAACCTTAAATAAAACTTTCTGTTGACTCCTCCTGAACAGCACCATCTTCTAGATTACCACTTCATTGTTGTGAAAGTCTCAACGTTTTAAAGCATCTGTTTACTTTTATCAGGTCAAAATGAAAACAAATTCAAATACAATTATATATAATGCAGACATATTTTTCGGGAAAAGGCAAAGTTTATCTTATTTCTTAGTTTATCTTGAGCCAAGTTTCAAGAAGAAGAAGATGTTCATTATGTTCAAATTCTTAAGTAAAACCTTCTGTTGACTCATTCTCCTGAATTACAACTTCTTTGTTGTGAAAATCTCAACGTTTTGGAGTATTTGTTTACTCTTTCATCAGGTTGCAAGATGCTTTCAATTTTTTTGATGATTTATATATGCCGTTTCTAAATTGCCTCCAAAGACTCTTAATGGTTTGATTGGATATAGATTCATATACATCAAATTCAAGTGTCGAGTAAATATAAAAATATCTTAAATTGGATAGCTTCGCAAATCTAGACCACATTCTGTAGGTGAAATAAATCTAGGCCACAGTCATTACGATCAGTGGTCCACTGACATCCTGGTAATGAGCGATTAAAATAATTGGTAAACACCGCTAAATGGTCTCAATCGCTACTTACGACTCAGTAGCAGTTAACTCAGTGGTTGTTTCTCCGGGATAATGCATCTCCGAGGCTCTATCTAAACCGTAAGGGTCATTAAAAGAGTCCTATAGCTCCTGGCAGGGTCCTCTAATTCAAGTCCCTGTTTGGAGCGTGTGCACGCATGACGACATCTATTTCCGGTCGAAATAAGGGGTATTTTACAATAATTACTGTTAGCTTTAGGAAATACCATATTTACAGTGTCTAGCAACTTCGTTAAAATATATCACTTCGACGAAGCCCATAGTTTCATTTATTTTTCAACGAAGCCCATAGTTTCATTTATTTTGAGGAACCTAGTCAATCAGTTAAATTTGCGGTCAGATAAAAATCAATTGAATCATTACTTGCCAGTGATCTATGTTATGATAACAATATCAGGTGGGGTTCAACACTGATGGGCTCAGTGACTGATTGGATGGGTGACTGGCCTAGTCCGTGGAAGGGTTGTTTGCTTACTCATGCTTCTCTGAAAATTACAAACCAAGCAAATACGGTCAAACAAGAAGCTGAGTTTGACATGGAACGATTTTTGATACGGGTCTAAGATAATGCCTTCATTGACCTATTAAACAACGATAGGATGCTCTTATGGTCAATTAGACCGTTACAGATTTGCTGGTTGTTAGAACTGACAGCAGGTATAATGTTAGTTTCCGGGTGTGACAACTGATGACAACTTTACTCTCGGACAACTGATTTTTCTTGAAGAGATGACAACTATCAAAGACTTTATTAAGACACAATAAAGTGACACAGAATTTGATGTAAAGCCGCACTTTGATATCTGACAACCAATTTGACACGTGATGAAAAATGAAACTGATACTATTGTATCAATGACAATAATATCAGTGATAATAGACAATGTAGGTGACACAATAATTGAAAATTTAATTGTAGTGATTAGATATGGCAACTGATCAATTTGATATAAATGACACGACATGACAACTGACAACCACTATGAAGTCTAGTGACATTTAATGACATCTGACAAACAATTTGATGTTAATGATACGGTATCTGTATGACAACTGACAACCATCATGAAGAAAGTGACTTATGATGATATCTGACAATTAAGTTGATGTTAATGATACGGTATCTGTATGACAACTGACAACCAGAATGAAGAAAGTGGCACATAATGACGACTTAAAATCAAATCTTCGTTATGCAAAGCTACAACTTACAACCAGCGTGAAGTAAGTGGCACAAAATGATATATTACAATCACATCTTTGTTAATGATACGTCACAACTGACAACCAGCATTAAGTAACTGACATAATGACAACTTAAAATCAAATCTATTCTAATGATAATGACAACTGACAACCAGCATGAAGTAAGTGACAAAATGACAACTAAAAATCAAATCTTTCTTATGAAACGCTACAATTTACAACCAGCATGAAGTATTTAATGATAAGGTATGACAACTGACAACCACTCTGAAGTTAGTGACACACTATGACAACTGACAGTCAGTTAGATATGACACGACTAGACAACTTAAAATCGTTATAGTGTTGGTGGCAAGCCTTATAGTTGACATCCCCTGGGTGTGCTTTGTGAACATAAATTCTTGCGTCATGTCAGGAATTGGGAAGTACGTTTGCAACACATAATCCACATTACTTCCTAGGTAAACGTATTACCAGGACACGGAGAAGAGTTGTATACTAAGGGTGTTGCTGTTAACAAATAGGGTCACCTAAATTCGTTACATTTTTGGCATCAGCACAAAATTGTGTCTACTTCACCAACATGTATGTATGTGTGCCGTAGACAATGGAAGCGAAACGAAACTGTTAAGACTGGAGAAGAATTCGTGCTGTAGTTGCTTTTGCATTAGTCACATAAGAATTCAACTTATTTCTGCACCACGTATTGTAATTAGGTTTGGTTTTCTTAACATTTTTCTAAAATTATTAATCTAGTTAAAAAAGCAATGCATTTGTAAGGGCTTCAGAGAGTTTGACCTATTTCTCCAGTAGCAATTAAAAACTGACTTAATTACAAGCAATTATCAAAAGCACTTCACAGACTTGACGAAACTTAACATAATTGCAATAACCTTTACACGATGTTGTTGTGGCTTGTAAAAATTATAATCTAAGAACCTAAGATTGCATCAGAATGTTACCTTTGCGATTTCTTAACCAATTACTACTTGGTTTGCATTAACTTATCAAAATAACAGAAAATAGAATAATAAATCCCAATACAGTCAAGCTTGGCTTGTTTCGCCTCGCTTGACATGTGTCCATTATTTATTTATTCAAATGTATCAAGTTTGGTTGCTCTAGAAAGTGTATATTTAAAAAAATATTTGTAAAATACCCTAACTATCATAAAATGACCGCCCTTTTTGAAACGAAAAATGTACTATTATTACGAAATGTATGTAAATTTCTCTCTTTTATCATGTCTACCACTTTAAATGACTCATCTAAAATACATTACTGGATTGTTTAAACCCATAGTCTCAAGAATGTTATATATTTTTGTAAACCCCATGATGTTTTATATGTAAATGTAAACTTTTGGTAATAAAGTTGATTGATTGATTGATTGATTGGAGACAGATCACTTGCTTATAAGCAGGTTTTCATAAAAACTAGGCTTTATGAAAAGTGCCTATTAATAAACCATAACGAGTCTGGTATCGCCCATTTCAAATTCAAATACGATATATCATGAACGTTTACGATATTATGATTGATCCGATGAATATAAGTTTCACACGCCGAAATCATTTATGTATACATAAAATTAAAATCAGATAGTTCTCTACCACTGCTTTATTCATTAGTCAAAAAATCTTTCAGCTTAATGAGCTAGTTTTTCAGGTACTTTGATTTAAAAAAATTCGTTGTCTCTTGAGTTAACTTATTTACGGTATTAGCCATGGACACGTGACAAAATTCACGTTTTCTTATCAGGTGGTCCCCCGTTTCACATTTCATCCAATCAATGTTTCACATGCCCGAACTCCTCGTGACACTTGTATGTAATCGGTGCAGGGAGCTTGCATGGAACCCTGCTAAGTGCTTCCGGTGCACATAGCTTCAGTTGGCAATGAATCATGGTACAATTGCTGGAATTATGAGCATTGGGGAAAAAATAACAAAAAACATGGAAATACCTTCGGCGTCTGAAATAGGTGAAATACATGTACATGTACTTCACATTATTAACATTCATACTTTCTTGGAATAAGCAGTACTTGAACCTTTTTCAATAATGTGTAAGAAAACGGAGATACATAACCTATTAGACTTTACGTCAAAGAACATAGATAATGAAGTATTTAAGGATAACAACAAGGATAGATAGAAAGAAACAAGGGTTGTCATATGTAGTTATTAAAGCGGCATTGGTGAATCATTGGCTACCAATAAATTGAAATTCATTAACCTCTTTATTGGCTACCAATAAATCAAATTTCTCTATGCATAGAATTTATTATATTGATAAACTTTCGGAGCTCCATATAACAGTAACCGAAAACCGTGTGAGTGTATATATACAATACCAACGAGAATTCATGAGGACAAATGCCCCCAACCAGTAAGTAACTTTATCCATCAACTAAACCTCTCAGTTCTCCCACAGAGCTATGTCATATTATCTGTTGCTGTTTTTACCCACAGCGTTATTCTGATTAAATGACAATTGTTAAAGATATTTTTATCGACTTGCGTTGTTCCTAATGGTTACTTCAGAGCCCACTCCTTCCCTTAATGCGTAACCCAAGCCTCATTATGGATAATCGTCAGCAGCAATGGGGATGTCGGAGTTGATTTGTTATTGGGAAGAATACGTTTGTTAACCTTGGGTTTACCTGTTGTGGTTTGATGTTACCTTGGTCGTTAACGAGGCTATTTTTATTGACAACGTTGCATCAAGGACATGTGATTACATATAGTAAACTTTGCTTTATTTCGATACCCTTGACCGGCTAATTAAAATGAAGTTTGTAGTCATGATTGTTATGCTGAATTTTGAAGAAATCTCTTTTTAGTCTAGGAACGATGTTACTCAAGGTCGAGTAGTGTGATAAAAATTCTTCATTATTGGTCTACAGGAAGTTGTTTGTATCCGTTTGTCATTCCAAGTTGTGAAAGGATGGTCTTGACACCGAAATTGTTTCCATTACTTATGTTTTCGTACTAAATCCAATTATTTACAAGCTTCTAGACTCCATTGGCGCACATATCAACTAGAGAGTGTTTTACTCATAAAAACAGATGTCTCTCCCCTTCCCTTCTCCTCCTCAACTTAAACACAATCCCTTCGCGTTTATATCTTTAGAAGCATAATACCAAACAATGTGATGATTAGTCTAGTAGTCTCAACATTATTCTGTACAATAGAAAATTATCTTTAAAATAGACGAAGTCCCTATGTAAGCATTGAAACAGAAATTTATATATATTTTTTCAAACCAAAAGCCATATGATATGGTGTTGCAGCATGCTAAATTTCGTTGTTCAGTCAAATCTTTCTGTTCCGGAAACGAACAATTCTCTTAGAAAAGACGAAGTCCAAATTGTTACACAAACTATAATAATGAAAGTTTGAGTTTTAAAAAACCAAACAACGCACATCTTAATGGTATAGAGGCAGTATACAACAAGTGGTGATGATCGGTCAAATGGTTTCGAGCAACAATTGGAACGCAGACGCCGACGTAAAACCGATGTCAACTTAAACATAAAAATATGTCTCCAGAACATTCGGGGAGATAGCATGTGCTCACCAATACAGACCATGTTCCATGTGTAAACGTCTGACAAACCACTAACAACACAAATTTAGGACCAAAACAACTGCATGAGTGGAAGAAGTCCTGTACACCGTTTTGCTGCGTCATGTCCTACAATCAACTCAAAATGTGACTAATATATCCATTTCACAACTGCTCTCTGACGTACCAAACTACAAAATGGCGTATCATGCACCATAGCCATCGATTACTTGAAGTTCTTTTCAAAAGCCGTGCAATTGGTCAGGTTTATCCATTTCAAGACTGAAACCACACCCACATCCAATTATATCACTTGCGTGTCTTGGGCAAGGTCATATTCAACATTGACTTACTATTTTCGCATTACACATTAAGCAAGACAGACGTCGTATACACATCAGCGTTTTACATATACCGCATCACAGTAGAAGAGTATCATACAGGGAAGACTAGTCTTACAGTTTACGTTAACAAAACCTCTTGAACAGGTTGAATTTTCTGAGGCCCCTTTCCTATATATAATAAAATAATTGTTAATGAGAATTATTATTGACAGAGACAAAAGAACAAGAAGTGTTAAACACAATGAAGACAGACGCAAACAATGCATCATACCAATTCGGTGACGAATACTAAAAAGACGTTTTTGACTTGTCCTTTCACATTATAGTCTTCAAGAATAATATTTTTGCTGAATGATATTGTTTTTTCATGCACTCTTGGTCATTAGATTGCTGAGTCTGTACATGTAATACTCTACTTCCCCTTTACGCATTGAAACGGGACGATATGATAGCACGCCGATGAATGAAAGATTCTGTTAACATTGTTCTGATTTTATAGAAGATGAATGTCATGTTTTACTGAACTGTCCTCTTTACAAGGATGAAAGATGTCAACTTTTAAATGTCTGTCGTAACACATGTCTTAATTTTGATGTTTTATCTGATGTGCAAAAAGTGTGTTTTATATTATCCAGTCATGAAATGTATTTTTTATCTGCCAAAACCTGCCACTTAATTTTACAAAACAGGAGGTCTCATTTTTATGGTGGTTAGGAATTATTTTACCCAATGCATTTAATATTGACTGTATTGCATTTACTTTGTAAATATATTTTTACGTGTATAGTCTCTCATAACTCCACATGGAGTGTCTCAAATTTTTCCAAGACGCTGTATTTTATTTTTTAATTATGAGGTGAGACTGAAATAAAATATCTGTCTGTCTGTCTGTCTGTCTCTAACGAACCCTATCACTCGGTCACGCACTGGCGAGCCTGTTTGAGGGAAACGCCGCGGGGGTAGAACAATGTTTTGCTCGGTGCCTGCAACAAGATACGTGGGGTAATGATAACAGCAGGTTCCAAGTGCACTGGGCCCGCGTATCAATTAACAAGTCCACATTGATAATTCCAGATGTAGTGAGGTAAGAGGTTTGTGAGAATAGTAGGAGGTAGACTTAAATTAAGTCTATGAAATACAAAAATACTGTATCTTGATTTCTTTTTTTATTTCTATTCAGTGAATCTAGACTTGCAAAATAAAGACCTAGACTATATAAAGACCCCTATTTAGTACACAGTAATGAAACAGGACTAAGTAAGATGATATTCTGTTGTGTATTTGAATTGTGAATCTTCAAACGGTATCGTGGTATCATATCCTATTTCTTAGGATCTGAATATTCGGACTTGATACTTATACTTAAACATTATCATATCTAAAATATCAATAACATCATATTTGTTGAAAAGGCAATATATTGTCCTGCCGGAAAGTCTGTTTTACGACTGAAATCAAGTATAACTACATTCTAGGAGGTTATTGGGTAATTGGATTACGAGATTTCTTAAGAAAGTACAACAGCAATGAATAAATGTGAAAATGGTAAACAGTTATGCTCTTATTTAGGAAAAATACAGGTTAATGAACAACTTCAACCAAAGTTTCACAGCATTCACAAGTTCTTAACAAAATGTATCATAGTTTTGTTTCAACAAGAAGTGTATATATACTCTTCGGAGTCAAATATGTCACATTTGTAATGGTCATGAATCAGAAAGGTTATACAAAGGGTTGATGATATCTTGCAATAGTTTATCTTGGAATAATTCATCATGGCGGTTAGTCCATTACCGGTGAAATCTCAAACTAATGACTCTTACCAGTTTCTCCTTCCCTCTCCGTGTCGTCTGCTCAGAGGACACTGTTCCATTGAGAAAGGTCAAGGTCACAAGACGTCGAGCAAAAACAAGTGATTCTGTGAAGTCAGCAACGAATGACAGGCATCTTCATAGACTGTTTGCAGGCCTTCTCTTCTGCAGAATCTGATGAAACAGCTGTTGCTAGAGGTGCAATTTCTTCTCATGAAGCTTACCGACAATATTTGTGTTAGGAGGAAGGAATGTCTTCCTCAGCACTATGACCGTTGGCCGAGATATGCCATGACAAAAAGTTTATCCCGTGATAACGATATGTTGGTCATCGCATGGTGAGTGTCCAGACTCTAAATCTGACAGATACCCTGCTGGGCAATATGGCGACCGGAAATGGTCACTGTTCATCTGGGCAGGATTTGTTACGTCACCCAAGGTGTTGTCCTGCCGAAGAGAAACAATTGTGGTAAATAATGGTGATCGGACGCCTGATAAAAATACCTTACTTTAAAAGCTTGGTTAGCAAATTCCAAGAGACTCAATCGACCAGGACATAATTTGTATAAAATTTAATA
Source organism: Steromphala cineraria (assembly GCA_916613615.1). Classification (NCBI taxonomy): domain Eukaryota; kingdom Metazoa; phylum Mollusca; class Gastropoda; order Trochida; family Trochidae; genus Steromphala; species Steromphala cineraria. Next base: position 41,272,745 of record OU744725.1, read on the forward strand.
TACAACTTTGAAAAAAAAAATTCTTTCATAGATGCCTTTTCACATTGTTAAGTATTTGTAAGCCACGGTCGTTTCAATATGCAATTGCTTGTCTCATTTATTTAGACTTCATTTCTCAAGGAGTTTCATTAGTATAGCCACTTTGAACCATCCTTTTTGCTCTGTATTTAGCTGAGTTCATCCTGAAGTTTCGTACAAATCATATGACATTGGAACTACCTTAGATGTTCGGTACATAACTAGTGCTCTCTACATAACCATAGACTAACATTTAGTTTCAGAAGTATATTTTTCAATATTGACAATATTTTTAAACAAATCATGCATTATAACAAAATGGAGCCCCGAAAATGCTTTAACTTTAACTAAAGCTGAGCAATCTGGACTTGCTACACTTTTCTAGACTTATTTGGTCATCAATTTAATATTATTGCTTTAGGGTCTGGATGACAGACTATACATTACCACTGAATGGAGGTAGAGAGTCGTCAATATCATGTTATACATTCCGTAATGATAACCTCTGTCAGACCTCTATAGTAGTACAACCGGCAAGATAATTAGAAGATGGTCTAATGTTATGATAGTGCGGAAGTGCAAATTAGTTAGGCTCATTACCTGGCCATTATCAACCCTGGATCTAAGGAGATAAAATGCGTTATAAGGCGTCAATATTCCCAGTAATTAAGTAACACGAGAGAAGGGGTCGCCAAGAGCTAGAAAGGGGTGAAGCGCTGTGAGGAGCTCGGTCGAAATGTTTTTAGAGATATGACGTCATAAGATCTCTAACGGTCAGTATGTTATTATGTCTAGTGTCAGTTAATAATAGAGCGAAACATATTTCGTGTGATTTTGTTTGGCGAATTATTGAATTGAAAGCAAATCATTATTCTTACGTTTCGGTAGATTAACACTAAGTCTCAGAACGTTTTTTCAATATTGAAATAATCTTTAAACAATTCATGCATTTAACGAAAATAACCTAGAGATTCTTTTCCCTCTGAAGTGAGTAATGTAGACTTGCTATACTTTTTTAGACGTGGTCGGTCGTCATTTAAATATTTTTGCTCTAGGGTCTGGATGACAGATTAACTAGACGAGATAGGATAGAGAAAATTGCCACTTTGCTTTTTTTTTTAAACCCCAAAAACTTACAGACAAAATGCATGCACAAACTAATTTCTATCAAGGATTTTTATATTTATGACATCTTTCATTCATCAAAGTTATAACTTTCGTAATTTTTTTATTCCAATTCCAAAGATTATGATAAAAAATAACATTGAAAGCGCTGTTTTAGGACCCCTTGTGTATTTGAGCAGTCACATAATTATAAGTATCATACTTTGGTGTTTGAAATTACGAGTACCTCTTCACAATTGATGTGCATATCACAAGGGTTCGAAGTCGCATTTCATTTACAACAGGATTTTGTTTTGTACTCTATTAAAAGGTTGGTATCGTTTCTTTTGCCCCTGAGTGTAAGCCAAACTTTTGAGTTTTTCAATTCGTGCGGTTCTATAAATGTTAAATCCGAAACATTGAATTATAATTGCATACAATGATTAACTTTTCGATACATTTTTAGTATTTGAATAGTGCATTCAGAATTAAAATGAAAAAATAATTTTAAAAATATTTCCTTAAACCTCATTTTGGTAACTATTATTCTTTTATATCAACTGATATAATGTTTTTGTCTTAAAGTAAGGTTCCACTAGCTAAAGATTGTCCTCAGATTCAGATTCATATTATTAATCAAATCGCCACCAACGGTGGTACAAGAGCATTAAAATATATAATATATACAAATTGATTAAGACAGCAGAGACATTGTATTTATCACCAATTACAGGGGAGTCACACAAGTTGTTTCTTGTTTAATGATAATTTTGCCAGCGTCCACTTTCAACAGGGAATCTATGATTGGTAGTTCGAAACCGAGGTGTAGATAATAGATATAGATTTAGACAAGAAGATATAGTTTTCAAAGCTTGGTTTCTCTCAATACTGACAAGGGCCTCTTTTCACAAAGCAAACTTAACTAAGGTTAACCTTAACTCCCATACTTTAACATTGCACTAAAGCTACCTTAGTGACTTACGATCACCTTAGAGTTTTGTGAAAGGAGCCCCTGGTTGTTTCAAGGCCATTTCGCAAAGCTAATCGTGTACATTTCACTGTTTATTGAGCTTTGAAAGTCAATTAGCATCCTCCAAGGCTAATCAATGTGGAAAACTGGTACTTTATATGTGTTTTGTAGTCCTTGAGCTCATTACGCAATAATACATTAACTCACTTTAGTCACGACAGCGGGTGATAATATCTTCATTGCTTCTGGACACAATTTACGTAATAAAAGTCAGAAAAAGTGTGAACGTATATAGGAGAGCACGTTGTAGTTGAATATGGTGTTCATTGCATGGAAATATGAAATGAAAAATTTTTGAAAAAATTTTTCTAGTAAGAAAGCTTCTTTATAAGCTTTTCATGTTATTTGGCCTTTCTCGTCCTTTTTATTCATTTACGTTTTAACTTTAGAAATGTTTACTTTATACATATTTAAATGCACAATGAAGGAATATCAGTTTGTTAGGATCGATATCAATGTCTTATGCAACTACCAATCATTATCTCACACACATTTCACAGATGTTGTGTAATGCGATACCGAATTTAACGTCATTTGTTTTGGTGTCTAATATGTTAGAATTCAACGGAATATGTTTGATATGTGACGTTTATATATATAAATATATATCATCCCTGTAAAAGTCAGGAAATACAGGTATTAACTAAAGGAATCAGGGTAAAATACATTGAATTGAAAATTGCAGTCATTCAAATAAACATATGAACTGTTACATATGCATACATACAATAATAATTGTTCTAAAATGTACATAAAACGAAAAGAACAAAAGCGTAATTTTGAATTCCAAAGGGTCAAATTGATTAAACTGCGATATTTGTAGAAGGGAGAGCGACAAAAACACTCAGCTTACATCAAATACACGTAACTTAGAGCAAAAAGGTAGTTTTCAGTAACCCGTACCGACACAATCTATGTCGTTGAGTTCGAGTTGATAAGTCTTATGACTACAAAAACCTGACACATCTGGATACAGAATATCTATAGAGTTATATTTCTTAAAACTTCTAAACTTAGGCAAAACTATTTAATCATAGCAATCGTTCAGACGAAGATACGAGTCAGTTTCGAATAACACATTCGAAGAGTATAACCTCTTTTACTTTATTTCCCTTTAACCTTAGTGTTATTTAAACCCCCATTATGCAACTGTAGGATATTCAACGTGAAGAAACCCCTTCAGTAGTTATATCAAGTAGCAGTATTGATAGATGAAGATCACTAAAATAAGTTAAAGTCGTTGCTCTGAGGAAATTAGATGTTTCTTTCCATGTGGTAATTGAAATCATGTTTTTACGGAAATCCACACATCTCAACAACAAGTGTCAAGGAAGGTGTGACGGAAGTATGGAAACTATTACACAACAAGAATATCTACATATCATTGACTCAACACAAACATGTTTTGTAAATTAAACATCTTATACTATGTAAGAGAACATTTAATTCGGTCATCAATTAGTATAATTTAATCTTATCTACAACATAAAATTTAGAAATAAACATTCGTAAAAAATAACGCTGTATAGCTGAAGGGTTTCTTTCAAAACTAATAACAATTAATCGCCTTTAATCGCGTTTTTTGTTGGCAACGTTCCCTAGATTAATAATCGAGTGCTTTTGAACTTTTAGGAATGACATAGATGGTACAAATAAATGTCTTAACAACGAATACCGAATAACACATTTTGGTATATCATGTATAGAAGCTCACCCACGCATTTATCACAGTAAAATCAGCAATGCACTTAACGTAATGAAATAATGGCTACTTATAGTGCACTTAATCACCCCTCTAATTGTGTCAACAGGGGCAAGATGTGTCCCATATATATTAATCACTATCTATGGAAGCTTTATAACATAATAAGCAGTGTCTAGTCGGTTATGTTTATGGTCGATCGTTGTGCTCCTTCATTTTAACTTACAGCTGAATCTTCTGTCTTCTTACTTGATTGAAAAGTGACAATATAATATTTTTGCTGTGGCAAAGATGTGGAAATAAGATGTTATTATGAATTTATTTATTTATATGTACAAATGTTGATTTATCTATGCTCATGTACCACTGATGGTGGAATTGGGTAAATGTAAACCTTCAAACTCAACTGTGAAATGGCATTCGCAACAAAAGTCTGTTAAGCAATTAGTACATTTACAGGGGTTGAAATTAGTTTTATTACTCGGACTGGTGGATTTCTTAAACTGATAGCCAAACCGCAATTCCAGTTAACCCAAAACATTTAAATAATAATAATAATAATTAGGGTATTTATATAGCGCACATATCCACACCGAATGCATGCTCAAGGCGCTCCCTGAATTATTACCCTGGTCTAACTCAAGCTGCCGATTAAGCGCTTGATGGGTCCCCCTCCAACACAACTTTCACCAGGTACCCATTTCCTGCTGGGTGAACAGAGGCACCTTTTGAATAAAGTCTCTTGCCTAAGGCGACACCACAAGTTATACAACTCGTGTCTCAGTGTGGGGCAGGGAATTACCCTTCAAACTCTCAGTTCATTCAGCAATGAATCGGGTAACCCACCCATCCGGCGAGCCACGCCAGATGTTGCTGAACTACACTGATAACGGTCAACTGAGCTTCGCACAGGACCACGTGCAAAAGATCTTGTTCTCCTTCATATGTCACTAGTCATTCGGACTACCAGTTCACAAATTTCACTAGCTCATCTGGTTTTCTAGGACTACGAGACTATTGCTAATTCTAACCTTAATTCACGAACCCTATCATAGATGGAATTGGCAATGCTTTCAGGTTAGGCTGAATGTTCTAGAAATACATTACTTCGTATCTTATGTGGTTTATCTTAAATCATTGAAAATGTTTAACTACTAGATGAAAAGGGTCAAAAAGGTATTATTGAAGACAGAATGGTAAGACTCTAGTAAAGGTGATACTTCAAAAACATCGTTTTATTGATGACAATAAAGAACCTTTTCAAATAGGAACAATAATGTCAACAATGTCAAATCATTTAAAAAGGCTCTACATACCACGTTAAAGCCCCATTTTCATACTTGCATATTTTAAAAAGTATTTCAACTGTTATAGCAATATTTTGCGACCAACCATAATTCATTAAAAAGGAGACAGTTAACCAAACTGACCGAAACGTAAGCACCGGCATGTCGACATGAAGCCGAATTAAGTGTGGCCATCTCACAATTACCGGCTAATAAATATACGCTTCAAAGCCGTCTTTGTCGCGCATGGCTAGATTTTATTTTATTTTTCTTCGAATCAGGCACTAGTTGCAACCGAAGTTGATACCTGTCGGACGCAATTACTGTAACTGAGACGTGATGTAAAACCTACACACATACTCGTGATGTCACTGTTGAATTAAAATCAAGTCTTGTTGAACAATTGTAAAGTACATGTAGCCAGTAATGCTTTATTAAAATGCCAATGCTAATGTGGAATTATTTAGACCATTTAAAATAAATCCGTTGCCTTATTGTACTTTAACATATACACAAAGAACTTAATTAAGCACCGCCCATTTTGTAAAATGAAATTGGAAGCTCTTTGAATATTGTGATATGTTTGATGTATTGACCACTCTAGACATAACAATTGCCGTTTTATTTACTATTTAATTGACGTAAAAATCCTTATAATACAAAATAATTGAAAATATGAGAAAGAATGCGAGACCACTGAAATTTGGCAAAATATAACTATTGTCTTTGGTGAGAAACAACGCATGAAAATTTGGATTTTTTCAATAAAAAATAACATTGTTGATCCCTAGTTGACAATCAATTAGAGAAACCTTTTTTATCATGCACGATAAAAGCCTAGCAGGACAATGAATTTTCAGTACTTTTTTCAACCCTAATTGAGAAAATTTCGAAACTTTTCAAATCTGTGAGTAAATTTGAGATTCTTTGAGTTGGACTTGTGGGTCAAACCCATACTTTTCCCCTTAGATAAGCCATTATCTTAAAGAGTCGCCATTTTTTTCTTAGGGAAGCTTTTTTCAATTTTGATATTTGCTAATTTTGTGATTTTGAAGGCTCATACTGCTCTAACGACTAACATTTCCTAAGAGGTCCTTACTAAAAATCATCAATACAGTCAAGAGAATTATCGTTACCATATTGCAGTAAACATATTTACTTTCATTTCCAGTTATAAGTAAACTTGGATTTTCAAAAATACCAAGTCGGGGGAAATAAGTTGTCCAGAGACAGTGAATCGTAAATTGAGTGAAGTTTTCATTTCTACACTGCTAAATGATCGTTCTATCGAAACACCCTAATTGTTTTTGTGGAACCTTGTATTGTTTATTAGCAGAAGCTTATTTTCTGAAAACATTGGGGGTGCTTAACTAAGTTCTTTGTGTATATAATGCGCATCTCTGATTCAGTAACATAACTTTTCTTGATCCATGGTTCAAGACAATTGTCCAATATGAGTTAGCATAACGCTATTGTGCTGTTTTCAGATGATAATCACTGGTGTTAGTGTAATGTTTGCTTATTTGACTCATAAACCCAAGAACTAATTTTAAAATCTTTGGATTGATAAAAAAGTATTTTTAAATTAAATCAGTTATCGAATCAACAGTTATAGTATCGGGGAAAATCGTTGAACATGTATCCGATGGAAATGTTTTGTTTGCTTAGAATTGAAATTTTACAAAATGAAGTACACATTCATTTAAAAAGTAACGCAATCCGATACTTTATTTATCGGCGATGTGACAATCCTTAATAATGAATACTTAATGCATTAAAAGGCATTTTTGACCAAACTCATGTTGAATCATCTTAGATTTATGTTTTTTATCACTACATCAACTTTTATGTTAATAATTAGTTAAAACCAGCTTTTTGATATAATAATAATGATTCGTCATGCTTATGAACTAATTTTCGAACACCGAAAGATACATGATCTATCATTTTCATTTGTTTCATATAAACTTTAAAAACAATCCATAAATCAAACGTACTTTCTACTTAGTGAAACCATTAAAATGAAGCACCCAGTCGGGTCAGAAGCAATGATTTCTGCTGTTTTAAGTTTTCCTGGACGTGATATCAGCTTGAAACACGAGTAGATTTATTGCACAGGAAAGTGGAAGACACTGATATGAAATCAAATTGATTTTTCTAATTTTGCTCTGCCTTGTTCCGATTTCAAGACGTTCATTATGTTTTTGGAAAATAGCCTGGTGACTTGTAAGGAAGTTAAAGTATGTCAGACAAATTTGGATTGAAATATGTATATATAATTGATGATGATGCATTTAATTTATTTTGTCATAGTGACGTATTATTGCCAAACGTTGAATTGACACTTGTGAAAAGCAATCATAATGCATTATTATACATTGAACATAAAGGCTCCTTGATCGCAATATATTCTCAACCTTCATGAAGCAACAAAATTGCCAGATCTTCGTTAACTACCCAAGGTCAACATTGAATTATTATTATTAGGATTTATTAGGTATTGGCTTGTTGCACAAGTTGTTAAAAAATTAAAAGCCTGTCACGCCAAAGACCCGAGTTCAAATCAAGGTGGAGACGAAAAAAAAATTATGACCTGGGCTGTATACTGCGTTCTGTCCTTGGGCAAGGCACTTCATTCCCATTGCACCCAGTCAACCATGCTGTACCGTCAATTGGGTACCTGAACATTGGGAGGACGAACCTATATGGTCGCGCGGAGCGGTTATTAGCTGCTTTGAAAGTACAATTTTATGCAGGGTAATATTGCATTTCACAAAGTGATGGTATTGATAACTACATTTTGGGTGTTAGATTGAATATGTACGTCTCACTCTCTTTGGAGAAATTGGACACACCTACATCTTTATGAACGACAATGTTCATTCAAATTGACATGTCGTCTTTCGTTGGATTTTATTCTGATAGAAGATATACTGGACCTTCTTCAACCTTTTTTGAATGAATTCAAAGTTTAACATCTTTTAAGATTCTTAAGAATTGACCTTTTTCTCGGTTCTTAGCTTTATCATATTCGGACTTAACGCTCTTTCATACTATGTATATTGAATGATTTGCTAATAATGTCTTAAAACATTTGTTTTAAAAACTATGCATTTATACGAAAAAATTAGCTAAGCTTGCCTCCAGGTCATCATAAAATTGCTGATCTTTGAAATAAGCTCAGAGCTTTAAACACATTAAATGAACAAGTATTTTTGACAGTAAATAATCCTACTTTTAATTAGTAAACACGAGATTTAATGAAACTAAATCAGACCTTGGATATCTTAATGAAAGTAATTACCTTATTCATTTTCTTTTATAAATCGTAGGTAGATAAAACCCAAAAGTGGAAAAGTAATTATTTTCTGTAAATTAATACCTGCTTTACTCCGTCATATGCATAGAATTAGAAAGAATCACTGGATACCAACCCTTATATGGATACGAAATGTAGTTCTACCAAAGTAGAAACCTTAATGACAGTTGTAAATACAGAAATATTTGAAATGGAATGAAGCTCATATTCATTACATGAGATACAAATAACATTAACAAACAATACCTGTAAGCTAAATTGATTGTAAATACACTCCATAATTACATTTAATGTGAATGAATTGCTTTCATAACACCGACAAAACCATTATGATGAATACAGGACTGAGTTATAACGAAATACAAAGTGAAAGAGTAAGTGTTTGCTTTGCAACAATGCATAAAATATATCAGAATATTTAAAGGGGCAGAAGCACGTTTTTAGGGGGATATAAGGTGATGACAGGAAAAGGAAAATTAATGGTTCCAATTAAAAGACAATATCTAAACTAAATGAATATGTAATGAATCAAATATATATATTAAAGTTCAGCCATGCAATTCCTTTTTCTTACCCAAAATGAATTAAAGGTGTTCAGACAGAAATGGCAGCCAATGGACTTTATGTGAATCTTTATGATTTGTTCTCTGACTGTGGATGATTGGTTTGTGTAATGAGATTTTGACAGTATCAAAATAATACATTAAGCATTAACGAACAATTATCATTGAAAATTTGAAGATATAAAACGTTCAATAAACGTGTTACTGCCCCTTTAATGAACAACATTTGGCAATGCCGTCGATTTTGTTGTTGCTATTGTGCTAGTGTACAGCTAGTTTATTGGAAGGATCGATGTGTGTAGGGCTATGATTGATTCGTCTAAGAGGCGTACGTAAACGCCTGTCACGTGTCCGGCGTAATCCGGTTCTGCGACAAGCTCAAGTTGAATCAAGTGTATCGGCGTTTGCACAGGAAGTAATAAGCATACCTCAAAGTAGCTTCAATAAACATCTTATTTATGTCAGACGAACCTTAATTCTAACATTTTGTCAAGTATTCATGACAAAAAATTAGTTGTGGATGTCACACGGAAGATAGTTGTCCGCCATGATACGCCGGGTTCGCACGTCTTTCAAACCGGCGTATTGTGCATACGCCTATTGCGCACATATGGTACCAATAAAGTGCTTTGCACGTTTCGTCACTTCCTGCGGCGTATGCCTAATAGTACGCCGGGTTACCATTCAAGCAGGGCCTTTGATGAATGATGATGTCAGATTTGGTCCCCTTTCATTCTTTACTTTTCACACATGTTGCAAAGAATATATGTTATAAGTTAAGTTATATTTGGCAGATGCCTCAAAGAATCCTGTCCAGGAGCTTTAAAATCTAGAAACTTAATACCTTCATTTTTTATTTACGTTGATTTGATACTCTGTGTGTGTTCTTTGAGAACCTCTCAATAGTAATAAAATGAGTGAAGGAAACATTTACGATATCTTCCCCCAAACAGTTGAACTTACTAACCCTTCTATAAAATTTGAGAAGATGACAAGTTTGATTGGATAATATTTTAGTCTCTAAGGGTAAAGGTAATTTTAATGTATAACTCATCTAACAAATTTATATTTTATCAGATACAAATATGTTAAAAACTCGCTAAAATGTCAAACTTATGAAAACGTTTAAAACACTTGAATGATAAGTGATTAAAGAGTGAAAGAAATAACTCATATTTCTTAAAACATTGTATAACAGACCAAAACTTACAGATATAGGAAGGAAAAAAGATGTATAATCTCGATATTAAAGAGCTTTTAAAGGGGCAGTAGCACGTTTTTTGATAATTTTGAATTTTAAAAATTTCACTTATAATTGTAAGTAAATGCCTAATGTATTATATTGACAGTGTCAACAATCACATTACACAAGCCAATCACCCATAGTCAGAGGACAAAGTATGAGGATTCACATAAAATCCATTGGCGGCCATTTTCTTGTGAACACCTTTAATTCATTTTTGCAAGAAAAAGTAATCGCATGGCTGAACCTTACGTTATATATTTGAATTATTACTGCTCCATTTAGTTTAAAAACATTGTCTTTCATTTGAAACCCTTTATTTTCATTTTCCTGACATCACCTTATATTCCCCCTAAAAACGTGCTACTGCCCCTTTAAGGACCATGAAAGTATTTCTTATCTGAAAGCATTGTAAAAGAGGTTGGGATTTTAAAATCAACATATTCAATTAATTATGTTGTTATCGTATTACAGTTAAGATATCATTCAATATTTATCTCATGGTGTGACGAAGCATTGTCATGAACTGTAATAATTATGGTACTGTATTGTAAATGTTACAGAGCCAAATCAATAAATATCCATTTGTCAAAAACTTTATACCTTTGCTTTTAAAGACTGTTTACTGTTAATAATGAATTATTTTACGATACATGAACACCGGCTTCTTTATACATGATATGCGAATTCTGAACACAAATTCTTGTGTGCTTTTTAAGAAGATTTCAGCGAATTCAAAAACTAATTTAATTCTTAAAAAATACTTTTAAAAATCTGTAAAAATGTGTAATTTCTTATGCATTATTATTATTTCCAGAGGCTTTTGTCCTATTATGGTTTTGTCTGTTTTCAAAACTGTGTCTTCACCAGTTAGGAAGACGAAGAAGAAGAAAAAAGAGAAGAAGACAGACAGACAGACAGACAGATTTTTTATTCAGTATAAGGCCTTAGGTCCAAAATACACAAAATTCAGGGTTAACAAATCCCTGCGCATTATTTGTTACTTACTTAAATATTTGACAAATAAAACATGAAAATATTTCAAAAGCTATACCATTATAATATACCTTTTTGTGTATAAAGTTGCCTTATCTTTTGAGCTTTTAATAAAAAGATGGCAATGTTATGTAAAATATCATAATTTTGACTGGAAATTAATTCAAAAAAGTAATGGTGAAAGTTTCCATTAATATTCTTATCAATGAGTTTATTTTGAAAAGAGCTATAAGCTTTACAAGAGAAGAAGATTATTATACTAAAGTGACACACACTTTACGAGTGTCTGGCCAAATTCCACATATGAGACACTAAAATCATCATGATGCATGTTATTGATAAGAATAATATATATTAAAATCCGACAATAAAAAAACATAGTTTATAAGACATGGAGATAACCGAGTGCTAAATTACATTTATATAGAAAATAATATTAAATTGTTCATTGGTACATTTTGCTGTACATGCAATACACTGTTGCGGCGATGGATTTGACGTGATGCTTATTAGACAGCAAGTAAATAGAGAAGAAAGATAAAGTATGAAAATATTGGTCGCATACATAAAGTTTATAAAAGAGCTCAGATCTTATTTCTTTATAGAAATTGCACTCTACAAGAAAATGAACCTCGAGCTCGCCCTGTATAGAAGTACTGTTGCAGAACTTACATACTTGGTTTTGTATAGTGGAGTTACAGGGCGTGCATAACGTCGCGTCACCATTGGTTGCGTTCGATTAGACAACACTAGTAACCCGTGTTGCGCACTCGCCAAAAAGAACGTCTCGCGCAGAACACTGGTGTCAAACATGGGTAACACGAGTTAACTCCCCACCAAAGGAGGAGTGAGCGGGTGTTCACACATTCCAAGATGGCGACCAATGTGCTGGAAAAGTGAAAAATTAGCATTTTGCAAATACAAAATGTGAAATTTTGTTTGCAATTATGATTGGAGAGTATTGATCAATTTGATGACGACTATTTAATGAATGTGCTGACGGATCTAGTTGTCATCACATCGCATCAGTGTTTTAACACAAATTTACAATTTTGGCTGCCATCTTACGTTACTAGGTAAACAACACTCGACGTTGTATTCACGGGACTCCAGTTAATAGGAGCGCATGCGCAGAACTCGTACTAGTGTCGTCGAGTGTTGTCTAATCGAACGCAACCAATAATGCCATTACTGGTTTCCCCGACCCTGATTGTTGGCAGGCAGTTGGGGGAGGACGCCTCAACGTAAAGAATTTGAAACATCGCTGTTGTATATATCTGCAAATTATTCACAAAGATCGTGTTAAAGCATTGACCTGATGGCTGAATGAAGGATTTAATCGTAATGGATCATGGAGTTTCATACAAATTTAAAATCTAAATTAAAATTTGAATAATACCATTTTCAGCTGAGTACGTTGCAACGATGGTTGATGTTTACAAAGACTTATATTTTACAAATGTGTTTTATGAATACAACTTTATGAATTCTAGTGTAAATGTACAATTCCTTTCCAGCTGTATCTGGTATGTGTGGTTAATCATTCGTTATTTGTCATTTATTTAACAAGCAGCCATTTTGTACGCTGTGTATATATAGATCATACCAAAACAATTTTCAACAGTCCATTAGACTGTCACTGTTCTCAACAAATAATGAAATAGCTAATTGATACATAAACATCAAAAAAAGATATGTCACTTTAAAAACGAATAAATTCACTTTGGTGTTTGAAAATGAAAACCTGTTATGAATAATGGAATTTTTGTAAATATTAAGATCAATTAATGATAATGCAAATATTCAAGTTCACAGAGAGGATATTTTAATTCAACCATTTAATGTATCGTTTGAAATCGGACATTTCAAAAGTGACGGAATAACTATGATATAACTAATAAATGTCATTTTGCGTCAAATGTCACTTTAAGAAAAACATTGCAGAGATCAATAGTTTTCCCATTAAGCGACATGTTTGAATATCTTTGACGGAGCCTACATCAAGCACTGTGAACAAGAAGCAACAGACACTTGGAGACAAGGAGGATATGAGAGAAAACCACACGTTAGAGACTGTCGACAAATGTCTTGAGTAACATGAATAGATGCAGAGCGATACGTTGTATAGCGATAGGAGAAAGCAGATAAAGTGCAAAGAAATGGAACGAATGACAAAAAACTGAAGAGTAAAAGGTTGAAAGAAGTGTGTATCTATAATTGGCTAGAGAAGACAAGAAAAAAGTCACCATACAAAAAACTAGATATGTCAAAGCAATAGTAATAAATGTGAGTGAAACAGCGTTATTTAAAAAAATTCAAATGTAATATCTGTACATGATTCCGAAAGAAAACAAACCCTGCTATTTTGGAACCAAACTAGAGTATACATTAAATCGTATAAAATCGTAAAAGAAATCGTGTAAACAAACCTTTTAATAACTAAATCAATCTTCTTTGAACAATTTTTCGAATCTTTTTTTAAATCTAACATCAATGTAGTGATACTGGCTTGTTACACGAAACAATACATAGTTGAATCAAAATTTATAAATTGATAAACTTAAACGGAAGAAGATTAAAATTTTGTAACAGCAACCATTCACGTCCTGTAATTGTACTTATTATGTAATTAACTAATAACTATGAGATAATTACGAACAGCGTCTTTGAGAGGCATTTTATAAGTTGGAATGACAATACTGCTGAGGAATATATGGATGACAACTTCAGCTGAGAACGACACAAAAATCTGTGTCGAAACGTCGCAAACAATGAACAAAGAAGTTGTCATCCATATATTCCTCAGCATTATAATTACGAACACTCTGTATTCTTATAAATTTCTTATAAAGTTTAAATATTACTTTAAATGATTTTTTATACGTGTTTTTGTGTAATAGGATTTTGAAAAGTAGTAAGTTTAACAGTTCAAATTATGCGTGAATTCGTTACATTAATGCCAGCATCACTATGCTTATGATTGTGCAGTTATAAAGCTGAACGGACATGAATGTTTTCCTATCACAATACAATACAATTTCAGCATTAGAAGCCGCCCACAATGTTACAGTTTCAAGAGCCACACATTACATGTTATTCCAACAAAAATTCTGGTGTTTCGTGCATTAAAACACTACTTAATTGTTATTCTGATAAAAGTAAAGTTCAAACATCATACAACAATTGAAATCGAAGGGATCCTTTAACATCTCCAGTAATATTTCAGATTGGTTTTGACTTCAAAGGGCTATTCAAGCTTTGATTTTGACAGGGAAAGAAACCACTTAGTTAACAAATATCAGTGTCATGCGATACAACGAGGAAATATTGCCTGGAAGCAGAATATTCTCTATGCTCTGATAATTCAATTGTCGATTCAACTCATCGAGAGCTAATTCACGGAATTTAAGCAAATTTTTTTCGGGTAAAATTTTCAGATTTTTCAGAAGATTTCACATGAGTTTCAGGCAGTGTCATGATTTGCACTCCAAGTGTATTGTATTATACATTTCTACTACCATTTTATAAAACAACACATCTGAACTGTTGGCATTATTATGAACTTTTACCTTTTACTCTAGCTTACTTATCACGCCATTTACCTTTGTGTTTTTCTTTAGATGTGTTAGGCTTTAACCATGTAAATATTTGTTAATGACTATCCTAACACAAATAACTTCCTCTGCAGACCCATAGCAAGCGAGGGGCGGGGGTGGGGGTGAGCATCCAATAAAACCCATTATTTCCATGACCATATATTTCGAAAAGTAAAAGAGTGTATGTGATGATGCTTAAAACTATTGTTGAAAGGCGTTCAATAAGCCACTTACAGTTACAGTCATGATTTTTGCTTTTTTACTCGAGCTTAATACATGCCTCCTGCCCCGAACATCCACTCTTGTCTAGAATAACACACAAAAAACAGAGAAAGCCGCTAGTATAGAAGAGTTCTGAACAATTTGTTAAAAGTCGAATTTTTTTTAAATGTGAACAGAAATTATTTCATTGTTCATAAGTTAATCTGCTGAAGACATTAATTAGTTTCAATCGTAATTATCATTCGTTGCTAAATATATCCTGCATTTCATATGGTATTGCATATATATATTGCATTACACTAGTCTAATGTCATTCCTAACACTTAACCATTTCAATTATGGCAAGCGTGAAAATTTTGAAAACACAATATTTATTTTTCTCTTCAAAATCCTTCATAAGTGATCAACAGCTTTAGGCAAAAGCTCTAATTGATCTTTTGCACTAAGTCCGACTAAGGGAGTCCGTAAGGATTATTTAAATTGAAATTTAAGAAAATATAAGTTTATCAAATACGACCCTATCTGTCTATTTATTCATGTCAAATTTTAAATTGTCCACCAGTGACCAGACGATCCCAAAATATGGTTTGTTTGTTTGTTTTATTCATGGATAATAAGTGATCCTTTGTTAGTGATACTTGATTTACGTATTTGACGTCCAAACGCAACTAAGATGATATTTTCACTAAGATACACTAGCGTATGAACAAACTTGAGCTACGCAGCCGTATACGGATTGAAACTGTCTACCTTGCCATGGCAAAGGAGTTATTACAAATAATCTTCAGTTATTTGTTTCAAGTTTTGTCAGGGCTAGACAACATCCTAATTCAGTCGGAATTGTCTTGTGTGGGTGGAATATGATGTCAGTTTGGACTTAACCAAATGTTAAAGTTAATTGAACAACCTTCTGATTTAGATATTACATGAATAAATGCATAGTGATAAACTTTTCCTCATTTCATCCCGATTGATCGTTGGGTTCTCAACTTCAGTAGCCAAATTCAAACAAAACATTGTTACATTCAGCTTATGTGCTTGAATGAACGGTGAAAGTAACGGGTCATGTTGTGTTTCTTTTTGTATCTTCAGATTTAATGTTTAATGTTATAAAAGGATGATCAATATTCTTCCACTCAATAAACGTTTGTGTGCCTGTTTATTCAAATGTTTTATTCTTTAACAATTGTACATATATGTTTCTATTTTTCGTTATGTAGTTATTTCAAATTCTTGTTTAGTTCAATAATAAATGTTTTATTCTTTAACAATTGTACATATATGTTTTTATTTTTCGTTATGTAGTTATTTCAAATTCTTGTTTAGTTTAATAATTCGTAATGCATTATTAGCTCTCGCATTAAAATTTAAAAAGAATTATTTCAAAGAACATCTTGGCTACAATATGAATATTTTATTTGTGAACACACATGACACACAATGAAAAAGGCACAGGCATTATTGTGTTTACCAAATAGGCTGAATCATAAATTAATGTGACGGATCTCTTCAAAGAACCCCAAAGAAGTGTTTTATTTTTTTGTGAATAAACTTGAATATGATGCCATTTTTTTATAACTTTCGAAATAACTACCTTCTACAATTGACTTTGGATATTTGAAGAACGAGTATTGTTGATTGGCATTCTTTATATAAAATTAATTAATTAATTTATTTATTAATTAGTTTACATATATAGCTTAAGGCTTTGGAAATAAAGTATCCAAAATATTTCAAACCTTAAACTATTAACATTTGCATACAGATTCCGAATCCAAAAGTTAAAAAAAAGGAAGATTTCTTGCTCATGTAATTATTAAAGGTTAAAGATGCGGTTGATAAGATATACGCGGTTGAATAAGAGATTATATCTTGAGTGTTATATAATTATCTTTCTATGACAAAAAGCTACAACATGATTTGCATTGTTTGCAACAATCAGTAATTTTGAACGTTGAGGCCATTTTAGATTCAAAGTTGTCATCGTATAAAGGTCATTACATCTTGAAAATAAAAGTTGTTCATGTCTTTAACAAATTGATAACATTTTAGAAAGTAAATGTTTATTTCATTTGACAATTATTAATGGTTAACGCAAATGGCAAATGTACAACTAAATGAAATTAGAATGACATTTCAAATAGATTCCATATCTCACTGTTTCTTTACATTTTAATGACATTTAAAAGGTTATATCTTTCTCTGTTGAATTATAGAAATTGGTTGGATTCAAATGTGTTACATAATAGGAATTGTTAAAAAGATATAGAAGAAAATGGCTGACAGCATCTATAAAAACTAGAAGCAATAAACATTTAATCTTACATAGGTAGTTAAGGCAGGTGAAATGAAATGCGCTTATCCGACGATTTGGACAATCTCAATCTGTCAGAGAATTCAAGATCAATGAAGAGGAAAATTTGGTCTGTAGTTACCCCCAAAAAATTTTAACAGCAAAAACAACAAGATTTCTGTATTCTCGCAAAGATACAGAAATGACGTTTTATCACCTTTTTTTAGGATTACATCCTGTCATTCCTGTGTTTGCTTTTTTTTCTCAGTAGAAATCGCATTCATTTATCATAACAAAAGTAAACCCAGTTTGACCGTATCTTGAAATTTTGGTGAAAGAGATAATTGATGATTATAAATTGAAATAAAAGTGAAAATATTCGCAGTATAAAGATGAAAATTAGTGACAGGGGTGATAAAACATATATTGTTAAGCATTGTGAATCTTGATGTATCACAGGTTTTAAGATTCATTAAAAAGTTAATATTTGACTGACAAATTAGAAATATAGACGTCGATACTGTTAAATGATTGTTACTTGTATAATTATTTTTTATATTAGTTTAGACCTATTCTACACTGGACAATGATTATTCAATGCAGTTGTAGTCTTCACAAAAACCGTTTTTCGGATTCGAGATTCGCATGCTCAAATCAGCAATCAAGAGGTTAAGGCATGATATAGAATATACTTCGTCCAGTTAAACAAATTATCCACGGTTTTGTAATTACAAGCTGTCTGGGACAGTTTATTTAAGTAACTGCTTCAATTTACCAATTCTCTAAATGGGGGATGAAGGTATGTCATTTAGAGACAAGACGGAATATTTCGATTAAGGATCCACCTGTGACAACAATTTAAGTGCTATTATGTCTCTCAAGAATTTTATTAGAAGTAATAACAAAGCAATTACAAAGTTTCTAAGCAACCAGATTAAGAGGAAATTCTGACTAAAAGTACATGCTATGATTCAACTGTGATATCAATTTACTCTAGGTAGTGAACCATAGGAATATTTAATAGAAATATTCAGGACATCTCCAGACCCATTTACCGAAACGAAATTTGTGTCGCTGGACCAGGCACTTCATCCACCCAGTCCAGCCAGCTGTTAAAATTGGTACCTGAAAACTGGATGCACTGATCTTCATAGTTGTGATGAGAGCTTAGTAGCATCTATGAAAGCACATTCCTTCAGGGTAATAATGTAGCGCTTTAGGCAGGTGTAAGGACGTGAAAAGGGCGCAATATAAGTATGCGTATTATTTTTAATATCATTTTACAAAATAGATTACTAATCATACAAAGCTAAATCGTATGTTAGTTAAAACGTTTTTGTTTCAATGAACTTGTAGAGACAATCTTCTTAAATAAGACTAAATAGAAGAACATGAAGACCATACAAAATATCCATAATCATAAAAATAATAATGTTAATCATACACAACATAGATCGTAAGAACATTGGAGAAAAGTATATTTATCCAAAAAGACCTCATGGTTAACAAAGCACAAGACAACACAACGCAGGCACTTTGTTTTCAATAGTTGTCTGAATACCAAAACTAAACATGTAAGTCTACCTCTTTATAAAAAGATACAATTTCAGAATATCTTTCTTAAAAACGAATCCTTCAAAGGTCCATATCCAGTTGTTCATTTGCTAAAAAATAATGTTTCTTTCTGATGATTCAGCTTAATCGTGAAAAAAAAGATTGAAACTGAAGGAATTCGATTTTTTGTTGATAACTTCAGATGAATTTTGATACATAAAGAATTTTTTAAGCTGTGCTTATGACAAAAACCGAAGCCAGTTATCTGAAGAACAGAAATAAAGTCATATTTGATGAGTATGTGACACCAGAAGGTTCAACAGTGCCTTGTCTACTTTGCGTTTTACCTCTGTCACATTTAAACGAGATTATTCACTTACGTGTAATAAACAATGGGAATTATAGAAACAACGTATTCATAACAAGATCTTGATTTTCCCTGCAGAAACATTCGTATTGACGCATATTTCTTTAAAAACACATACTTCTGCGAAGTTGGGAGTCAGACTAAAATGTTGATATACGTTTTGCATGGATTAAGATTCTTCTCAGCTTCTTTAATATTTGATGAAACATATGAATATATATTTAATAATCTATTCTTCATTACATTATGTATTACAACATTTGTATTATATTATATTTTGTATATTGTTACATGAATACAGCAAAGGTAATCCTTGTCTTGGCATTACATATACAAAGCTGAGAGTTTTAAATGTAAATTGCTCTTTTGATGTTTTTACCATGTGCAATCTTATAAGACAGAAATATCATTCAAATTTGCTGTACTCCGCAACCTCGACCAATTAACACAAGATAATCGCCACAAAATGTGGAATCGTAAACAATATGAATGTGTCCACAATTTATTAAATAGCAAGCATCACGCAAAATCATCTTGAGTTCAACATTATCTTTGTTCCTTTCGTCAGATGCTATGGTAATTGATATAATTGCAAGAACCAAAGTAATGTCATATCAGAATAACAAAAAATGAATTAACAAAAGACACATATTCAGTATTATAATAGAGTCATGATATGTAATCATCAAATTATATAATATAATATTTGACTAAAAATCATAATCATGGAATTGATACATATGCATCATTCATGATCCACAACCTAAACAATATTTTTATCTTTTCAGAATATGCCAGATAAACAATTATGTGCAGGAAAACTTTCTCTGAGTGGGTGGAATGTCAACCAAGCTTTGTCATTTGTCGAAACGCAAAAGGAAAATGAAGAAACCTCATACTGAACTATATAATGAATAAATACATAGTGATCACAAACAATCACGCTTTTTATCTTCGCTGAATGGCACGATTTGTATATGATCCAAAATTTATTGTTAAATAAAAATTGAAGTCGTCTTTCTATATACTTAAACTGACTGCATCATGGTTTATGGATTTAGAAGATCTTTTATAATCAAATTTATAGAAGATGGATCATGACTATCAAACAGGGAAACAATTTAAATGGAAACAGACAGAAGAAACATTGCCACTCAGAAGCACAGGGTCTGATTGACATGCTTCTACTTATAATACTTAAAGGGACAGTAACAGTTTTTTTTTTAATTTTATATTTTATTTTTTTCACTGAAAATTGTACGTTTATGCTAAATGTGTTTTTTATAGTGTAAAAAAATCTCATTAAACAAATCAATCATCAATAGTCAGAGCAGAGATATAAAGATTCACATAAAGTCCACTGTCTTCCATTTTTGTGTGAACATCTTTAATTCCTTTTGTGAAAAAAAAAAATAATCGCATGGCTGAACTATAAATTAAAAATGGGATTTATAATTGCTACACAAGTTTAAATACCTTGTCTTTTAATTGGAACTATATATTTTCATTTACCTCACATCAGCTTTCTAAAACGTGCTACTGTTCCTTTTTAACCATATCTTCATTTATTTTCTTAAAATTCTGTACAATTTTTAAACTAATACCATATGTCCCACTCAAAACCCGTTCCTTTTATGTTCTCCTTTTCGATGAATCCGTTTAAATAAGAAATATATCATTTTGATCATTGCTTGACCAGACTAGTGGTCATTCTTATTGCTGCGAGGAGACAATTTCAATCTAGACAATTAAAGTTACCCTTTTTACATTTCAGATTGAACAATAATGTGCTATATGTATTACCAAGGAACACAACATGATAAGTTTAGATACATTGTCTACTATCCGTGATTTGATTGAGGATCACTTGAGTAAGCATATATTTCTATATTTGTTTCATCAATTTAGAATACCACATCGTATCTTTATGTTTGTGTAATAGACATCAAATTTTATGATTTTTTTACTGTGAATAATGGTAAAGTTAACAGTGCTGTTATCACCAAAAAATTCTAATAATTTGATTAATAACCTGAATTTACTTACAAGCTAGATAAGGTATTACTTTATGTTTCAGTATGTTGTATATATATCTTTAGAAGTAAGGAGCGCCTGAGCACGTCACAGGACGTTGCAAAGGCGCCATACAGGTATCCACAATATTATTATTTCTATTGAATTTTAAACAGCCAATATCTTGATATAAAATGCGTATAACGCCTACATAACATAGACTAATATTAGACAGAAGATGATAATCTAACTTACCTTTGAAAAAATAGATTAAGGTGTCTGGTTTCTTTGTTTATTGGCTCTATATGTATGAACATTCAATTGAACATAAGATGATTCGTTGAGCTACATTTTCAATCATCCGTGATTGGATTGAGGATTTTTTCTATATTTGTTACATAAATTATGACTATCACATGGTATCTTCATGTAACTGTAATAGACATGATTTTTTAAGGTAAAATGTAAGCCTACAGTGCTGTTATCACAAACATTTTAATTATTTTGATTTATTACCTGAATTTACTTAAATGCCAGATAATATTTTACACATGTATTCCAGTATGTTGTAAAACTTTATGTATGTCAAAAACCATTCTATATAAATTCAGAATGACAGTTACATATTTGTATAAAGATTGCCTTAAAGAATTGTTGTTCTTTCATATTTATGACAACGTTAAGTAAGGCGACCAATCCGCCTACATAGATCCTGCAGGTATGATGGATTATTGTCCTAATCTGGACAGAGACTGTACAGCTGGAGGATTAACCGACAATCAATATATGGACGAGATCTGCTCAGAGGTATTAGTGAAGCCCACCTGTCTTGAAAGTGTTTGTCTGTCTGTATTACAAGCAGTGTCAACAGAATGCAAGACAAAACAAGTTTGTATGTAAGTTAGTCCTTACATTGTGAAAGACAATGACGGAATGTTTCTGAGATGTGGATACAAACTTGAAGATACATCAAATATAAGATAAATCATACATTATGTGAACGACAGTAAAATAGTCACGTTCGCAACCATCAAATCACAATTTTGAGCTTAATGATAATGCCATAAAACCTATTGTATAATGAAGACATTGCTAATGAAATAAGGTGAAACTGTAAATGAAAAGATAGATGAAAGTTCCAAATTGAAACCATTTAAAACATTTTCACGATAGTAATATGAAATGATAATAGGTGTTTATACAAAAAACCAATAGCCCAAGATATTTTCTCCAACATGTTTTGATTTACTCTTCAGGGAAAACGTTTACAGAGTCATTGACGTCACAGCATTGAACATGTAAACTGAGCTGATGTAAAGATTGCACTCTACCTGACATACAGTTTTTCTCAGTAAAGACATGTCCCTTATTTCGTGCATCAAAGGATGATCTGTTGATAGAAATTGCAGAAGGTAAATTCAATTGTCTTTCCTTTTGCACATAAATTTAAGTGTTCATTCCTGGGAATACAGGGTTCGTTGTCCTTTATCTGACGTTTGTGAACCCTTACACTTCCCCTCAGATACTTGGTTTAGTCTATATATTTTTATGGCATCCCTGACATATGATAGAAGTAGATAACATTTCAGGAACAACAGTTCATGTTAGAATTTATCATTAGGTTATGGATGCTTTTCCACTGAAAGTATTGCTCAAACGCACCCATTTATTGCCAGCTGCCTTCTTAATAGCACGCTCTTCACGTACGACATTCAAAATACATTTATCATTCGTTTTTAGAATCAAATGTTAATATATATGTACATAAAATGTGTATATGAAACTTACAATTTTAGTCATGACACAACAAAATGAGATCAATCCTCGGTAGCTCAAGCGGTAAAAGTGCTGCTAGACAAATAAAGGCACCGGGTTCGAATTCCGTATGAAATGCTTAATCCTTTTTTGTTAAGTATTATAAATTTTACAAGTCCATTTGTTTGTTTCATAATATATACAAGTTATGAGTGTTGTACGTCACAACACCATTGTTCGTGACGTTCCTGTATCCGGCCATCCCTAGATGGTAAATGGAATAGCATTGATAATAAAGAAATTATTATCCTCTGAAGAGTGTCGTATGACTTTCAAGAAACTCGTGAAAATTTGTGTATAACCCTCACTCTCGCTCAGGCAATGCAAACAATAAATATACATTCGTTTTGTAAAAGTCATATGACACACTTTATATGTAAAAATCTGTATATAATTGAGCTGACTTGTATTAGTAAAGACCCTAGTCAGACGAAGTACTGTAATGTACGAATTTCATTGTGACAAGTATTTTTTATTTTATTTTGTTTAAACATATCTATTTACAGAATGTGATGGACTTGGCAAACAAGCACAGCAGTGCTTATGTTTATGCCGCTCCCTACAAATAATTACCAAATAAAATGCAAGACGTTCACACAAACAAAAATACATGTACATGCATTTCTAGAAAGAACAAATAATATGGCAGATAATAATGAAAGGTACACAAATGCAGTTGAAGGCACAAATATGATTTGTAGTCCGTAAATGTTAATGAAATGGCAAGGAATAGTTGACTTTATTTAGCAGAATTCCGAAAATCTACCAGATTTTTTAATAAAGTTATGAATAGATTTTAAGAATTCATCATTTTCTTGCTGATTTGCGCCAGTATTTCCATGAAGAATTGTTGGTAAATTCAAACCCTTAGTAAAAATGTATTAGTTAATTCTTAAATGACTTTTATTGGGGCAGACAAAAAAGAAGTGGAGTGCATCCTTCAAGTGGTGTCCGCATCAACATACAGATATATTAGATATAAATCACGCAAACTTGTTTCCGAAGACAAGAGTGGATTACCTGACAAAATATTGATAAAATAAAGATTAAAATGTTTGGGGATAACATTTATCTCTTTTAGTTTGTTTTCAAACACCCCATGAAAGTGCATGCATTTACAATGTTTAACGGGAGTGAACGCCAGATTTTTACAGTGTCCGGTAGAAACGATTTGGAATAAGTATTAGTATTACATTTGATACTTTTGAATCGGAACTATTTTTCAAATTGTATCGACTACATTTTCGTGAACAAAGTAAGATAGGTAGTCGGGAACAAGTTTATTTACTATTTTGTAGAATATGTATAGTTTTTGACGTCGTCTCCTTTCTTCTAAAGAGGTAATGTTTGTTTCTGTGTAAAATTTTGATTGGACTGTGCCACAGACTGCACCGCAAATAGTTCTCAGTGCGTCTAAGTAAAGTTTTTCAAGAAGAAGTAATTGCTTTTGTGTGCAATTGTCCCAGATGTAACACAAGGAGTCGAAAATTGGTAAAAAAATTATTTGTACATACATTGATTCATAAAACAGTTGAGTCCCTTAAGTTTGTTCACTTGCCTGCGTATTCCAGTACAAATATCATATAGTTTGGAATGTCTTTTAAGCAACCTAGCATTGTGAAAACAAAACAGATGATGTATATATTTCACTTTATTAGTTTGGTTGAAACTTATTTTGCAGTACACAATTCTAATGTAATACCTAACACTTAACCGTTACAATTTTGGTAGGCGAGAACATTTTGAAAACACAATTTCTATTTTTCTCTGCAAAATCCTTTGTAAGTGATCAACAGCTTTAGGAAAAATTTATAATTCATCTTTTGCACTATGTCGGACTCAGGGAGTCCATAAGGAATATTTATACTGTAATTCAAGAAAATATAAGTTTATTAGATATGACGTCATCTGTCTATTTATTTATGTCAAATTTCTTAATTGTGCGCCAGTGACCAGACGATCGCAAAATATGGTTTGATAATGATTGTTTTATATACGGACAATAAGTGATCCTTTGTTAGTGCTGCTTGAGTTACTTATTTGACGTCCAAACGCAACTAAGATGATAGTTTCACTAAGTTACACTAGCGTTTAAACAAATTTAATGTACGCTGCTGTATTTGGATTGAAACTGTCTACCTTGCCATGGCAAAGGAGTTATTACAAATAATCTTCAGTTATTTGTTTCAAGTTTTGTCAGGGCTAGACAACATCCTAATTCAGTCGGAATTGTCTTGTGTGGGTGGAATATGATGTCAGCTTGGACTTAACCAAATGTTAAAGTTAATTGAACAACCTTCTGATTTAGATATTACATGAATAAATGCATAGTGATAAACTTTTCCTCATTTCATCCCGATTGATCGTTGGGTAAAACTCGATTTCAGTAGCCAAATTCAAACAAAACATTGTTACATTCAGCTTATGTGTTTGTATAAAGGGTGAAAGTAACGGTCATGTTGTGTATACTTGTATCTTAAGATTTAACGTTTAATGTGACAAATTGTTCTCCACTCGATAAACTTCTGTGTATCTACCTTTTTTCAAATGTTTTTATTTTTCATAATTGTAACAATATGTTTTTATTTTTTATTTTTTTTTATTTCAAATTCTTGTTAGTTAAAAGATTCCTAATGGATTATTTGTTCTCGCAATCAAATTAAAAAAAAATATTTCAAAGAACATCATGGCTAAAACACGAATACTCTATTTGTCAACACACATGACAAACAATGAAAAAGGCAGAGGCATTCTTTTGTTTATCAAATAGACCTAATCATAAATAAATGCGACAGATCTCTTCAAATAATACCAAAGAAGTTGACATTTCTCGTGAATAAACTTGAAAAGGATGACATTTTTGAATAATTTCGACAAAACATACCTTTGGAATTGACTTTGAGATTTTAGAAAAACAAGTATTGTTGATTGACTAATTCTTTAAGTAAAAACTAGTTTATTGAGATAGCTTGATGCTATATACAAGTACTCACACGCAAAAGAAACGCAAGCCAAGTGTCATGTTCAAATTATGTTTATAATCAATAGTAAATATACTATCCAGATCAGATAAATGAATCTGAATGTGAAGCAACATCATAGTGTATAACAACAGATTACGTCATTAGATTTGTCTTCAGGTATAAAGTTAAAAAGATTCTGAGCATTTGCCAGTCAATTCCCATGTGACAGTTTGACCCCCATGAGCAATGGTCACTGCCACACATCTCCTGTACATTGAGTGAAAACGTGAAGGCCCAATGGCTACCTCTGCACACATCGAGAGCAGCTGTGCGAAGTTCATCGGCAGTTCCTTGAATTGGTCTCACTGTACTCAACTGCTTTTGAAACTCATCCCACAAGTTTTCGATGGGGTTCAGATCAGGACTGAGTGATGGCCAGAGAAGAATGCCCATGTTGTATTGTTGGGTGAAAGCCATGTTAGCTCTAGCAGCATGGGGACGAGTATCATACTGTTGAAAAATGTGTTGACAATGTTGTGCAAAATATGGAACAACTTTGGGTCTGATCACTTTGTCGATTTATGCTTAACAGTTAAGTCGTGTCCCCGACCTGCAAAAGTTATTGATCCCACCGTAAGGCCATTTTCTCCCCACAGAGGCAGCTCAGTGCGAGCAAGCCTCTGTTGTAAAAAGCCAAGATCCCGGTGTTCCTGCAGATTGCCCTAGCGGCAAAAAGTTGCAACCCAAGGTATCTCCCTTGATTCGCAGCCAATGAAAACACCTCTTTCAAACCTTTGACTGGGATCATCCTGAAAGGTCATTAAGTGACATGGAAAATATCATGTTTATTTTCATTAACAGTGTGAGGGGGGAATATTTTTTATAAAATAATTACTTTTCTATAATTGTATAAATTATAATTTGTTTTATAATAAATCTTAGTTCACTAATTAACCAGAAATAATTAATGACACAGTAAATACCTCCCCTGGATGATAAATTTCATTGACAGCTTTGGCTGAGCATACTGAGGTTACCGAAATTTTGACAGAGCTGTCTCTGTGGGGGAAGAATGCCATAAGGCATCAGTATTGACAAAAATTTCATTTAGATCTGAGGTTCTAGGTTTTTCTCAATTTGGATGCAAACCATGTGTTTCTCTTCCGTCTTAGAACTTTAACTGGGCAAAAATAGTATCCAAAATGTTTCAAACCTTAAATTATTAACATGATTATTTTTACAGATTCCTAATCCAAAAGTAAAAAAAAAGATTCCTTGCTCATGTAATTATTAATGATTAAAAATACGGTTGATAAGATACACACCGTTGAATAAAATATTTTATTTTGAGTGTAATATAATTATCTTTCTGTGATAAAAATATACAAAATGAACGGTATTGCAACAATCAGGGAATTTGAACGTTGAGGCCATTTTAGGTTCAAAGTTGTCGCCGTTTAAAGGTCATTACATCTTGAAAACAAAAGTCGTTCATCTCTTTAACAAATTAATAACATTTTAGAAAGTAAATGTTTATTTCATTTGACAATAATTAATGGTTAACGCAAATGGCAAATGTACAACTAAATGAAATTAGAATGACATTTTAAATAGATTCCATATCTCACTGTTTCTTTACATTTTTATGACATTTAAAAGGTTATATCATTATCTGGTGAATTATTTGGAAAATAAAGGTTGGATGCAAATATGTTACATGATTGGAGTTTTCCAAACGTTTAATCAATATAAAGAAAAATGGCTCTTTGCATTTATAGACTAGAAGCAATAAAAAAATTAATCTTACATACGTAGTTAAGGCAGGTGAAAAGAATGCACTTATTCCTCGACGATTTGGACGATCTGAATCTGTCAGAGAATTCAAGATTAATGACGAAGAAAATTTGGTCTGTATTTACTCAAAAATATTGTAACAGCAATAACAACAAGATTTCTGTATTCCTGCAAATATATAGAAGTGACGTTTTATCACCTTTTTTAGGATTATATCCTGTCTTTCCAGTGTTTGTTTTCTGTTTTTTTTTCTCACTAGAAATCGCATTCGTTTATCATAACAAAAGTACACCAAGTTTGACCGTATCCTGAATAAATTAGTGAACGAGATCGTTTGGACAGATATTGATGATTATGAATTGAAATAAAAATGAAAATATTCTCAGAATAAAGATGAAAATTAAAATTTTAAGTGACGGGATCGATAAAACATATATTGTTGAACATTGTGAATTTTGATGTATCACTTGTTTTAAGATTCATTAAAAAGTTAATATTTAACTGATAATTGAGAAATATAGACGTCGATACTGTTAAGTGATTGTTACTTGTATAATTATTTTTTATATTAGTTTAGACCTAATGGACCATGATTATTCAATGCATTTGTAGTCTTCACAAAAATAGTTTTTTTCGCATTCGAGATCCGCATTCTAAAATCAGCAATCAAGAGGTCAAGGCATGATATAGAATATACTTCGTCTACTTCAACAAATTATCCATGGTCTTGATGTAATTACAAGCTGTCTGAGACAGCTTATTTAAGTAACTGCTTCAATTTACCAATTCTCTAAATGGCAGATGAAGGTATGTCATTTCGAGACAAGAACGGAATATTTCGATTAACGATCCACCTGTGACAACAATTTAAGTGATATTATGTTTATCAAGAATTTAATTGGAAGTAATAACAAAGTAATTACAAAGTTTCTATTGCTTACTAAGCAACCAGATAAAGAGGAAATTCTAACGATAAGACTTAGAGAATAACCAATGAGGTACGAGTGATTACGGGATATCTGCCCGAGTCGAAATAATGTTCACAGTCGCGAGCCTTGGCGGGTTACTGAACATTATTTTGACGAGGGCAGATATCCCGTAATCACTCGTACCGAGTTGGTTATTCTATATATTACCCATTTGTAATGAAATATAATTAAAAACGACTTCAAAATGCGATTGAGAAATCGTAGTAATGCTGTAGTAAGTGATACCAATCAGCTGATCAGTATTCATACGCGTGTCCAACCGAACATCTCCAGAGTGAATTAGTCAACAACGCATCGGAATCTAATTCAGTTTCAAAACAGTACGAAAATGACGAAAATATTGTCCCTGAATGATATAATACCCATTTCAACCTTGAACAAATTAACACACATAAAACTCTAAACAAACAACTTTATTTGATAAAGATAATAAGTATTTGAATCAGCCGATCGTCACGCCGTACTACCACTGTGATGTGTTGTTGACGGTACAATGTTGTAGGCCTAACGAAAATGACAAAAACTTGTAAATTTTTTTAAACTATAATTGATAAAAGTGGCAATATCTTTGAGAGACACTTACAAAGAATGCATCAAAACAAGTCTGTATGTCAGGATTATCAAATAATCTGAAGTTTGAACAACATTTGTTTCTTTCGACGTTACTTCCATTCACGTAGCAAGTGTCAAGAACGATAACTCTAATCGGCCTGTGATCACGGTAGGATTGTTCCCAGGGCTGATCAACTATGAGTATGTTGATTTGTAAAAGTTATCGCTTTCATGAATGTATGTATTGAATTTGAGTCCCTATGGTTTTTATGTGTTAATTACTAATGAATCAGTGAATTTCTTGTGCTTGGATAGATTTCATGAATTTTCGATGGCAGCCATGTTTGTTTACAAACAGACAGCGCTTATTGTACATTTGGAAAAAGCCCAATCTTGAGATCACAATGAAATTTAACACGTAGATGAATAGTTTCAAATAATACTGCGTTTAAATATCAACCTGTAAGTTATATGATGTACAGTAATATTCATCGTTCTACGATTTTATTTTTAACCTAATCGACATACTTTCGACACGTTCAATGTATCAATGAAACTGGAAAATAGTTCCGTCGACCAATCGTCTTTCATTCTCTTAGGAACCGACCAATCAACGTTGAGAATCACTAAAAAGCACATGTGCGGATATCAAAGAAATATCCACTCGTGTATCCTCGCCCGTATGGGTAATATTGACTAAAAGCACATGTTATGATTCAACTGTGATATCAATTTACTCTAGGTAGTGAACCATAGGAATATTTAATAGAAATTTAATCTAGAATGTAATCTCCAGACCCATTTACCGAAGCGAAAGTTGTGTCCCTGGACAAGGCACTTTATCCACCCAGTCCAGCCAGCTGTTAAAATTGGTACCTGAAAACTTGATGCACTGATCTTCATAGTGATTAGAACTTAACAGCATCTATGAAAGTACACTCCTACAGGGTCATAATGTAGCTTTTTCAGCATGTGTAAGGACGTAAAAAAGGCGCAATATAAGTATGAATATTATTTTATTATTATTTTTATATATAGTATATTACTAATCATGTTTGGTTAAAAAAAAGTGTCTTTGTCAATGAACTTGTAGAAACAATCTACTAAGATAAGATAAAAGGGAAGAACATGTAGACCATACAAAATAGCACAAGATGGTAATCATACACAACATAGATTGTACGAACATTGGAGAAAAGTATATTTATCCAAAAGGCCTCATGAACAACAAAGCACAAGACAACAGAACTCAGGCAGTATGTTTTTAATAGTTCTCTGAATATCAAAACTAAATGTGTAACTTTTCCTCTATATAAAATGATACAATTTCAGAATATCTTTCTTAAAAACGAATCCTTGAATAGTCCATATCCTTTTATTCATTTACTCAAAAAAATGTTTCTTTCTGATGATTCAGCTTAATCGTGAAAACAAAGATTAGAATTGAAGGAAATTGATTTTATTTGAGTACTTTTGATACAAAAACGAATGTTTAAGCTTTGCTTATGACAAAAACAGAAGACAGCAAGCTAAAGAAGAAAATAACGTCATATTTGATGTGCATGAGACTCCAGAAGGTTCAATAGTGCCTTGTTTACTCTGCGTTTTACCTCTGTCACATTTAAACGAGATTATTCACCTACGTGTAATAAACAATTGGAATTTTGGAGAAAAACAAAATCCTAACAAGATCTTGAGGAAAAATTCGTTTTGACGCAATTTTAAAAAAAAAACCACATACTTCTGCGAAGTTAGGAGTCAGACTAAAATGTTGATATAAGTTTTGCATGGATTAAGATTATTCTCACCTTTTTATATTTGATGTACGATATGAATATATTTAATAATCCATTCTTCATTCAATTATGAATTAAAACATTTGTATTATATTATATTTTGTATATTGTTACAAGAATGCAGGAGAGCTCAGCCTTGCCTTTCCAATACATATACAAAGCTGAGAGTTTTTAATGTAAATTGCTCTTTTGATGTTTTTACCATGTGCAATGAAATAAGACAAAAAATCATTCAAATTTGCTGCACTCTGCAACGTCGCCCAATAAACACAAGATAATCGTGGAATCGTAAACAACATGCATGTGTCCACAATTTATTAAATAGCAAGCATCACGCAAAATCATCGTGAGTTCAACATGATCTTTGTTCCTTTCGTCAGATGCCAATCAAACTATGGTAATTGATATAATTGCAAGAACCAAAGTAATGTCATATAAGGATAACAAAAAATTAATTAACAAAAGAAATGTATTCAGTTTTATAATAGAGTCAATGATATATAATCATCTGATTAAATAATATAATTGTTGACTAATAAATCATAATTATGGAATTGATACATGAGCATCATTCATGATCCACAACCTAACAAATATTTTCATCGTGTCAGAATATACCAGACAACAATTATGTGCAGGAAAACTTTCTCTGAGTGGGTGGAATGCTTATCAAGCATTGTCATTTGTCGAAACGCAAAAGGAAAATGAAGAAACCTCATACTAAACTATATAATGAATAAATACATAGTGATCAGAAACAATCACGCTCTGTATCTTCTCTGAATGGCACGATTTGTATATGATCCAAAATTTATTGTTAAATACAAATTGAAGTTGCCTTTCTATATACTTAACTGACTGCATCACGGTTTTTGGATTGAGAAGATCTTTTATAATCAAAGTTATAGAAGATGCATCATGAATATCAAACAGGGAAACAATGTGAAATGAAACAGACAGAAGGAACATTGCCACAGAGATGCTAGACAAGGTCTGATTGATATGCTTCTACTTGTAATACTTAAAGGGGCAGTATCACGTTTTTTGGAAATTTTATATTTTCAATTTTTCACTGATAATTGTTTGTCAATGCTTAATGTGTTATTTTGATATTGTTAAAAATCTCATTAAACAAATCAATCGTTTGATTTTTAATTGATACTTAAGTTTAAATACCTTGTCTTTCAATTGGAACCATTTATTTTCATTTTCCTGACATCAGCTTCCTAAAACGTGCTACTGCCCCTTATAACCATATCTTCATTTATTTGCTTAAATTTCTGAACAATTTCCAAAACTAATACCATATCTCCCACTCATTCAAGGACATGTTCTCCTTTTTGATAAATCTGTTTTAAATAAGAAATATATCACTTGATGTTTGCATGACCGTACTAATGGCCATTCGTATTGCTGTCAGGGGGCACTTTACAATTACAGTTATCCTTTTTCAGTTGAACAATAATGTTCTATATGTATTAACACTGAACACAAAATGATAAGTTTAGATACATTGACAACCATCCGTGATTTGATTGAGGATCAACTTTAAAAAGCATGTATTTCTTTACTTGTTACATCAATTTAGAATATCATAGTGCTGTTATCACAGAATTTCATGTATAACCTGAATTTACTTAAATGCAAGATAAGATATTACTTTATGTTTCAGTATGTTGTCTATTCAGATGACAGTAGACAGTGTAAAGGCGCCATACAAGTATCCACAATATTATTATTTCTATTGAATTCTAAACAGCCAATATCTTGATATAAAATGCGTATAACGCCTACATAACATAGACTAACATTAGACAGAAGATGATAATGTAACTTACCTTTAAAAAAATAGACTTATGTGTCTGGTATCGTATGTTTCTTTGTTTATTGGCTCTATATGTATGAACATTGAACATAAGATGATTGGTTGAGCTTCATTTCAACCATCCGTGATTGGATTGAGGATCAGCTTGAATAATCATGTTTTTCTATATCTGTTCCATCAATTATGAATATCACATGGTATCTTCATGTTACTGTAATAGACATGATTTTTTCAGGTAAAATGTAAGCCTACAGTGCTGTTATCACCAACATTTTAAATATTTTGATTTATAACCTGAATTTACTTACATGCCGGATAAGATATTAACATGTATTTCAGTATGTATGTATTAGATGTAGGTAGCGCATTGAGCACGAGGCAAAGGCACCATATAAGTTTCCATAATTTAATTTTCTATGTTGAATTTCAAACAGCGAATATCGTGATCTAACTGCATATAACGCCTACATAACATAGACAAACATTAGACAGAAGATAAAAATCTAATTACCCTTAAAGTATCGTATGTTTTTTGTGTACACAAATCAGGTTTAAAGTAAAATTCTCTTTCAAAATTTAGATAAAATGAAAATCTAAGATATCTTAGGATTTGCATTAGATCAATATATTTCTTTCCAAAACACAGAAGATCATTATGACTTTGTGTCTCTAGCATAAATGGTATTTCTTCTCAATAGATATGGAATGCATCTAAATATCATATGTGTGATTAAAACCAACCTTAAGCTTGTTCTCAGGTTTAAAGATATTGAGTGTACTGTGAAACGAAGTTGTACTTTAGGGAGTTTCCTCTCCCTTTCCTCTGACAGTAGCTCTGATATTTTTTCTTTTTGTTTGCACAAATCAGAAAAAAGTCATTTGAAGCAAACTTCTTTTTCAAAATTCTAAAAACTTTTGGACAAATGAAAATCTAATATAAATTCACTAAGACTTGCATTAGTTCAACACTTTTTTCCTCAGAGAAATTTTTGATTTTGCGAAAATAAGCTTCAATAGTCGATTAGAAATGATGAACTGATTTTCCTATTTCTAGAAAAATTATAATTTTATTCCAACAGCAATAATGCGCCTGAGTTTCTGCTAGTAGGGGTCAAAGGATTAATCTTTATATCCAAAACAACCTTGCTTGAAACAAGAGAGTAAACTTTTAAGAAAATACCTTTTTCAATGATAAAAACATACAAATATATGCGAATCTAAAGCCAAACAATCCCTTTAAAGGGGCAGTAGCACGTTTTTTGATAATTTTATATTTAAAAATTTTCACTGATAATTGTACGATTATGCTAAATTCAATATTTTGATAGTGTCAAAAATTTCATTACACGTGCCAGTCATTCATAGTCAAAGGACAAAGTATGAAGATTCACATAAAATCCATTGGCGGTCATTTTGTATGAACACCTTTAATTCATTTTGGGTATGAAAAAGGAATCGCATGGCTAAAATTTACATTATATATTTGATTTATTACTGCTCCATTTAGTTTAGATGAATTGTCTTTCAATTGGAACCATTAATTTTCATTTTTCTGAAAGTTCCTTATAGTCGCCCTAAAAACGTGCTACTGTCCCTTTTAACAAAAAGGTTTGCAAATATAAAAACAATTAACATCACATATCAAAAACCAATCTGAGTAAATTCATAACGACAGTAACATATTTGTATTAAGATTGATTTAAAATGTTGTTGTTCTTTCATGTCTATGACAACGTTGGGTTTTAAAAGTAAGGCGACCAATCCGCCTACACAGATCCTGCAGGTATGATGGATTATTGTCCTAATCTGGACAGAGACTGTACAGCTGGAGGATTAACAGACAATCAATATATGGACGAGATCTGCTCAGAGGTATCAGTGAAGCCCACCTGTCTTGAAAGTGTTTGTCTGTATTACAAGCAGTGTCAACAGAATGCAAGACAGAACAAGTTTGTAAGTTAGTCCTTACGTTGTGAAAGACAGTGATGGAATGTTTCTGAGATGTCGATACAGACTTGAACGATACATCAAATATAAAATGTATCATACATTATGTAAACGACAGAAAATAGTCACGTTCGTCATTATTGAATCACAATTGTGAGCTAAAAGTTTAAATCATGAAAATAATGTCATTAAACATTTTGTATAATAAAGAAATTGCTAATGAAATAAGGTGAAAATGTAAATGAAAAGATAGATGAAAGTTCCAAATTGAAACCCGTCTGAGATAAAAATCCATGTTCATTTTATATCATTTTCATAAAGTGATAAACTTTTCCTCATTTTATCCCGATTGATCGTTTGGTAAAACTCGATTTCAGTAGCCAAATTCAAACAACACTTTGTTACATTCAGCTGATGTGTTTGACTGAACAGTGAAGTTAATGGGTCATGTTGTGTTTACTTAACATTCAACGTTTAATGTCACAAATATTTCTCTACTTGATATACATCTGTGTATCTACATATTTACATGTTTTATTGTTTCATAATTGTACCAATATGGTTTAATTTTGCATTCAGTAATTATTTCGAATTCTTGTTTAGTTGAATAATTTGTAATGCATTATTAGTACTCACATTAAAATTTAGTGAAAACACATGACAAATAATTAAAAAGGCACAGGCATTTTTTTGTTTATAAATAGTCTTAATCATAATTTAATTTTGACGGATCTCTTCAAAGAATCCCAAAGAAGTTAACATTTTTTGGTGAATAAACTCCAAAATGATGATATTTTTGTCTAACTGTCAACAAAACATACCTTTAGAATTGACTTGGGATTTTGGAGGAACAAGATTTGTTGATTGAATGATTCGTTATGTATAATTAACTAGTTTTTATAGATAGCTTGATGCTTGAAACAAACATGAGATTTTAACTTGGCAAATGAAGTATCCTTTAACTATAAACATGATCTTGCATACAGATTCCTAAGCCAAAAGTAAATATGATTCCTTGCTTATTTAATTAGTGTAAAGTAAACATACGGTTATATAATATATACACGATTGAATAATAGAATACATTTTGAGTGTAATGTTATTGTCTTTCTATGAGTAAGAATCTACAAAATGATATGTATTGTTTGCAACAATCAATGCAACAATCAGGACATTTATGAGTAAAAGTTGCCTCCGTTTTAAGGTCAGAACATTTTGAAAACAAAAGTTCATTGATACAATTATAAATAAATAATTTTTGATTTTTAATGGTTAACACAAATGACAAATGTAAAATATCAACATAATGATATCAGAATGACATTTTACATTTCTTTTCTTTTTCTCACTGTTTCTTTAGATTTGAATGGCATTTAAAAGGTCATATCGTTATCTGGTGAATTATTTTGAAAATAAAGGTTGGATGCAAATATGTTACATAATAGAAATTCTCAAAAAGTTGTTATAGAAAAATAATAAAATTCAATCTTACATACCTACGTTAGAACAAAGTCTAGGCAGGTTAAATGAGTGCGCTCAGCTGGTCCGACAATCTGAATTTGTCAGAGAAATCAAGATCAATGAGGAAGAAAATTTTGTTTGTATTTACCCAAAAATATTGTAACAGCAACAACAAAGTTTTCTGTGTTCCTGCAACTATATAGAAGTGATGTTTTATCACCTGCTTTATAGGATTGTTCCCAGTCTCTCCTGTGTTAACAAAAGTTGACATAGTTTTACAGTTTCTAAAATAAATTTATAAAAAATATCGTTATTTGGACAGGTTATTAATCAAAGATAAATTGAATTATTTGCAGTAGGACTTTGAAGTGACAAGATTTAAATAATATAATATTATTGAACATTATGAATCTTGATATATAACCGGTTTTAAAATTCATTAGACATTTAATATTTAACAAACAATTACAGGGACATTAGCACGATTTGAGGGGAAAATAAGGTGATGTCAGAAAAATTAAATAAATGGTTCCGTTTGAAAGACAATGTTTTAAA
Organism: Steromphala cineraria; assembly: GCA_916613615.1. Classification (NCBI taxonomy): domain Eukaryota; kingdom Metazoa; phylum Mollusca; class Gastropoda; order Trochida; family Trochidae; genus Steromphala; species Steromphala cineraria. The sequence goes on from OU744725.1 coordinate 41,309,748, forward strand.
ACTAAACAAAGCAGCGATAAATCAAATATATAATGTAAAGATCAGTCATGCCATTCTTTTTTCTTCACAAAATGAATTAAAGTTGTTCACAAAAAATGGCCGTCAATTGACTTAATGTGATTCTTTATCATTTGTTTCCTGACTATTATGAATGATTGGTTTGTGCAATGCAATTTCGAGACTATCAAAATAATACAAAATACATAATAAAAGCATTAACGTACAATTATCAATGATTTTTTTTTTTAAAAACCCACATACTTTCGCCCCTTTAAGATAAATGGAGGTCGATAATGCTAAGTGATTATTGTATTATCAAATATATTAGTTTAGACTTAATCTGCAATGGGTCATGATTTATTCAGTGCAGTTGTAGTCTTCACCATTATAAGGTAACCAATTAAACTGGCACGGCCTTAACTTATCAAACTGACTTTAGTTTTCATAATCATAATGTCTTAACATTTTGTGTGAAAAAAAATCACATTTTCTTGGCATGCACTGTGTAGTTGTCATGCTTTTATACGCTAATACTCTACTTGTATTTTTTAACTGAACAGATATTGGTATATGTAAACGATATAAGTAAAAGAAACTTTACCACCTTTTGGAATCATTCTAACAAAAAAAGAAAAATGCTATAACTTTTATAATAAAGTACTTATTTTTTTCCCATCACTTCTTTAAACAACCAATCAATTATTCCATCACTTCTTTAAACAACCAATCTATCAAAATTATAGAGGGATTAACAAACATTTTACTTAATTAACCTTTAGTGAGCAGGTATGAAATTTTGGCTCTCCAGACCTTCGTATAAATGATTTTTACTCAAAATTTAGATTTCAAACCACGACACAGAGAATATGGTAACGTTATGGAGCCTAACAGGAAGGAAAATCCTGACAAATTTGGGATCGTTTGGTCACTGTTGCACAATTTTAAGAAATAGCGTTGATAAAAAGACAGATGAGGTAAAAATTTTAAACTTAGATTTTCTTATCTTTTGGTTTAGATATTCCTTATGGACTCCCCGAGTCTGACATTGTGGAAAGGATCAAATAGGAATTTCGCCTAAACCTGTTGATCAATAACGAAGCATTCTGTATAAAAAATGAAAAAAGTGTATTACACATTTTAACCCCTAGTCACTTGAATCACCTGCCAAAATTGTGTTACTCTGAATAGTTTTCGATTGTAAAACTTGTGTTAGGGTTTACAAGCACAATTTTAAGCCTTAACAGACAGAATCACAATGATTGTGAATCCTCCTAGAGGGAAACACAAGGTTGTATGTCCTTCAAAACAGGTGTCACGATTTGTGAGACCCTTTAAAACATCACAGTATGTAGGTTGTTAATCAAAGTTATATAATGTGTTAAGTTTGTACAAGGTAAGAGAAACCAGATTGTCATCACTTCGGAAACTACCCTGTGTAACGAAAATACTCAAACGTCAACTGACATCACCTGTCGTGGTTCCAGTCTTCAAGCTAAAAATGCATAGAAACTTGTTTATAAATGGTAAGTTGTGGATATAGTCAAGCACATCATATTAAAACGTCTTTGAGTCATGCAATCGATAACAAGTCTTGAGAGCTTAACTATCGTTGTTAAATCGCTTAATTGAAAGTCAATTTCGATTTTCTAACCTATGAAATAGTTTTGAAACCAGTAACTATTAGTTGAGCAGTCGAATATCTCTGACTGCACCTGTCTATTTCTCCTAGAGCACGAGAACATAACAACATATCAACCTTTGTGTACTATACATGACGCCACTTAGAGGCACCGTTTGCGGTGGTCTAACGTAACGGATATTAGCCTTTATGCAGTCAAGAAACATTTATTTCTTTGGGTTTCTGGGTTGTACAAAATCCTCACAACCCTTCTATATTCCCGCATTAAGTTACTGATATATATGAAAGAACAATGGCAATTCTTGTAACAAAGGTACATTTTTGTTAATTGTCATTGTGAATTTACTATATTCACCGTTTATTTACAAACTGTTGGGGATTTTTATAACTAAGAAGGTTACCAAGAGTCCTATTGTATCACGTAACCTACCATCAGCACCAAGATGATGGGATTTTACATCTTTTCAAAAATATCTTTGTATTTGACAATTTAAGAGATAGTCAGGTGTACCTGTGACAGCAATTAAAACCTTTCCGTTATTCACTATCAATTTTTTCTACATAAAAAACCCAAACAAAATGGAAAACTATAGAAAAGGCAAAAAAACGTTATAGATATTCGCATGCTTTAATCAGCAGTCAAGAGGACAAGGCATGATATCGAATATACTTCGTCTACTTTACCCAATTATCCACGGTCTCGATGTAATTACAAACTGTCTGGGGAAGTTTATTCAAGTAACTGCTTAAATTTACCTATTCTTTAAATGGCGGATGAGAAAAGAAATACGGAATATTTCAATTAACGATCCATCTGTGACAACAATTTCAGTTATAACATGTCACTCAAGAGTTCAATTAGAAGTCATTAATGTCAATAAACTGTATGAATTTAATTAATTACAAAGTTTCAATTCGTTACCAAGCAACCAAATTTGGAGGAAATTCTTATTATATCATCCTGAATAAGAATCCTGAATAGAAATAAGACTGATTATTAGTACATGATATGATTCAACTATGACATCTTTTAACTTGAGGTCGTGAACTTTAAGAATAATTGATATAAATATTCAGGACATCACCAGACCCATATACCGAAGACACAGTTGTGTCCCTCGGCAAGGCATTTCATCCACATTGCTCTCAGTTCACCCAGCTGTTAAAGTTGGTATCTGAAAACTGGATGTACTGACCTTCGTAGTTGTGATTAGAGCTTAGTAGCATCTATGAAAGTATACTACTTCAGAGTAGTAGTGTAGCACTTTGGGCATGTGCAAGGACGTGAAAAGGGCGCAATATAAGTAAGCGTATTATTTTTATTATCATTTTACAAAATGGATTACTAATCATACAAAGTCAAATCGAAAGGTTGGTTAAAAAGTTGAAATGAAATGAACTTGTATAAACAATCTCCAATAAGACGAAAAAAAGTTTATTTATAAAAAAAGTCTCATCACAACGCAGGCACTTAGTATTCAATAAATGTAAGAATATCCAAACTAAACATGTAAGTCTACCTCTTGATAAAAAGAAAATACTTCAGATAACTTTTGATACATAAAGAATGTTTAAGCCTTGCTTATGACAAAAACAGAAGCCAGCAAGCTAAAGAACAGAAATAACGTCATATTTGACGTGCATGAGAGGCCAGAAGGATCAATAGTGCCTTGTTTACTTCGTGTTTACCTCTGTCACATTTAAATGAGATTATTCACTTACGTGTAATAAACAATTGGAATTTTAGAAAAGGAAATTCCTAACAGGATCTAGATTTTTCCTGGAGAAAAATTCGTTTTGATGCATAATTCTTTAAAAACACATACTTCTGCGAAGTTAGGAGTCAGACTAAAATGTAGATATAAGTTTCGCATGGATTAAGATTCTTCTCAGCTTCTTTAATATTTGATGTAATATATGAATATGTTCAATAATTCTTCATTCTATTATGAAATAAAACATTTGTATTATATTATATTTTGTATTATATTGCTACATGAATACAGAACAGTTTAACCTTGTCTTGCCATTATATATAGAAAGCTGGAGTTTAAGATGTAAATTGCTCTTATGTATGTTTTTACCATGTGCACTCATATAAGACAGAAATATCATTCAAATTTGTTATACTTCGTAACCTCGACCAATAAACAAAAGATAATCGCTATAGTATATTTCATGTGCATGTGTCCACAATTCCAGCAACCATCAGGAAAGAATCATCGTGAGTTCAAGATGATCTTTGTTTCTTTCGTCAGATGCCAATCAAACTATGGTAATAGAACCAAAGTAATGTCATATCAGGATAACAATGAATTAACAAAAGACATGTATTCAGTTTTATAATAGAGTCAATGATATGTAATCATCAAATTATATTATACAATTGTTGACTAAAACATCATAATTATGGAATTGATACATATGCATCATTCATGATCGACAACATAAAAATATTTTCATCGTTTCAGAATATGCCAGACAAACAATTATGTGCATGAAAACTTTCTCTGAGTGGGTGGAATGCTTATCATTTGTCATTTGTCAAAACGCAAAAGGAAAATGAAGAAACCTCATACTGAACTATATAATGAATAAATACATAGTGATCAGAAACAATCACGCTCTGCATCTTCTCTGAATGACAGGATTTGTATATGATCCAGATTTTATTGTTAAATCTAAATAGAAGTTGCCTTTCTATAAACTTAAACTGACTGCATCACGGTTTTTGGATTCAGAAGATCTTTTATAATCAAATTTATAGAAGATGCATCATTACTTTCAAACGGGGAAACAATGTGAATTAAACAGACAGAAGAAACATTGCCACTCAGATGCTAGACAAGGTCTGATTGATATGCTTCTACTTATAATACTTAAAGGGCAGCAGCACGTTTTTTGGAAATTTTAAATTTTAAATTTTTCACTGATAATTGTACGTTAATGCTAAATGTGTTTTTATAGTGTAAATAATCTCATTAAACAAATCAATGATCAATAGTCAGAGAAGATATATAAAGATTCACATAAAGTCCATGTCGTCCATTTTTGTGTGAACATCTCTAATTCCTTTTGTGAAAAAAAAATAATTGCATGGCTGAACTTAAATTAAAAATGTGATTTATAATTGCTACATAAGTTTAAATACCTTGTCTTTTAATTGGAACTATGTATTTTCATTTAACCTCACATCAGCTTTCTAAAAACGTGCTATTGTCCCTTTTAAACAATATCTTCATTTATTTTCTTAAATTTCTGAACAATTTTTAAAATTAATACCATATGTCCCACTCAAAACCCGTTCCTTTTATGTTCTCCTTTTGGATAAATCTGTTTTGAATACGAAATATTTCAGATTAATCAATAATGTTCTATATGTATTACCAATGAACACAAAACACAAAAAGTTTAGATACATTGTCGACTATCCGTGATTTGATTGAGGATCACTTGAGTAAGCATACATTTCTATACTTGTTACATCTATTTAGAATATCACATCCTATCTGTGTGTTTGTGTAAAAAACATCAAATTGTATGACTTTTACAGTAAATAATGGTAAGCTCTACAGTGCTATTATCACAGAATTTGATGTATAACGTGAATTTACTTAAATGCAAGAAAAGGTATTACTCTATGTTTCAGTATGTTGTATATTTAGATGCAGGTAGCGCTTTGAGCACGTCCCAGAACTTTGCAAAGGTGCCATACAAGTATCCACAATATTATTATTTTTATTGAATTCTAAACAGCCAATATCTTGATATAAAATGCGCATAACGCCTACATAACATAGACAAACATTGGACAGAAGATGATAATATAACATCCTTAAAAATAGATTAATTTGTCTGGTTTCGTTGTTTACTGGCTCTGTATGTATGAACAATGAACACAAGATGATTAGTTTAGATACATTTTCAACCATCCGTGATTGGATTGAGACTCAGCTTGAATACGCATGTTTTTCTATATTTGTTCCATCAATTATGAATATCACATGGTATCTTCATGTTACTGTAATAAACATGATTTTTTCAGGTAAAATGTAAGCCTACAGTGCTGTTATCACAAACATTTTAAATATTTTGATTCATAAACTGAAATTACTTACATGCAAGATAAGATATTAACATGTATTTCAGTATGTTGTGTATATGTATCAAGATTTAGGTAGCGCTTTGAGCATGTCACAGGACGAGGCAAAGGCGCCAATTAAGTATCCACAATATTATAATCTATATTGAATTTAACACAGCGAATATCTTGATTTAACTTCATATAACGCCTACATAACATAGACAAACATTAGACAGAAGATAAGCATCTAATTACCCTTAAAGGGGCAGTAACACGTTTTTTGATAATTTTATATTTTACATATTTCACTGATAATTGTAAGTTAATGCTAAATATATTATGTTGACAATATTGTTACATATTATGTATGTAATCTCATTACACAAGCCAATCATCCATAGTCAGAGGACAGGGTATGAAGATTTACATAAAATCCGTTGGCGGCCATTTTGTGTGAACACCTTTATTTCCTTTTGTGTAAGAAAAAGCAGTCGCAAGGCTAAACTTTACATTATTTATTTGAATTAGTATTGCTTCATTTGGTTTAAATACATTGTCTTTCATTTGTAACCATTAATTTTCATTTTCCTGACATCACCTTATAGTCCCCCTAAAAACGTGCAACTGCCCCTTTAACAAAAAGGTTTGCAAATAAAAAATCAATTAATATAGCATAACAACTTTATGCATATCAAAAAACCAATCAAAATTAATTCAGATCGACACTTCAATATTTGTATTAAGATTGATATAAAACAATGTTGTTCTTTCATGTTCATGACAACTTTAGTTTTTTTTAAAGTAAGGCGACCAATCCGCCTACATGGATCCTGCAGGTATGATAGATTACTGGCCTAATCTGGACGGAGACTGTACAGCTGTAGGATTGACCGACAATCAATATATGGACGAGATCTGCTCAGAGGTATTAGTGAAGCCCACCTGTCTTGAAAGTGTTAGTCTGTCTGTATTACAAGCAGTGTCAACAGAATGCAAGACCGAACAAGTTTGTATATAAGTTAGTCTTTACGTTGAGGAAGACAGTGATGGAATGTTTCTGAGATGTAGATACAAACTTGAACGACCCATCTGATATAAACTCACACATACATCATTTGTATGACAGTATAATTGTCAAATTTGCCACCATCGAATCCCAATTGTGAGCTATAAGTTTAAATCTTGAATATGATGCCATAAAAAAATGTATAATGAAGAAATTGCTAATGAAAGAAGGTGAAACTGTAATTGAAAGATAAATGAAAGTTCCCAATTAACCTTTAAAACCTGTCTGAGGTTGATATTCATGTTCATTTTTTAACATTTTCACAATAGTACTATGAAACGGTTAAAGGTGTTAATACAAAACAAAGACAATAGTACAAGACGTTTTCTCCTACATGTTTCGATTTACTCTTTAAAACGAACGTTTATAGTGTCGATGATTTCACGTCAATTTGTTGTCACAGCTTTGAACATGTACGTACCGTCAGTTTTTCTCAGTAAAGAAATTTCCTTTTTTGTGCACCATAGGATGATCTGTTGAAAGTTGATAGAAATGGTAGATGGTAAATTCAATTGTCTCTCCTTTTGCGCATAACTTTAAATGTCTCTCCGGGGAAAACAGGGGTCCTTCGGTACCTTATCTGACGCTTGTGTACCCTCACCCTTCCCCTTAGATACTCTGTTTAGTCTAAATACTTTTTATGGCATCCCTGATATCTGAAATGTTGCAGTTTATATCCACCAAGCAATAGGTAGATAACATTGCGGAAACTATAGTTCATATTAAAATTAAACATTGAATTATGCATGATTTTCAAAAAGTCTTTTTTTTTTCGCTCTTTTAAATGGTCGTATGTTCATCAATGCCTTCCTTTACATTTGGTGACACCTATCATTTCAGGATTGCATAATTGTCAAAAAGCGTATTTGAAATTTGTTTTGGACTTTTCTTTTATGGTCGTCTTCTTTCTGTAGGCCTCATACCTTTCACATAGACCTATATATATTAGTATATACCTTTTCGTTATTAATTGATTGTTTTCTCTTTAACAACTAATAACCCGCTTCTGTCAAACTAAAACGCATTGCTGGTTTCACCTTCTATCAGGGATATTTGATAGCCACATTGTCGATGAGTTCCTGAGGTCGGTTGTCCCTTGTTTTTTTATATTAGACCCTTTCATACCGTACGTCTTCTCAAACTGTACAGAATGCTGTTTTTAGTGGGAAGTTGGTGAGGTATTGGATATAACTGATTTGATTTTAGTACACGTCTGTTACAAAACTTCATGATATGCGTGTCAAAAACAAGGTACACTTGTATAACTTGCTTCTGTTGTGAATGATATGTTTTTATCGAAATTGTTTAAAATATTCAAAAATGTTGTTAGTTTTCTATCAACTACAGGCTTGAATCAACCATTTGGGAATCCTTGCCAATTTTCATTGAGATAATTGGCAATTTCCTTACCACATTCCGTTAAATTTCCTTCCAATTTCATTATTGACACATTCTCATATTGTAAGAAAGAACTTATCTCGTTTACAATAACAAGCAAACTGTGCCTAAAACAAAATGTTCCCGACCTTATTGCACTGTTTATCTTAATTTTGAATCACTCACACACTTGCACATTTAAGTTTGCGTAGTATAACGTAATTCTATATTTAATTTCCTAACTTTGAAGAAGTGAAAATTCATGCTTAGATGTGTGTGAAATATTACCTTTATTGGGTGATTTACTTATTGAAACGTTTATAACATGTGTAGCATAACATCACACAAATCCAATAAGAAGGCCTTGTCTGGGTTTTACAAATTGGTTTTATTTTCTGTAGTACAGTACTCTCCAGGCCGGTGTTACATTCACATCTTAGGGGTACACGACAGAGTCATACCCAAGACCCCGTCGTGCTGCTTCCAGTGTGTCCAGGCCTGGAGTCTTGAACAACCGGAGAGTCCAGACTATATGTGAGCTTATAGCTTATAGAGTTAATGATACAATTACTGACCATGTCTAAGGCTATTTAGAAGCATAACACAGAAACCATAGTGTTTCACATGGGAAAACAATTAAAGAACTAAATTTAAACTAATCAGCCCGGCCTTTTTATCGAAGCTCTCTAATAAACTAAGATAGTTGTAAGTACCATACGTTAACATTTGCCTACGACTATTAGCACTAAAAGAGCTTCGAAAATCTAGACAAAGGACAGTTAATCTTACAAGTAGATAGTCCCAAGTTTTAACACCAATTCTATAAACCAGATAACGTAAGTCTCTGTCTAGGGTCAAATACCCTTGATCCAATAACGATGACGAATTGTTTATTTACAAGCTTCAATTACCATTTCTTCAAATACTGGATGAGAGAATGCCATGTCAAAGTAGAAACGGAAGAATCCCATTAATTTGTTTCCCCTACTTGTAGTGAAATGATGTGCCCTTTGCTTACATTCAGGAATTCAGAAATTCATAATACTTTGAGACGATTTTCTTATCAATTATTTAGCAATTAGAACCATAATTGGAACCATTATGAATTTTAAAGTTATGAATGAGAAAAGTGTAATCTTGCAAATTCCAATTATGTCGTTATATTTTTTCTGTCATACACGTATGTATCATATCAATTTGAAATACAATACAATACATACAATATCTCTGAATAGTGCAGTTGGTTTGATATATCAATAGTTATCATAAAAATTGTTATCATTATCTAATGATAAATAAATGTATGGGTTGTCATAAATGACCTGTCAACTACACAGGTATAAAGAACCTGTTTCATCTTGCCGTCCTCCTTATATCAAATGTTAACTTATGATTTCATAACACATTCTGTACAATTGAATTGTACCCTCTTTGTATATTGCAACCAAGTTGAAACATCAAAAGCAAATACAATAGGGACCGAAATAAGATTTAAGGTACGTTTTCAGTGTATATACATGTACATGATTGGATATTCAGGATAAGTCGAAAGCAGTTTCAATTATTAAAAATTTGTTCATTATTTTGTCTCGGTAATATTATAAGTGGACTTTAGCTAACACTTTTAAAACACTAAAATGGTTTTCTCAGTCAAAGTCAAGTTTTACTAAACATAGTAAAAGTTTACAAGAGTAGTTGTAGACATTTGCTAATGGGAACTGTCAATGTAGTCTGTTTTGGTTCAAATATGTATCCAACTAAAAGATAATTATATACCTTAACAGTGCATAGCAAGATCTGCTGTCAGGACTATAGCAACACTACCAGACAATAGCGATGGTACCTGCACTATCATATCAAGTTTTACAAATAAAGGTTGATACACACCTCAAAACACTTTTTCCTATGAAATAGATATGCATTCGCTTTAGGGTCTTCTTGCATGCTTGAACTGAAAACTGTTTGCAGTAATGCATTTTCGTATTTCGAGAAACAATTGCTGTTGTTGAAATAGGGGGATGTTAGGTACTTCACATGACTTGAAATATCATCTTCTAACATACATCTATAATTTCCTAAAGAAAAAAGACACTCTTGAATCTGCATTATTAAGTATTGCTACTATTACCACCATACAATATAAACTAAACAAAAGGGTCAATAAAACCCACGTGACCTTAATTAAGTAAAGGTTTGAGAGTTTGCCTGCTTCTAACACTATTAATTAAACAAGCAACAAAACTTCTGCTTGCCACCTAAACTAAGTGAATAAATTACATGAATAAGCCAACATGATTATGAGACTTGAGGGTAGATATAATATTTAAGCCGATTTCACTTCCGTATTTTGTCCAAATGATCAATACTCGGCATAACAAAACCTGATGTACATGAGTAGAAAGTTAGAAGTGCTAATCCTTTACAGGTGTTGTGGATTGACGATGTATCTCTTCTGGCAATGCTGGATTTGCAAACATCGGATTGCTCGGACTATTGATTTCATTGGTACCTGCTCTGAGTATACTGCATCATTGTACTACAGCATTTTAAGGCTACTCATCACTTTGTCTGAAAAGATGTAAGTCGACAGTGTTTGTTGGAGATCTAACGTCCACCGAATTGAGAGGTCGTCTCGATTGACCTTTTGTTTGCAAATAAGGACACCGCGACCGATAACTCATCCTGTCTCAGGGTACGAACGTTACGCTAACTCCACTAATCTGTACCCTGGGCTCAGAAGCTAGATTCGCTCGCGCCGCCCGACTTGGGATATATTCAATCAAATCATTTTCTATCTGAAATTTTATCGAGAAGGTCGCGAGAAAATGTTTTGATTGGCTGTATCCCAAGTCGGGCCGTGCGAGCGAATCTAGCTTCTGATCCCAGGGTACATGTACAGATTTAGCGTAACGTTCGTACCCTGAGACAGGATGCCGATAACTCAAATTCGGCGTCAGAAACATTTTCCAAATAGCACATTCGCCGTGAGAAGGGGAGAAACGTACATGTATGATATCTTATGTTCTGTTCTCAATAACAGTGTGTTGGCTTATGCATTAAAAAGACAACCTCGTTTTCGTTACTCATGAGAAAAATATCATTAGGTTAATTATATCTGTTTTCATGAAATGGTCATGATATTATGATAGAAAATATTCACTCTTTTATTTTTTCCTTTGAATAGAAATGATAGAAGTTGGTTTAAACAATTTGTTTTATTTAACAGTTAACTCCCCTGACATGCAGTTTTATATGTACATGTAAGTATTGTCATTTAGCATGCTCTAATTTTGTGATAATGTTTCTCCACGAAAGTTTATGTTTGTGATGTGCAGTCAGTATTTGTCATTGACAATTAGAAATTACGTTAAACTATTTGAAAAAAAATCATTAATGTAAAATTATATCAAAGCATTCGGATTATTTGTCGAAATGGTACTGCAGAGTTTTCCGAATAAAGATAAACTCCATACAGCATCAATATTCGAAAACAATTCTGTTGAGCACTTAAGCCTCCAGCAAGATAGGGCATCGTTTCTGGTTGACCGAGCGGCGTAATGTCAGAGTTCAGCAGGCCGGGCCCCCTTATCGGTCAATTTTAGATCAAAAGTATGACTTAATATAAACATCTATTGATCTAAATTGATTTAGATTGCTTATAACTGTGTTTAACATGTACAGTAAACCGGAACTAGAGAGGTGTACAAGAAAATGATATGGATGTCAACTTCTTTATTTATTTCACACGTTTCTGGGCTAGTTCTTGCCCCTTCTTTAGGTGAGTTAGGTGAGGTGTACGCTGAGAAATGTTCCTAGCGATGAACTAAATCGAAAGTAAGGTTATATTTCAAATTAACTCCCAAATAGTCAACATCATGTTGGTTTTTAAGCACCCAAACTTACTAAAATGTATACCAAGGTTAATAACAAGGGAATAAAGAATCATTTAGAATAACATTGCACATATTTTCTATCTCTCCCTATTAAAATCATTTCACATTCAATAGATATGTTTCCAAAAGCTTTTTACATGGTAGTCCAAAAAAAACCCAGCAGACAAAACAGCGATCGTTCTCTTTATAAGTGATCCTTAGCCATCACACTCCTCGTTAGGAACATTTCTACGCCGTACACCTCGCTAGTTCCTGTGTACGGTTATTCAAAGTTCTTATAGTATGGTGTTATATCATGGAAAAAGACAAATTTTGCATTCTGTCAATAAATCGGTAAAACTTACAGTTATTTCTAGGCTAAATATAATTCGTACTCTTGTCTTCCCTCTTCCGAACTAGTTAATTTCTTATATATGCATGGTTATTGTTAGAGCTAAGAAAATTGGATAGATTAGCAAGAGAAATATATTTGTATTAGACATTTATAGCACTTTGAGTTTGAACGACTAATTTAAAAGTAACTTTCAGGATAAGGTCTTACATTTGTTATGTAATACCATTAATTTAATACTCAACCTTGGGATATGTACAGGGAAACACATACACTTTAACCAGTTTATATGATAGTTTAAGAATGATAACATATTCAATATAAAAAAACGTTTTTAAAAATTTAAACTGATGGGCGTAGTACGTTTCCCTGACATGGTTAATGTAAATTTGCCAAATTAAAAACTGCCTGAAGGCAAAGTTAGTTCCATGATTAAAAATAAGGAGTAGTTGGATGGTGATCTCTAAGCAAGAGCCTGATTGAGTAAGTGAAAGTCCTTGATTACAATGCTCTGGAGCCCTGGTTCATAAAACACATGTTATCATTATTATTGATATCTATATGAGAGGTGATCTTTACATGATTTTTTAAATACTAGATGGGTTTCAAGATCACAATACAAATTGAAAGTAACAAGTATAAGATAAGGGGTGCATAATGTTTTCAAATATGTATACAGAGCAAGAAATCTGTTTCACCTTTGTAGAAAAAATTTATCAAAACACAAACCAGTGCAGTATAATAAGATCCTTAATAAGTAAAACCCCCATTACTCAAATACCGCATCAATGTACAGGTGAGAATGATAACTTGGAGTTTAAAGATTTTAAACATGAAAAAAAAGAGATGACTGTCGTAGTATGTTTCCCTGAAATGGTAAATGTACTTTTGCCAACATAATAACTGCCTGAGGCTAATTGAAACTTAGCTCCATAGAGTTATCCAGTAATTATACATAGAAGTGGATGTGGCGATCTCTCAACAAGAAAGTGGTTGAGTTAATGAAATAGTAACGATGTTCCAGTGGTCCTTTATGACAATGCCCTTGAGCTCTGGTTCCTTAGACAAGTTCAAGTCATTTGCTGGGTGTTATGATCTGTCATGGTTCGCACAGGCCTGGAAAAGTACTTGAATTTTGCTTTGATACTGGAAAAGTACTTGAATATAGAATGCTTACTAAATGTCCTGAAAAAGTACTCGAATTTCGCGGTAATGTCCTTAAAATTTTCGAAAATGGAAGTATCGCGTTCTGCTAAATGCGCAAATTGATAGAGAACGAAATGAAACAATAGATCTACCAGTCTGCAAGCTTACTATCATTCCAACAAAATCTGTCATTTCCGGTTCTCAGGATCAATTGCATCTGGAAAATTTCGATATCGCAATGCAGCACCTTGGAAAATGGTTTCGAAACCTATAGTTTTGTCAGTTAACCTGCGAATATATGTGCTTGAAAAATGGTAAGATTTCCTTGAAAAGTACTAGAATTTTATTCTGTTTTGGCTGTATGAACCATGTCATTCTACTTTATGAGTTTTTAAGGTAATATATTTGTGATCTTTTAAATAACGAATTTAAACACTATTGCGTACCTAGAAGAGTCACATCACTTAGTCAAATTATAGCGTCAAGACATATTAAAGATAGGGTTACTTAATTTTCATATGTATATATATCAAGAAACTTGAATGTTTCCCCTCAAGAGCAATATTATAGGTAGAAGTATCAAAACTTGCAATTGATACAAGAAGATCTTCAAACTTCAATCTTCAAGTAAAACCATCAATATTCAAATAGAGATGTGTCCTGTACAATCATGCCAATTGCAACTGTCAAAAATAGTAAAAGTTTGTTTTTAGACCCTTTCCCAAGTTTTTAAGCTATTCTTTGGTTGATTGTAAATGGGTAAAATATTTTGCTATGAAACATTCGTATTGAGTAAATGCAGAAAAGATATGTCAAATCAATTCCATAACAAAACTTATTGATTTTTTTACACCTTTTACTGAATAATTTGGAATGATGTATAACAGATGAACATATGAATGTTATTCTTCCGTTTCTGTCTCCAAATGATATACCATCTTCCACCATTTGAAGACTTGGCAAATCTAAGCAGTACCTTGGACAAACAGTTTGAGACATCTTGGAATAACATCAAGACGATTGATCAGTAATGGAGGTAGACAAAGTTGATTTATATGTTACCATGAGATGTTGATTTGTTGTTATAGCTAAGACTATCTGCTTAAAGGGTGTCCGACTGTTTACATTGTCCCACCAATAAATGCATCCTTCTGTTGCGTGCAGATAGTGGAGAAGTAATTGATAATGATTAAAGAGGCTGCTGATAAATTGAACGTGTCTGCTGTCTCGGCTTTCTTCCTTATTCTTACGTACTGTGTTTATTATTGAGGAATATTTGCTGAAGGTTGATTCAATATATATTTTCATTTGATGATATTCTCATTAAAGCTTACATAAAAAACCTCTTGTCTAATCTTGTTTTCTTTTATTTTTCATGTACGTATTTTCTTATTGTGACATTCTTCATCTAACAACGGAAGCTAAAACAGTTATCACAGATAGATTTGATAAATAAAATTCCACAATTATTTATTTAATCATGGTTCTCAACTCAAGACAGCTGAAGGATATGTCAATTTATATTGGAATACGACTCAGAAAAAGTATATGTCCATCAAGGGGAAGGAAATATTACATATGTGCCAAATGTATTTTAAAATGTTCACATTATAAGAGATTTACTAAAGACGGAAGGAAATGATCAAACATCAAACTCGTCAGAATTGGCTTTTTGAGTCAATGAATGAAAAAATACGACGACATTTTCACTATCGCGCGCATGCATGTCTGTTTTATAGGTAAATTGACGTTGTTAAACGCTGGATGACGTTATCCTAAGTACGTTGTCATTCCTCATCCAATGCACATTGAAGCTCCTGAACGTTTTGCTGAGGCTAAATATCCTATCTATCACCGGCTGAACAAACTTTATTGACACTCATCACATTTCAGCCCTAGTTTGAAGTTTCGCAATTGCTCAGGTACGACTCTCTGATAACGAGAGCGTTTCTGGTGACAAAGTCAAGGTCAAAGTTTTTCCAAAGTAGACTGTAAGAACTGTTGTTGCTGCTCTTATTCTTCTAATCATTATCCACATGCTGGTGTGTTTATGGAACGCTTTTGTCGCCACTGTTGTTAAAACCAGAAAGCAGTTCCTAAGGTGCAAGATGCATTTATAGCGGTCCTCTCGTTTACTAGCAACACATTGTTGACCACTTTTTTGTTATGAGTTGTTTTGTTTTGACATATACATGTATCACTATGCATAGCATAATAAGAAACTTTGAAAATTCCAACCATTTACTTTATTCTGCCAGGTGTTGTATCATGACATTGATGAATATTGTCGAAAAAGTAATTTTAGGTCACCATATGTTTTAATTATAAATTAAAGTTTTCAAATAGGGCACATACTTAAGATATGCAGCGGTTAAATAATGTAGGATGTACGTCTAATGGGAAAAGCATTTAAACTGTCTGAAACTTTAATGATAAATTCTCATTGAAAACCTAATACATAAATACATGTAGATATATCGAAATGAATGTTTGACACATCATCGTTGTTATTTATCAAATTTCTGCTTGAATTTCAAACCTTATTGGAAATAAGAGTTTGATAAAGAAAGATAAGGCTAGTTCGGTGTGTTTATGAAAAAAATGGAAACTATTCAAACACAACAATGTACTTTATGAATACATATGTGTTTATATAATTTCGCAATAAAAAGTATACATATTACAGATTTGAAAAGGGCCAGTACACGCATAACTGAACTTCTTGCAAAGCCTCCTTTCGGATAAAAGGCTTGGACTTTGTGGAACACAGTAGTAGTGTTGTGGTTAGCATGCTGGCCTCTCAAGCCAACGGCCCGGGTTCGAATCCCGGTGGAGACACCAAAATGTGTGACCTCGGTTTGTGTTATGTGCTGTGTCCCTTGGCAAGGCATTTCATCAACATTGCACTCAGTTTACCAAGCTGTTAAAATGGGTACCTGAAAACAGGATATACGACCTACATGGTCGCGTCTTGAATGACAATTTGAATGAATGAATGAATGACAATTTATTTATATAACGCCAAATATCCAGGTAAACAGTTTGCAGTGACATATTGTAAAAGTCAGTAATTATGGAGGGATTTGCTTTGCTGCTTTGAAGTACAAATCCTTCAGTATAATGATGTAGATATCGCCTTGAGCAGGTTATTACTACCTAGATATAGCGCCATATAAATGTTTAAATTAGTATTGTAAAATCTGGAATAACAAAATGTTCAAATTATTTGACACATAAAAACTAGTAATAAAGCATGTTGTGAACCATTGTCATACCATTAGAGTCAGGAACTATCATACTTTTGGACGTATTATCACAGTTGTGTCAATGGTGTATATGTTTTGATTAAATATACAAAATGATATGTAAATGAGATTTTAAGCATACAATAAATGGATTATTATGCATCGTTAAGATAAACTAAATACTCAATTACAATCATTTACAAAAATGTAGGCGAACATTAATAAACGAAGCCGATTTGAAGATGTCAAGAATGAATGTTATGGTCAATACTTTTAAATCCATTACATCTGTGAGTAGAGGAATGAAAAGACCAATCTTACTTGCTCTACAGTATACTGGTGTGATTGATTTTTACGCATATTATTAAATGTTTTAAAGAAAAGGAATTGAGGAATATTGCTCTATATTTGTGAATATTTCGTTATACAAAATATTCGAATCTAATTACCACTTCAAATACCACTCTAATGTGTTAGTGGTTGAAATTATCTCATTATGTGTTCTTTCAGACGGTTCAAAGCCTCATCTGGCTCCTAAAATATTTCTTAAGTATTTTATCTGAGGTAAATGTAAAAGGGGATAAGGTAACAACCAACTAATGAACATAACACAATCTGGATATGTTTTTTTATCATTCTGGTTTAAAGCAAGTTTCAATCTGTCAATAACACTCTAAATGAAATAGTTCTGTATATTATGCATTATTTACCTACATTCTTCTTATACATTTTGAACTTGCAGCCAAGTCATATCGATATCTAAATAACACCGACTCGGTTATATCTATTTTTCTATAATAGGCAAATTGAGACCTCGATTCAGGACATAAATGGAAAGTTATTTCAAAATTTTAAATGAGGTTATTACCTATCAAAGTCAACATCACATATATAATATAGCCAATATTTCAACAAGAAGCACAGTTCTTATACCAAGGTCAAGTCTGGCAAACAACCACTGTAGTCTGGAGTTGTCTTGTGTGGGTGGAGTATGTCATCTCTTGAAACTATGTTATCAACTTTCCAGAAAGGTGATAAAAGATGAGTTAATTTATCTTAAATGGAAAGTAGCACGTTTTAAGGTGATGTCACGAAATGAAAATAAATGGTTCAAATTGACAATGTATATGTAATATAATTTTCAGCCATGCCATTTCTCTTTCTCCAACAAAATGAATAAAAGGTGTTCACATATATGTATATATGTAAATCTGTATGACTTGTTCTCTGACTACAAATGTATGGATGATTGGTTTGTGTGAGATTTTTAACACTATCAAAATGATACATTTTTCATTAACGTGCAGTTATCACTCAGCAAATTAAAATATACAGTTTTCAAAAACGTGCTACTGCCCCTTTAATATTGGACGCTTTAAAGTAGGGTAGCAGTTTTAAAGAAGCATTTCCGCCCTTTTTGGGAGAATAGAAGGTGATGTCAGGAAAACGAAAATAAATGGTTCCAATAGAAAGACAATGTATTTAAACTAAATGATGCAGTAATAAGTCAAACATATAATGTAAAATTCAGCTATACGATTCCTTTTACTTTCGACACTATACAAAAATACATTTAGAATTAAATAATATTACATATATATTTTAATTTAATTTCAATTATCAGTGAAAAAATAGAAAATATATAATTTTCATAAAACGTGCTACTGCCCCTTTATAGATTAAATAGTTGATACCTTCATGTATACATGTAGGATAGATAAAAACATTTAGAATAGTGAGAGATGTATACTCTTATCTCTTTGCAGCTGTGGTGGATCATTACTCTACTCCAGGAACGGGTAATATGTTTGATAACAGAATGCAGATCGTTTGAATGTTTTTACATAAAAAAGTATATAAAATATAAAAAAAACTGTAATAAAGCATAAATGAACTTATCTCCGTACATCAACATATCTTTCCTCTTGTCTAAGCAGGTGTTCCACAAGTTTGTTTCAAATCTCCATGAAACAATTTCGTTATCCTATATGAACGTTTGACATCAGGGTTATTTTGATTTCATCTTTTATGAACGTTTGACATTGGGAGTATTTTTATTTTATCTTTTATGAACGTTTGACATTGCGAGTATTTTTATTTCATCCTTTATGAACGTTTGACATTACGGATATTTTGATTTTATTCTTTATGAATGTTGACATTACGGATATTTTTTACCTTTTTCTTTAAACAATTGATCGGGTTTTCTTTCAAAAATGTTAAGAGTGAATGCTTTATCGATGTTGATATAAAGGAAGACAAATTACGAAAATTATATTTAGTTTATTCATTATGTTGCAGAAACATTCTTTATGTTGTAGAAACATTCATTTTGTTGCAGAAAACAATCTCATATAAAAAAACTTTGGAAAACTGACACAATTTTACTATACAAGAATAACATGTCTAGAGGGATATCCAATAAAGTTTGCTAAAGTGAAACTATTTGCTATTTTACCAAAACAGGTTATATGTACAACATCATATTTTCAAATAACATTAAAACTAACTGTTGTGCTGTTGATGGATATGAGACATGCCAAGGCGGGTCTGTTTCCTTGACATGTTAAATGTCAAATCGCCCAACATAATAATTGCCTAAAGACAAAATTAGTACCATAACTCTTGCAAGTGATAATATGGAGTAGTGGGATGGTGATCACTCTGCAAGAGACAGATTGTGTTAGTGGAAAGTCACTATGAGATCGCTATGCCCTTGAGCTTTGTCTCAAGAAAATAGAGCAGATTTTCTGTTTGTCTCAGGGAGGATATAGCTTATATGCACGCATTTTAATAAAGATTTAATCAAAGTTTGTAAATACAAAAGAGCTTGCAGACATGTTCAAACATTTTGAAAGGTAATACTTGATGATGTCATCGTTGAAAGTTCTTTCGAATTCATTCGAAATATTCGAGAAATTTTAATGTCTGACGTATAGTCCACCTAAATGAACTATTAATATCTTGATATATATGACGGGTTGGTGATTGTATTGTTAAAAAATCAAACGCTTACAGATTTATCACGAAACCTGTATGTATTAGAGTAAAATCAAATAAACTCACCCACTACTAATGAACACAATGAGATCAATCATAGGGAATTTCATTTCCTTATGTACGATTCTTTCAATTTAAATACATTTGAATAAAGAACTCTCTCTGTTTGCACCAGTACTCGATATCATATACCGGAGTCTATTTTTTATAATTTGTCGTGACAATATACGCAAACAAAGTTAACATATTATCTGAGTACTGAAAGACAATAAAGAGACTTTT
The DNA here is from genome assembly GCA_916613615.1 of Steromphala cineraria. Taxonomy (NCBI): domain Eukaryota; kingdom Metazoa; phylum Mollusca; class Gastropoda; order Trochida; family Trochidae; genus Steromphala; species Steromphala cineraria. Next base: position 41,329,811 of record OU744725.1, read on the forward strand.
TAGATTCTTAAACGTAGACATTAACAACTGCCTATTTATCCCCATAACTGAATTCGTAATACATTATATATTATAAATTATTCAGCAAATCATCAATAATGTGAAAACATGTAACAACAAATCAAAAACATATGAACAAATATATCAATATGAAATTGTAAATATATCACCAACTAGTCTCATTGGTCTGGAAACGTAGCAATCTGATGTAGTTGAAAAACTATTGATTGAAAATTGAGTTAAATAAATAATTAACTACCTAATAAAGAACCAGAAAATGTCTTCTGAAAATGTTAAGAATCAATTTAGTTAATTGTGAAGTCTAGGAAAAAAAGTTAGTTAATGTTTTTCAAATATTTTTTAACATAGAGCAGAAGGGTAGACTAGTAAGAAACGAGAACTGTAATTGCCGAATTCTTAATTTTTTTTCAAATATTCCCCAGTCATTTGAATGCTAGCTTGGTTTGGAAGAGTTGATTTTGCATTTTGAAATCAGCCTGAAATGCTGAATCATTATTTATTTCCAAACCTCGATCATCCCTCCATCTACGCAAAATTAGTTGGACTATATGCGAATCATATTTATTTGCTTACTTTGTGCATCTTAGGTATATTGTTAACGAAACATGAACTGTTTAAGCATACTGTTAATATTTCAAGAAACAAGAAAATCAAAATATAGTAAATCGACATATATTTAAAAAAACATTTAAAAAGCATTTAATCAAGTTTGCAAGTTTGCGGTTTGCAAAATTCTAAATGCAATGTTAAGTGTTAATGTCATACAATGTAAGAGGGACCGAGGATTTTCAGTAGCAAGGCAACCTTTAGAATCAGTTAATGATTGTTGAACAATGTAATCAACAAAAGCAGAAAACTTCACCAAGGTAAAACAATTGCTGTCGCCACTCAAAAATTATCCAGTTATTTCAATCATGAAATATTTTGTTCATTTTAATTACGATACATAAAACAACTGAATGTATTGTTTCGTTTATTTCAACAATAATTGACATCCTTGATATATACATGTATCTCGGTAAATTTGTTTTCAAGATTGACACTTCTTTCAATAATTGAAACTTTCTTTCATTACAGTTATTGTGTTGTCTGTTCGTTAGATGAGAATATATGGAATTAGGTATATTGAGCAAAAGGCTTGGTGTGACATGATATAATATAATTCTCTATTGAGAGAAGCATTACATCTCGGTAGTACATGTAGGCAGGAATATCGTAACAAAATTGTAAAGAATTCTGATTTCTATTATAAACAAATTTCCATTACTATTTATCCATTTAATATAAGTAGAACTAAAATCGTTTAATTGATATCCAATTGTTGTCTTCAAATATACCCACATTCACCGTTTTGAAAATTAAAGCAGCACTTGGATATTTAATTTTAGGCAGCTTGTAACAAAAAACTACCTTTTCTCGAGATGAAACAGAAGGCGTTCATTGGTTGAAATAATGACCTCTGAATGAGTGAATATCTGTGATAACCATCGAGCGACAGATACAGATATTTACTTAGTCAAGGTCATTATTACATATACACCACATGGCAGTAGTTGATAGTTCCTTCCCTTTATAATAAAATTTGAAATATTAATCACATATTTATGTTCAATAAGGTGTTGTAACAGTGTTATGGTTGAGTGAACTCAGAACCATCGATAAACTTGACATTGGTTTGAATTCTCATAAAACACGACTTTCACGTGCAGATTGAGCGTGTCCTGACTTGGTTGACAGTGAGTTCATTCTAAACCAGCTACCAACTGTTTTCAATAAGTTCTAATAAACTAACACTCTCCTCCTGAACTGAAACTCAGTATGTTTGAAAGAATGTGTCAAAAAATCACAGAAAATCTATCTAATACAAATAATGTTCGATGTTCTAAATTAACCCATATGCAGTCTATGAAATGCACCAGTTCAAAACATATAATTTACATGAGCCTGCGCGGATGTTGACAATGTTGTTCATTTCAACTTGAGATGCACGGAATTCATGAATGTCATGCTACAAAGCATCTGCGACCAATACATCGAAAGCACATGGTCTTTAGTAGGTGGGGAAATTGGAACTGTCTCCTGTTTAAAAAAAATAAAGCTGTGATTCAAGGTTTTCTCAGGACGAATTCAAGGTGGGTTGCATCGCAAAAGTTTATTCAACCATTTGTACTTTCAAATGGCGGCCGTTACAATTTTGTGAATTTGACTCTAAAGTCAATGAATTGTATGGTGTAAATTGACAATATCCATAACAACCTTGTTTTTAACAATGATTTTACTTGGAACATCTTAGTACCTTATTATGATTTATGATATTTCATTTTATAAATAATACAATATTGACTTCAGTTAAGATGAATAAAATGTTCTATCTATATAGGAAAATTTATATATCTCCACGGTGGTCTTAACTTTCAGAAGTCGATAAACTGTCTGATATCCCGATTCCTGAAAACAGTAACTTTTTTATTACATAATTTATGCATTCATATCAAGCACACTTGGAAAAGGTTATGTAAACAACAAAACGTTTAGTGCAGCTTTTGGACTGAATATTGATTTGATTTCAATACAACCACATGTTATGCCAAAAATAACAATGATAAAATCACGAAACAATAAATTGTACACTTAACATGGTGAAACATTCTCCTTCTAGAAGTGCTAAGGGAGGCAATTCCAAACAGCACACTTTGCATTCATGATCTCGTTTAACTCTAGGTTGTTGGGTCATTACGTGGACCTTATAACATTCATGTCAGGTTAATGATTATATAAAATGACATAAATGAATCTTATTGAAAACAGTTTCAAGAAAGTTGATGATAGTGATTCTATACTTATCAAATTATTAGTTTAAAAAAAGGTTTCATAACATAGCCTGAAATAAGATCTTTTGAGTTAAATATAAGCAAGTATGAAAATAGCTATCATGTGCACTAAAATAGATTTATATTTTCATAAAAAAACACACTTAGGAATAACTTTGCATTACAATAACGTTTACACGTTTTTATATTAATTCCCGTTGAAAAGTGCAAATTACTAATTATGATCAGCAAAAACAGCAGTTGGTGTTATACCCGAATGTTTGAAGTGATTTTAAGTAAATTATAAATCTTGAAAACGTATATAAAATTTATAAAACTCAATTTGTGTCAAATGCCACATCGTTATAATTACTACGAATGGTTCCAATTGAAAGAAAATGTATTTAAACTAAATGGAGCAGTAATAATTCAAACATATAACGTAAAGTTTAGCCATGCGATTCCTTTTCCTTACACAAAATGAATTAAAGTTGTTCACACAAAATGGCCGCCAATGGATTTTAGGTGAATCTTCATACTTTGTCCTCTGACTAATGATGATTGGCTTGTGTAATGATATTTTTGACACTATAAAAATAAAACATTTAACATTAACTTACAATTATCAGTGAAAATTTGAAACTTAAAATTATAAAAAAATGTGCTACTGCTCCTTTAAGCCGGTGTATCAGCATTATGACGTCAACTGTGGACAAAGTAGGGCATTGTCGTCAAATTATATCATAATTGGATATGCATCGCACATATTCAGCAATTCAGAAAGTCTTTATTACAAACATTTCTTTCTCACTGCCATTGTTAACGATCATACTGGTGACATTTGAGTGAATAAGAAATGAGTTATTGATATTTGCGACATTTAGAATTAATAAAAAAATGAACATTATTGAAAAATATCAACAATAATAAAAATAAGGTATTTATATCTGTAAGTATTTTTTTTAAATGCAAAGGGTATTCACAACTTCCATGTGAAATTTATGTAAAAGTTAAAATTAGTTTAGATTTTAAAGGAAATTTTTATTTTACTCATCTATTATCACTCATAGCAACACGCCCATTTCGCCGTCTTAAATTAAAGTAGACTACGTAAAATACAAAATACATTGTGTGTCCAGTACATAGGTATGTTATTACTGTCATCAAATGCTACCCACACGGGTCAATTTTGTATGCATTCGTTGTTTACCAGACATAGCTTTTCAAATACATCTCCTTCTGTACCGGAAATTGGTTTCAGTATAATTTAGGGTAGATATTGACATGCTACGTGTTTATACTTGGACTTTCTACATTCCGAATCGATGATCGATGTTATTAACTCATTATTATTATAATCATAATCAGAATTTCATGATAAGTTTTGTATGTATGACTAGGCCTTAACAATCCATCGTCATATTTCATGCGGTTTGTGGTGAAATTTAGTTATTGATAAAAGGATAAATCACTTGGTAGAATAATCTATATATTTTGTTTAAGCTCTGATTTCATATTTACATGTTTACGACAACAATAAAATACTAATTTCGACGACAGAAGTGCACTTCCCTCTGCAAAATTGCTGATTTTTAAACGAACCGGCTTTCGGTGACGTCATCTTTATGTGTGTAGGACGATCGATGGAGGTTGTCGTCCTCGGTCAATATTGTTTTCTTAGGGTCTATAAAACAGGTAATTACCCTATCAACAGTCTTAAATTGTATGTTTTTAATCGAAAAAGTGATACATGTTCTTCAGACGATGGGAAAAAATGAAATCTAGTGTTATTAAGCTCTATTTAATTGTTGATGTAGGTTGAAATTATATTCTTGTTTGTTGATTAAAGAATGACTTGATCATCATTTTGTTGACTTGTCTCTAATTTGTGTCTTGGTAGCAGTAATTGATATTGATTTATGTCTTGGAAGTAGAATAAAACATGTCGTTTGTTATTCTGTTTTATTCAATTACTTAATCCGTGAGTCGATTTTAATACATGAAAATGTGTTTTGAATGTTATAATGTATCTTTTACTCTTAAATGTCTCTTCTATGAAATTTGAACTTTGAAAAACATTGTATTATTATGGTCATGCACATTTTGGAACACATCATTATGTCAATAGTAAATTATTGACCGACATTAGTAGTGAATTAATCTTAGCAAACGTCTCTTCTTTTCATGCGAATACAGTCTTTAAACTACTTCTTTATCCTCGATTCTCTCATAGCAAAATGGATTATGCCCTTTTGAACCACATTTTGCAAATATTTCTCCAAATACTTTAAGTTATTAGGTCATGTTTTGGAAATATGATATTTACCAATATTTTGGTAGAATAATTTTTTTAAATTAAAAAAATCTCTATTTTTTCTAATTTTCTCAATAAGGCTACATTATGTAGTCAATGCGGTTGTCATCTGAAACTGGGCATCAACCGTTTGATTATCAGATCTACAGAGATTAACTGAGTATAATTTGAGCACCATATCAGATCCACGTAGTCCAGCAAAAAAACATTAACCGAGTATACTCTGAGCAGTGAAGGCAAATATCCTCATATGAAAGTTGAACATTCTGATTCACTAGTATTCCTTAACTCATAAACAGTTGAAGTTCTCTATTACATTTCTTTGATTTGAGTAGCAATCCATCTTATAATTCATTTTTCAAACTTTCTAATGTTTATGTTTTTCATGCATTGAAAAATATATCATCCTTTTTGATGAAAAGTGCGTTTTGTAAGTTAAAAGGAAAGTTGAAAAAGACCAAAAACTCTCTCTCTTGAAGCTTATATGGTTATTCCTAACTTTTGTTGTTTAGACGATTTGGTTAATTGAATGTGCAGGGTAAACCTATTTATTATTCATTGTTATTTATTAATTTAATAGTTATAAAAGTGGTCGAACAAATATTTGCCTAACATACTTGACCAAGACTAAATCTAGTCGATTAATTGTCAAATTGATTAATCGTAATGGCTTGATAGAATATACGACGTTTTACAAAACTCTGTATTTTTCATGCAAAGTTGAAAAACCACAATTTCCCTCACTTGAACTTAAACTTGAATTATCAAAAGAAAGATCAAATGTAAAGCATGTTAGTAATTTAATCAAGAGACAAGAGGCGTGTAACAATCATTTTCACCTTTTGAGAAATTTCAAGGTTTTGTTTCATTCTATTTTGTATCTACAATTCTGCGCAGATCTGTTCAATTAATCAACGCACATCAAGAAAATGGACACTTTTTGTTCACGGTTATAAGAAAACATACAATGTAGCTGAGAAACTGTCTAGTTTAAAGGGACCTTGGAAAATAGTAAATTGTTTATTGAATTAAAGCATTCCCCTATGGGAAACTTCGTATCAGGTTTACCAGGAGTAACACATTCATTGTTCATATCGCTACTTATTGTTCAAAGGCAAATACTCTACCGTTTCCTGACACCACAATTGGGCATTAAAACTTTGCATTTGACTATACAATCTAAATTTATTTTAGTTTAGTTTTTATAAGGCCATGCAACAGTATGACAAAATAAAAAATATGTTGATCTAAATTTATTTAGATTGTTGACAATCTCAAAAGCGAAAACTTAGCTGTCAATTAACGGGATTGACACAAAACGTTTCGTAAGATATGTCTGACGTCAACACGTATCAGGAAGGTGACCCGTTTGCACATTTGACATTTTTTGAAGACCCATAATGAACACCATCATCTATCTGTTCCCAGACCTGTAATAATGACTAGTGCCTTACTATGACGTTAGAAGGTGTTGAAGTTGATGGAAGCTTAAGGTTAGTCCTTGATGTCTATTATTTGTGATTGTGATGGATCAAATTCTTAACATGTCACACTTTTCTTTTACACAATCAATTTATTGATGTATCTAAAGAACATATAGAACACTTTACGACTTCCTTGCATAATAACGTTGTCATGACATCATTTAAAATTTATAACGTTTAATATAATTAAACAATTGTGTTTGAGATAGATTGCTTTTGTTTCAAATGTTATTTTCTGTATACTCGGGGATAGGGATTACAATGTTAACGTTTTGAACTGAACTGAATGACTAAAATGTCTGCATGCACTACACTGACGCCAACTTAAAAATATATGTTAGGTTATTTCAAATTAAATTCAATATTTCAATGGCTAAATCATGAAGGTGAACGTTTTGAACTGAAAGACTTAACCATGAGATCAAGAGAGATTTCACTAAAAACTGCAAATCCAGTTTAAAGTCTGCAAAACACTGACGCCAACTTAAAGACAAATGTTAGTTTATTCAAATCCTCGATGCCTTAATCATGAGGTTGTGAAAACATTATTTCATATTTCATACAAATATGTGCATAATACACCAAGAACCCAATGTCCTAGAAATGCATTGGGTAAATATAGAATGAATATATTATTCAGATAAATAGACAATTTATGTGTTTATCTTTATGTAATTTCGTAATGATGAGCCTAAATTTCATGGTCCTGGTATCAAGGATATTACAATAATTAATACTATTCCCGTCACATACGCATTGTATATGCTACCATGATAAAAGATAAATAATTACAAGATATTTACTTAAACAAATACCATATGGCTGGTTCAATCTATATCCATATTCATATATAATGCATGATGTTGCCACAGAGGGGCGTATTTAAAAATAGAACTGGTAATATATGTCAATGAGTAGAATGGTAGTAACTGAGATTCCAATGTCTTTAATCTAGTTTGATGGATTTTATTTCAATAAGGTTATTTATCCAATTTTCCGTTTTGGCCCAGTAACAGGTCCGAGGTCTGCCACAGCAGACAGAAGACTTGTAACAGAGCCAATACGATAAAGCTTTATTAATGACATTTGTTGTATTTATCCTTTGGTTTTTGGTTTGCACAACAATAGAATGTTCATTTTCATCGAAATCGAAATTATAAATGAGATTGGTGAACCTGAAGATACCTGCCTAACAGTTTTGGTCAAGACATTTTCTGTAAACTTGACAAACAACCATTTCTCGCACTTTAACCTCTTATTATTTCAAATTTAAAAGCATTGGTATTCTAATCAAGCGACTTTCAACGTCTTAAACATGTTTTTGACAAATTGAGTAATTTCTAAGTCTTGTTCAATGCTAATTCGTATATTTTATTCTGCGCAGAAATGTTCATTAGTAAATACATTAGATTGCAAGATTTATTAATCAACGGAAATAAAAAAGAACTCGAATCAACTTAATAAGAAAACCTACAATGTTGCCTAGATACTGTCTGTTTTAAAAGGACCTTGGAACGATAAATGTTTTAATGAGTTTTCGAATTCCATTTGGAGAGAAACTTCGTATCAGGTTTATCTAAGTTAATTCACATTTATTTTAATCTTATTTCTGAGTATTGTTGATAACAAAAACAGTACTGTCTTTAAAGAATGGCAAAAAGTGAACTATCAATATATGGGGCTAAGATCCTGTACGTTTCATAAGATATGGCTGACGCATTTCTAACACTAATCAGGAAGGTGATCCGTTTGCACATTTGACATTATTGAAAGACCCATAATCAACACAATCTTCTAGCTGTTCGCAGACAAATCATGAAAACTAGTTTTTTTATAATGGTGTAAAGGGTGTTGAAGTGGATTGAAGCTTAAGGTTAGTTTGTGATGTCAATTTGTGATTGTAATAGATCAAATTCTTAAGGTGACACACTGTTATTACACAAAACGTTTCTAAAGAACACATATATACACTTTTGAAGAACACTTAATGACTTCTTTGCATAATTACGTAGTTAATACATTCTTTTGAACAAGGTAATTTATAACGTTGAACCTAATTTATCAATTGTGTTTGAGATAGATTAATTTTGCTTTACATGTTCTTTTCTGCATGTATATTCGGGGTTAGGGATTGCAATGTTAACGTTTTGCATTGAACTGAATGACTTAACCATGAGATCAAGTGAGATATCACTTAAAATTTCAGTGCCTAGTATAGTCTGCATGCAATACACTGACGCCAACTGAAAAATATTAGGTTATTTCAAATTCAATTCAATATTTCAATGGCTAAATCATGAAGGTGATGATATGCCCGTGACATGGAATGAATTGAAAAAAATACAAATAAATATATATTCAGATAAAAGTAAAGTATTGTCATAGAACGATTTATATTGATGAACTACTGAAGATAATGAGAATTAAGACAAACGTATTTCTAAAATACAATGATCCAGGCACCCAATTGCCCACATCGTCAATACTTATTAAATGATTAAACTTTACAGAGATATCAAAGAATACCAAGGATGTTTACACATTAACTTTATGGTCATTTCAAATAAAAAAACTAATTTTCTTCTGGTCCTTCAGTCACATTTAAAATTTTCTATTTGCAGAAATTGGATTTGTCCGTAGTAAATAGAGTAAACAACTTTTATCATATCAAGAAACTGGGTCTCCAGACGAATTATACCCAAGTTAATAATAACCTTGATTATTAAAGGTTAATTTGTTGTTATAAAGTAAGATTATATGTTTGTTAGATATAAGGATGATTGGAATAGCCTGGTGTTGATTGATCTTTATTTTCCGTACGTCTTGGTAGCAGTTATTGATAATGATTTTGTCTTTCAAGTAGAGAGTCAAACATTTCTATGCTATCCACACAAATTATTGTATTAAGCGTGAACCCTATTTAAAACAAGTGACACTTTTAAATTTATTTTTGCACATTTCGTTTATATCAGGTACAAGTCTCACTTATAAAATACAATAATTGTGTTTCTTAATTAATTGAACTGATGAAAGCACTTTAAGAGTGTCACAATAGTTTTTGGCGTAAAAGAGGGCAATTTGCACTCTCTTATATTCTTATTTTCAATTAAGCCGTTAAGATACAGAAATAGTTAAAATTACGTTGAAAACATACATGCATTGAATGATTTACCGTGTTTAAACAAATATGTTAAAAAAACATCTAATATTGAAAAGTAATCTTACTTTCATATCTGAGTGATGTCATCATCCAAGTTACAGATAGTACCACACTATGATATCAGTTGGTATCTTACAAATAAATATGACGTGTCAATTACTTCAACACATTATTCATTTTATCTTTACGATTATTTTTATCTTCGAAATCTATCTACATCATGAAATTGTCTCCAGATGTATGATACTTAATTTAATGAAATTTAATTTGTTCTTGTAATCTATTTCACTTCAACTTTATCACACTATGATATTAGCTGTTATCTTACAAATAAATATAACGTGTCAATTACTACAACACATTATTTATTTCATCTTTACGATTATTTTTTTTATCTAACATCATGAAATTGTCTCCAGATGTATGATAATTTTGATATTATGGCCAAGCTTTTTCATTAAATTCGTTCTTGTAATCTATTTCACATAAGGAAAGGATCAGTATTTTCGGTTGCAATGAAAGTAATATTCTTAGTAGTAGCTTTAACAATAGATGCATGGATGACGTTTTTCTCTTTTATCCGACGTCTCTATAGTCTGTGTGGATTGACTTTGTACTATGTTACATGTCTATTCAATGTCAGGCAACATTCCTACTGCTGTCAAACAGAAATTTAATAAAGGAGACATAACCAACGAATGTGTATTACAGTTATTGAGATCTAACCGACGAATGTGAATTCAGTGAATTTCAGTTATCGGTGCATAACTCAATACACCTCCTGTTTGAATCGTGGGTCTCTTGAGGCGTAGCGTAGCGTAGTGTATTGAGCAATACACCTAGGGAAGTGTGGATATATCTCCTACTTATCATTTGGATTCCCGAATTGAGAATCTCACAGGCTACCAATGTACAAATGCAAGCAAGTTTAAATAATAAAATGTTATGTCACAGGAATGTGTTTGGTTGTTGAAATGCATGGTTTATAGTTTGTCGTGTTTTTGTCATTTTCTCCAACGATCAATATACATGTACCATAGACATCCCTGCTCTGATGTATTGGTTATTAAATGAATATGATCGACCAATCAGCAGCCTTTGACCTTATTGATCATGAAATTCTGTCAACGAGATTGCAGTATAGCTATGGCGTGACTAGTGAAGATCTGTTGTGGATTCGGTCTTATATGTCTAACAGAACACAGAGTGTGGTATTGAGATCAACAGTTTCTGACAGCATGGACATTCAGTTTGGTGTGCCTCAGGGCTCCGTCCTAGGACCAGTTCTGTACTGCCTGTACTCGAAGCCTATGAGTAACATCTGTCATAGGCATGATCTGCCCTACATGGTTTATGCGGATGACCAGCAGATGTACAAGGTGATGAATCCACAGTATTCTTGTCTACTCGCCTCCAGAGCACTAGAGGCCTGCTTGTCTGACATCATTCACTGGACCAGCTCCAACAAACTTAAAATCAACCAGGAGAAGACTGAGTTCATCATCTTCAGTTCTAGGAACTCTCGACTTGACACAAGTGACAAGCAAATACAAGTCGGTAACAGTTCTGTTCGAACAGTTGGAACCGTGAGGAACTTAGGTGTTCAATTTCTCAGCATGGAGAAACAGATTCACATGGTTGCCAAGTCGTGTTACTACCAGATCAGAAGCATTGCTGCCATACGTGGTTACATCACTCAAGAATGTTGTAAGACTCTTGTACATGCTCTTGTTTCATCAAGATTAGATTATGGCAATGTACTGCTCTGTGGGTTACCTGAGACTCTCACCAATCGTCTACAAAAGGTTCAAAACTGTTCTGCTAGACTCATTACCAGATCTAGCCGCCGTCAAGAGATCACGCCTGTCAGAGAGATGTTGCACTGGCTCCCAGTCAGACAAAGGTGCCAGTATAAGATCTTGACCTGCACATACAAATGCCTCCATGGTATGGCACCGAGATACTTGCAAGAACTTGTAATCCCAAATCATCCTGCTAGGACATTAAGGACTGAATATGAGTCTCTTCTCTGTGAACCAAAGACACGTTGAGTGGTGTATGGTCACAGACGCTTTGACAGCATGTCGGCAAAGCTGTGGAACAAACTGCCATTGCATCTTAAATGCTCATCCTCACTGGACGTTTTTAAGAAAGGTCTTAAAACTCATCTTTTTAAAATTGCATATTCTGTATAATGCATTTTATTATTCATTTAATCACTACATGCTTTTATCTTTTACATCTTTTACATCTTTTACATCTTTTACCCTTCACTTCATACTTCGTCTGTTTTACTCCTAATTCTTATGTTTCATTTTTACTTTTTCATAACATATTCTATTCTTTTTGTTGTAAAGCGCCTTAGAGTGTTTTAATAAGCAGATAGGGCGCTATATAAATTTTGTGTATTATTATTTATTATTATGATATGATATTTCTTGATTATATGAGTGACATAATAGCAATGTAATAACCATTATACAAGTATAAACACCATGAGGCTAATTATATTAGTTTGGCATGCTGAGATATGAAATTTATCATATAAAAATAAGTAATTCATCTTTGTAATTGTAATTTTTATAAAGAACAGATCCAGAATCATTAATATTGTCCTTAAAGGGGCAGTAGCACGTTTTTAGGGGGAATATAAGGTGATGTAAGGAAAATGAAAATTTATGGTTTCAATTGAAAGACACTGTATTTAAATTAAATGGAGCAGTAATAATTCAAATATATAACGTTAAGTTTAGCCATCCGATTCCTTTTTCTTACAGAAAACGAATTAAAGGTGTTCACAAAAAAATGGCCGCCAATGGATTTTAGATATTTGTGAATCTTCATACTTTGACTATGAATGATTGGCTTGTGTAATTAGATTTTTGACACTGTTAAAGGAATACATGTAGCATTCACTTACAATTATCAGTGAGAAATTCAAAATATAAAATTACCAAAAAACGTGCTACTGCCCCTTTCATCATCTTTAATAATGTACTACTCAAATAAAGAAATGCATAGCTGAAAACTGATTTAATCATTAAGTATTAGGGATGGTGACCAAAGTTTGAGAAATCTGGCAGAGGAAATGGCGTGTGTCGAGGTCACCTAGCAGTCAATATTTTTAACGACCTCAAATAGGGACATTTTACCTTACCATTCGCTTACGTTGACTGGAAAAAAAGGTTCTGTTAGATTACCTTTAGCATGTAACATAAGTAACCAAGATAGACAGTCGTATTCCAGATGGGGGTTGTCATGCAAAGTGGTCATTACCAAGGACAATCAAGTCTTATACAATGCTGCTGAAACCTTCTTGATGTATCCAGAAACACATTGGATACTGTTGCAATCCTTGGATGTATTTATAGCTCTCGAACTGGTTCATAGTGTTGTTCTGTTGAACGGCAGTTGGTGGAGGCATGGCTTGACTTCATAAAGGATAAATGCCAGTATGTGCTCACCACCAGAAACCCCAGTTTTGATTGGAAATGTTGTGTTGAATTTGTATGCAACAGAAAACACATTTATCTTTTCAATTGCGAGCTGTATTGACTTTATTCAAAAAAGCAGAATTTAAGTGATCCTTGAAATACGTTTTCAAATACTATAGATGTAAGCTCGGAAATGGTGTGAGAAAATGTAAACCACAATCATACTGCTTAGATGTAAACGCCTAAAATTAATTTTAAAATGTTACATTGAAAAAAAATTGGCTATGCCTTCCATTTTTAAGGAGTATAGTTCAGATTGCTAAAATGTCAACTGACGTAAGCTTTGATCTTGCCATAAACAGGCATGATCATGAGTCAGAAAAGAATGCAGTGAGCTAGGGTACGTAGTAATTGATAGACGAACACCAATAGTCATTGCTTGGTTTAAGTCTGTGAAAATAATTTTGTTTGTACATTTTTTTTTTTCGAAAACTAAAAAATCCAAAATCAGTACAAAGGAATTCGTTTCACTGCTAAAACCGCGCCACACAAGTTACACATGTTTAAAGTATCTAAAACAACATGAATGAATCTCCAATCAATTTTTTATATAGACAGTGGCGCCGAATGCTATAATTGTTCAGGAACTGTAATCGAAGTGCGTTTGACTAAAGTTTCCTCTTAAAGGGGCAGTAGCACGTTTTTTGATAATTTTATATTTTAAAATGTTCACTGATTATTGTAAGTTTATGCTAAATGTATTATTTTGACAGTGTTAAAAATCTCATTACACAAGTCAATCATCAATAGCCAGAGGACAAAGTATGAAGATTCACATAAAATCCATTGGCGGCCATTTTATGTGAACACCTTTAATTCATTTTGTGTAAGAAAAAGGAATCGCATAGCTAAGCTTTACTTTATATAAAATGTCTTTCAATTGGAACCATTGATTTTCATTTTCCTGACATCACCTTATAATCCCCCTAAAACGTGCTACTGCCCCTTTAAGATAATGTAACATTATTTCTGTCGCCTTTCATTATTCAAAAGATCTAAATGATGACCCTCTTTTTTAATTACTGTTTTAATGCGTCAATGAATAAAAAATGCAGCAACAGAATTTACAGATGACAGTTTCTGCTCGAGTTGGAAGATCAAACGCAAAATGTAGAATATCAAAACCACTAGGGTATAAACAAGTAATTGAAGGTTTCAAACAAAAATAAGTTTCATTGTTTGGATATACATGTACATATATCTTTAAAAGGTCTTTTTAGTAGGTTACTCATAATTTAAATTGTAACTTTAACATAATGATACCCTCGAAAGCATATACTTGGAAGTATAATTACCATCTTGATCCCATGTCATGTAGTGAAAATCCCAAAGTAACATTCCATATGCCAAATGCAATAATTTAACAAACAGTCTTTACATAAAAATAATGTACACAGAAATCATCAATGGTAAAACGAGGTATTGCCCAAACCCACTCACAAAACCTCTTTGGCTTAAGGGTTCATATTATGTTGAAATCTAATTTCATAGAAGGTTTTCAAAGAAAACCGAAATTGCTTTAATGAACAAATAACATGGCTTCCTCCTCCCACATTGTCCCTCCAGGTGTGACAGATTAACGCTCTAATCCGGACAGGAACTGTGTGGATCCAGGATTATAAATCAAAGCATGTTCAGTATTATAATTGGTGGCGTTCACTAATGCCTACTTGGAAGAACGCCTACAGTCTTATCAAAACATCTTCATGCACCAGTGGCTTAAAGTTAAACAACCTTCACCCTATCAGCAAAGTGGAATGTCCCACGTATGCATACAATGAAAACAAAACACAGTTTTAATCTTCCATTTTCCCTTCCGTTTCATACATTTGTTTGAATCCATGCATTTCACCTTATAAGGAAATCATTTGTTGTTAGAGTATTTGAACCAATTTGTTTTACACTATAGTATGACTTAAAGGTATGTTTTTAGATTTTTGTTCAAGTTTCTTCATCATTTAGTTTGTCATTTCTCTTGATATGTAAGCTTTTTTTGTGATTTTGTTTCAATATGAGAGTGTCATATATATCCCTCCATCCTTTTGTATCACTCACTTTATTTTGTAATAAATGTTGTAAAATTGGAGTTTAAATTTTCTTTTTTCAATATTTCCCATATTTAGCAGCCCCGTCTTTCAAGTTCAAAGGTCAAGGTCACGAGTTATAAAATCACCGCAAAATTCTTTGTAAACACCGTAACTTGAAAAGTTTTTGTGCTATGAAGCTCTAACTTGGTATATATCATCCTTGGAAAAGTAAAATATTGTGAAAAGGTTTCGGCTGCAATCCGTCAAAGGTCAAGGTCACAGCAAGGTCATGACTTAAGCATGGTTTAGCGAAAATGCTTAATTTTAACTATGATCACTTTTAATCAATACATGATTGTTATACTCAATAAAAAGTGTTCAATTATTGTGTGACCTTGAAGGTCAAAGGTCAAGGTCATGAGATATGAGTTATTGCAATTCCTTGTTAACACAATAAGTTAAGTTTTTGTGCTATGAAGTTTCGATTTTGTATATATTATCTCTTGAGAAGTACAAATACAATAATGTTAAACTCAATGAAATGTGTTCATTGATTGTGTGACCTTGAGTGTCAAAGGTCAAGGTCACGAGAAAATTCCCAATTTGGTGAGGCCTGTAAAAGGCGGAACAGGGCAAGGCGAAACCCCAAGTTCCGGGGCTGCTCTGCTTTTGCAGTATCCCGCAAACGCTAATCTTGTTTAGAAATAATGAAATTTAGAAATCTTTTATTTATATTATCCCTCCCATGGAGTAATGTTTATTTTGTATCATTTTTCCGTTTCTGCTTGTTGAGTCCACTCTTACACCTTTATTTCATTTTCATGGCTAAACTTTACGTTATATATTTGAATTATTACTGCTCCATTTAATTAGAATATATTGTCTTGCAGTTGAAACCATTAATTTTCATTTTCCTGACACCACCTTTAATTCTCCTTAAAAACGTGCTACTGCCCCTTTAAATGAATTGTGTATCACTGACTACAAAATAATCTCCGATGAGACTTTGTTTATAGTTTCCATACATATTTATAGTCAGACAATATCAACATGACTTTTTCAGTTCTGATGTAAGCAATACATCAATATGTCATTTACTTTTATCTGGTCGACAGTAATGACTTTCTGCTTGTCATCATTGTCAACTTCTTGAAGTGCCTATGATAAAATCTTTGCCTTCTGTTTGTTGTCTCGTTTGTCCTCTCATCCATCCATCATCATAAGAGAATGTCAAGTTATGTTTTGCAGTATTAAGCTAAAAGTTCTGCTTAAAAAATACTATACATCAACTCTTTATCTTTTGAACAAGCCTTATAGTATAATTATAAAAGTACTATAAATGTTATTTTTAGAGCGGTTGCAACCGTCTTGGTATACAGTGTGTTAGAAGATTTGTTATGATTATAAAAGTCCTTATTCAAAATGCTTATTATGTGATGAAATTCATGAAGTGCATCATTGTAAAATATATCAAACTCTTCGGGTTGATTTTCAGTTGTTATAGTAATGTTTGTATTTTCATATGTTAGTTATATTTAAGGTAATGAAGGATGGATCATTCCCTCTTGCAACCGTGAAAGAATTGCATTTTATTCGATTTTCATTCAAGAATCATGTAAATTTCATTTCCGTGGTGAATGATTTTAAAGCATCCAATACGACTAACACACACCCACACCTAAAAAGATAAATGCAATAGCAAAAACGTTTTGTGATTGGTATGTATGTTCTCGAGCCGATGACACAAGTGGTATGCTCCTAAAAGAGAGCTTAAGAGTTTGTCCAGTCAATAATGAACAGTTTTCGGGAAGTGATAGTTAACAAGTGGTATAACACAGAGTTACATTTTGCCTTGGTTGTTTCCTCTGTGATTCTCCTAAAGACTCAATTGTCAACACCCACGTTACAGTGGCACTCCTTGAAGTGTTGGTGTCTGGTATTCCAAATGACATTACTTGTGTCTTTTAGTACCTGCTGATGTTTAAAGTTCAAACTATTCAACTATCCTCTATGTGAAAATGTATACATGTATGTACATGTAAAGGCGCGATTTTAATTGAGTCTCCCAGAATGCACTTTGCAATTAGTCAAACAGGTTTGAAGAGTCATATCTGAAGATGACGTGTACAAATTGAAGGTTAAACTTGTTGTTTGATGTTATAACTTGTATCCATGTTCATTTGACTTGATTATAACTGAGACTTCTGAGCTTTTAGGCCCTTACACTCCTTGGGCTTAAATGGGTTTTAACTTGTAACTACCTTCTTATAGCCGTTTACCCTTTACATCCTTGGGGAATTATTGCCTGTATTTTATTTTATGTTGCCTTGAGCTCCATCTGTGTAGGTTGGTTATCTCAGAACCACTTTGGTCAATTATAAAATTGTAAACAAATGCAAAAAAATGACATTTTTTTTGTTTTTATCGAACAAGAAAGTGAAGATTTATGAATAACGAAAGTGGGATTCGAACCTCGGACCTCTATGTTGTGACCTCCCAGTTATTTTCCGAGGATCAATGCAACTTGATATACAATTTGTTGTGTCATATCTGTATGTTTGGTTTTGCATATAAATATATATCAATTTTGTAATAAAATAGTTCTTAATGAGAGGAATCAAGTTTTTAGTTCTAAAACTTTGCAAGAAGTCTATATAATAATTTAATTATAATCTTTTTCAAGACATATTAAACCTGCAAAATATATCACTTAAACGTTCATAAATTAAGTGTAAGTACACAAATACAGTTGAAACCATTGTAGGCGTGTTCCGCGGGAGTGTAAGCCAAATAATAATCCGAATGCCTCTGGTTATGTAAATAACCTCTGCTCGGGCTACGCCCACGCAAGTTTTTCTCCATTAAATTACCCCTCGTTACCGGGTTATTATTTACTACATATATCCCATGTCTCTTATTGTAAACATCTACTGTTTTGATCAATATGTCAGACAATTTTGCTTATATCAGCATGGTATATTGGCATATATAAAAACGAAATAATGGCTTGAAAAATACGAAGCATTCTAATAATGTAAGGTCCTTGTTAAAGAGACATAGCCTCGGGAACCAGTGACCTCTGACCTCACCAAGAATATCGAGACAAAGAGATCAACATCAGACTGCTTCAGTCAAATTTTTCCCTAAGAAGTTATTGTATTGGTCTAATTGACTCATTCCATGTCAGGAGAAAAAATTTCATTGTAACGTCAACTTGGTCCATAAGAACTTCAGTGGTAATTGATACAAAAGAACTATGTGAAACGTTGACACATGTTAAGGTTCTACTTTTGTTTTGACAATGTGTGCAAAGGGTTACAGCAAATTGTGTGATCAAAAGGCGAAGCCTTCCAATGATGTAAGGTCCTTGTTGACGAGACATGGCCTCGGGAGCTAGTGACCTCTGACCTCACCAAGAATATCGAGACAAAGAGATCAACATCAGACTGCTCCATATTACAAATTGCTTCAGTTGTAGGTCTAATTTTGGCTCTAAGCAATTAATGTACTGGTCTAATTGACACATGCCATGTCAGGAGAACTCATTTCATTGTAACGACAACTTCGTCCATAACAACTTCAATGGTAATTGATACAAAAGAACTGCGTGAAATGTTGACACATGTTAAGGTTCAACTTTTGTTTTGACAATGTGTGCAAAGGGTTACAGCAAATTGTGTGATCAAAACATGATGTTACATTTCAGGGAAGGCAATTTTTCTGTTGACTTTTGTAAAGGGCCTTGGTTGAATAACTATAAAAGAGAGAGAAACTTCATGCTCCAGATCATGAATGTTGTTTCAATGCTGTCTTTCTTTGTTTTGCTACTTGATTTTCTGTAAAGTTTATATATTTTGATAAATGTATTTTAGAAATGCCTCTTTTAAATATGTCTTCTTCTTCCAAGCGATTCATTCACAATGTAGAAAGGAGTTTCTTGCTCATCATAATAGTCATATTGCTCTGACATTTTACGAATTATGCGTCATAGCGTTTAGGGAATGAAAAATGTTTATTGCAGGCTTACAACTGCATACCTTCGTTTTTAACTTTGACTTACCTGCTGGCCCTAAAGCAAACATCATTTCATTTCGGATGTCTTTGAGACAACAGGGCATTTAAGAAACGAAAGGATAATAATTAAATTTCACTACAAAAGTTAAGATTAAACCACCTTAAACATGTTCATTAACCAAATGTAGCAGTTTTTGCAGGCAATAAACAGACAATGGGTGATCTTTTTTAAATATCTGCTATTCTTATTCAATTGACATCCAAATTTAGCCAAATTAACATGATACTTGCACTGAGAAAGATTAACAAGTGAACAAACTTAAGCAATGAAATTTTAGTATTATGTTTATTTATGTAATTATAGTGTTCTCTCTCATTTCTCTTTTAAATGAATAAACGTTGAAGAAATGAATGTTTCTTGTTTTTCACAAAAGAGGGATAACAAATGGTTCAGCACAAAGTAGGCAAGTAAAATACATCAAATTGCAATTCTATAAATCAATGAACACTTCTTTATGGAGTTCATAGTACGGTTAAATAGTACCATTGAATTTTCTTCAACTTGCAAAATTGATACAAATGGAAATTATCCCTCAAAATTATAACCGATGAAATTGTGTATTTTATTCATTTATGATAAGGATTTTCTTTCTTGTAAAGTATCCAAAACCCTGTGCCAAAAATAAAATCATGTAGACTTGCAACTTGCGTAATATAACTGTCGTTCTCAACTATGCAACAAGTCCAAGCATGCAAATTTAACATTTTGATCATGTCAATCTTGACTTTCCATTGTTCATATAAAAGTAATATGTTTTCGACATTACACGTCCCTGTGATTGTTTACAATACTTGGTTTATCTTATGTGCACGGAAGAGTGTGTTATGTTAGGTTAATGGTTTTAATAAATCTAAAAAAGATATCTGCTTAACAGTTTTCGACAATTCTGTTTTAGATGATTGACTGTTAAATGGGTATACCATAATGACTTAAAATGACTTAGAATAAACAGTGTTTAAAAAAACTATATCGTTTTCCTGAAAACTTGACAAACAACAATTTCTCTCACTTAAACTTCTTGCTTGAAATTATCATATAATTTCAAATCTAAAAGCATTGGTAATTTCATTGAGCAACATTCAACGTCTTAAACATGTTTTTTGACCATTTGAGTAATTCCATTCTAATTTGTAACTTTCATTATGCGCCAAAGTTTTCATTGGTACATTCATTAGATTACAAGTTCTATTAATCAACGAACATCCTGAAAATGAACTCAATCACCTTAAGAAAAACTACAACGTTGCTGAGAAACTGTCTGTTTTAAACAGACTTTGGGACGATAAATGTTTCAATGAGTTTTGGAATACCATTAGGAGAGAAACTTCGTATCAAGTTTATGTAAGTTAATTCAGACAGCACATTTTGGAATCTTATTTCTGAGTATTGTTGATGTAGTACAGTCTTTACATTATTGAAAGACCCATAATCATCACAAACATCTAGCTGATTGAGACCAATCACAAAGACTATTACTTTATTATTATGTTAGAAGGTGTTGAATTTGATTGAAGCTTAAGGTTAGTCCCTGGTTCAATTATTTCTGATTGTAATGGATAAAAAATTATAAAGGTGTCCCACTTAAATAACAAGAACACATATATACACTTTTGAAGAACACTGTATGACTTCTTTGCATAATTATGTAGCCAATACATTCTTTTGAACAATATAATTTATAACGTTGAATTTAATTCATCAATAGTGTTTGAGATAGATTGATTTTGTTTCACAAGTTCTTTTCTGCATGTATCATTTTGTTTCACACGTTCTTTTCTACATGTATGGGGTTAACGATTACATTGCTTAAGTTTTGAATTTTAGAACAGAATTACTTAACCATGAGATCATGTGAGATTTCAGTGAATATTGCAGTGCCTGCAGGCATTGAGTCTCATGCAATACACTGACGCCAACTTAAAAGTAAATGTTAGGTTATTTCAAATCCACCCTGGCTTAATCATGAAGTGATGACATATTTTTTCAGATTTCTAAGAATCATGTGCATCGTACACCCGTGACATCGAATGAATTTAACGAAAAGAAGAAATAAATACATTATTCAGATAATCAGATACTGTATGTGTTCATCATTATGCAATTGCCTTATGATCGTTGAAATAGAGTTATTGCAATAATTAAAACTATTCCCAGCACTCACATAACCATTGTATTTGCTACCCAATAATGAGCCATTCACTCCATTTCCCGAATCGTCAATACTGATTCAAACGAACTTGCAAAGTTGCAAACAAATATACATGTATCAAATAATACTTAGAACGTTTACAAATCGACAGTATGGTCACTTCAAATTAAAAGTGTTATTTTCTTTTGGTCATTAAATCATATTCAATTAATTTCTATTTGAAGAATTGGAATTTGTCCGTAGTAAATAGAGTAAACAACTTTTATCATATCACAAAACTTGGTCTCCAGACGAATTATACACAAGTTAATAATAATCTTGATTATGAAAGGTTACTTTGTTGTTGTAAGGTAAGATTATATGTTTGTTAGATTTAAGGATGATTGAAATAGCCTCCTGTTGATTGATCTTTATTTCCGTACGTCTTGGTAGCAGTTATTGATAATGATTTTGTCTTTCAAGTAGAGAGTCAAACATGTCTATGCTATCCACATAAATTATTGTATTAAGCGTGAACTACTTAATTTTGTATGCATATTTCGTTTATATCAGGTACAAGTCTCACTCATAAAAGGTAATTGTGTTTCTTAATTAATCGAATTGATGAAAACTTCTTAAGAGTGTCACAATAGTTTTATTATAAATTTGGGCTTTCAAAGGGCAGCGCATTCTCTCATATTCTCATTTTCAATAAAGCAGTTAAGAAGTGTGGGTACATCTCTTATTTATCATTCGGGTTTTAGAATTAAGAATCTCACAGGCTACCAATGTACAAATGCAGTCAAATTTAAATAATAAAATGTTATGTCACAGGAATGTGTTTGGTTGTTGAAATGCATGTTTTATAGTTGGTCGTGTTTTTGTTATTTTCTCTGACGATCAATATACATGTACCATAGACACCCCTGCTCTAATGTATTGGTTATTAAATGAATCTGTTGCTAGGCATGTTGATATAATATTTATTGATTATATGAGTGACATAATAGCAATGCAATAACCGTTATACAAGTATGATCACCATGAGGCTAATTATACTAGTTTGGCATGCTGAGATTTTGAAAATTGTCATATATAAATAATTAATTCATCTGTGTAATTGTAATTATTTAAAGGACAGTTCCAGAGTCATTGATATTGTCCTTAATCATCTTTAATAATATACTACTCAAACAAAGAAATGCATAGCTGAAAACAGATTTAATCATTAAGTATTAGGGATGGTGACCAGAGTTTGAGAAATCTGGCAGAGGAAAAGGCGTGTGTCAAAAGGTCGAGGTCATCTAGCAATCAGTATTTTTAACGACTTCAAACAGAGACATCTTACCTTACCATTCGCTTCCGTAGACTGAAAAAAAGGCTCTTGTAGATTGCCTTTAGCATGTAACATAGGTAACCAAGATAGACATTCGTATTCCAGATGGGGGTTGTCATCCAAAGTGGTCATTACCAAGGACAATCAAGTTTTATACAATGCCGCAGAAACCTTCTTAATGTACCCAGAAACACATGGGATATTGTTGTTTTCCTTGGATGTACTTACAGCTCGCGAACTGGTTCATTGCGTTGTTCTGTTGAACTTCAGTTGGTGGAGGCATGACTTTACTTCAAAAAGTATAAATGCCAATTGATGCTCACCACGGGAACCCCCAGTTTTGATTGAAAATGTTGTGTAGAATGTGGATGCAACAGAAATTTAAGTGATCCTTAAAATACGTTTTCAAAGACTCAATGCAAGATGTAAGTTCGGAAATGGTGTGAGAAAATGTAAACCACAATCATACTGCTTGTATGTAAACGCCTAAAATTAATCTTAAAATGTTCCATTGAAAAATATTGGCTATGCGTATCATTTTCAAGGAGTATAGTTCAGAGTGCTAAAACGTCAACTGAAAATCGATGCTTTGATTTTGCCATAGACAGGCATGATCATGACTCAGAAAAGAATGCAATGAGCTAGGGTAAGGATTAATTGATAGACGAACGCAAATAGTCCATGCTTGGTTTAAGTCTGTGAAAATAATTCTGTGTTAAACTCTTTTTTACGAAAAATTAAAAATCCAAAATCAATTAAAAAAATATCGTTTCGCTACTAGGTCCGCACCAAACAAGTTACAGTCAACATGTTTAAAGTATCTAAATAAGCCATTTTCCGGCGGTATCGAGATCCCGCGAGACGCCCTAGCAACCAGCGATGGGTAACGAGACCTGGGTCAAGCTTTCCCATAGCAACCTAGCAATGGTAGCTTACAAAGATGCTCTTGATTATCTTTCCGTCCCAGCTTTGAAAGAATTCTTAAAGAAATACGGTATTCAGACGTCCAGATATCGCAAAGAGGTTTTACTTCGTTTGTCAAGGTGTGTTTTCGACCTAAATTTAGAATTTGATCCTGATTTTAAAGAGACAGGAACCCGTGGTGCGACCAACCTACTAGAATTTGGTTTTGACTTTGATGATCCTTTCGAACTCCAATTTTCAGCTGATCTTTCTCTTATTCCTGATTTTGGACTCTGTGATATTTTTAATTACCTTTTATTCCACCGTACGGACTATGACAATAAGAAACTAAAGGCATTCAAGTCATGTGAAGACTACCGCCTTTTTGCTGACGGCCATGTGCTTGAACTAGGATTTAATCCATGTGGAATCAGTGATTATGCAGTGTGTAAAGCGGAGGTTAAACCTACTCAAAAAGCTAAAACATATCTTGGAAAAAACACATATTCCTTGTGGTTTGTTCTGGAAAAATCATCTGGAGATGTCAAGACCGCCTACTGCCAATGTCCTGGCGGGTAAGTCGACATATTGAATTTTATTTATCACCTTATTTTGTCAATAATTCTGAATTTTTCAGTGAATAGGGATAGATCTACACATAACTTAACATAAACTTGACGATTGCGTACTGTTTAGTTTCTTATTCGATTGATATAATTATTAGACACAATAGTGTTGTTTAAACAAATTCTTGTTTTATGAAAATATATGTGTACTGTATACTGTAGGTAATGCAGGTATTTATTCATCAGTATTTTCTAAGAATGAGTATTGCAATATATTGCGATATATACAGATCTAGTATTGCAATAATATTGAAATATACTGAAAAAATCTATATTATTAATTTTTTAACTTTTTGTGCAGTTTCAAAAATATGCTTTTGATAAAAAGGTTTTAAAAAAGCATGTCATTTTTGTTAGAAAAATAGAATTTCAATTTATTTTTAGAAAAATAGACATCTTCTCCAAAAACAGTAAACATATTTACTTTCATTTTTTAACAGTCCAACTTGTGTTCTTGCACACCATAGATTTGTATATTGCAATATATTGCTCCATGAAAATAATAATACTTCACTGCCCTAGTATTTTCTGATATAAATTTTGGTAAATCTGCTTTAAAACAGTGACAAAATACTTTGGAATTCATGTAAGGAAAATATTGTGTGTTATTTTTTAAAATATTCTAAAATTTACTATTTTTTTTCATTTAAAAAAAATTACCTTCATTTCATGAACTAACTGTTAGCATTAGATTGGAATTTTTCCCAAATATATGAATTTTTAAAAGTATATGTATACTAAAGACATTATGAACTATGTATTAGTGTACATGCAAATTATTTATCTTATTAAAATTATAATACTACATAAAACATATAAATCTAAACGACAAATTTACATTTTATTCTCATTGAGAGGAAAAATGAATTATGTAATTTGTGCAATAATCTCTTTTTAATTCAGAATGGTTAATGTTTCAGAGCTGATGGTGCTTGCCGTCATGTAGCTGCAGCACTGTATGCTCTTGATGCACATGAGAAGACCTCGGTTACAGATGGCCCATGCATATGGAAGCGACGGCCCATGGCTTATGACCAAGCTGTTCCAGTGAAGAGGATGAGTTCACAACAAGCAAGGTTAGTCACTTATAATTTTCGACAATTAATTCATATTGCTGACTAAATAAGAAAGAAACTACAAAGAAAATGATATCTATTGTTTTATAAGCAGTGACCTTGGAAATATGAACCTTTTTTATATATGATCAGTGCACACATGACAAGCGATTAAAATATTGTTATCTTTTTTGACAGATATGGAAGAGATGTTGTCATCGAAGATGACCCTGACAGCTTTGATCCCCGGCATCCAGCAGACCGAGCAGAACTGTCACATGCTGCCGAACAAAAGTTTCTCCAGAGTGTAACCAAGGTTTGTCATACTATTTGTTTACTATTATCTATACTTATAATCAGAATATTTCAAAATGAGTAAGCTTCATTTACGAAAAAGAGTAGCCCTAAACATCATGTGTTTTGCAATTAAATATAGTTTTACCCATAACTATTATGTCAAACACTCAGCATTTAGCCTTGACTTAAACTATAACAGTTCAAAGGCAAAACAAAACTTATTGTTTTCTGTCTTCTGAAATCAAATATATCAACACAAGTTGATAAAAGTAACTAATATCGGAGGCAATATCTTCTGTGGAACAAAGTTTTGGATGATAATTGTAAATCCTCGACCAAGGCTAGTGATGTCATAGGACAATTGTTGTTGATGTCATGGACCATTGTTCCCTGACGTCATTCAAAACACAACTTTTTTGCGGAATAAAGGGTTGGGCAGCAACATCGGTTTTGAAATTCTAGGCAAAAATAGCAAGGTTCTGTTAAAAACAGCTGTCTTAATAATTTATCCAAACAATACTAATGTTATTGTACTATTCAGTTTTAAATAAGCCATAGTACTAGAGGATAATCAAGAGTTGTGTTTTGTCATTACAGGTCTTTCCCTCAAGTGCTGCAGCTTGTTTATTGGATCAGCCATTTACTCCAGTTGAAGTAATCAGCCAACCAAAGGGAGACACCATAAAACTGTCACTTATGTCAAAAGTCAGGGACTTCCTTCAATATCGTCAAGACACCGCTGAAGAAGAGTTACAAACAAGTTTCATGTCACAGTTGAAGTACAGCAGTACTGAGATAGATCTCATATCCAAGGAAACTGAAGGACAGCATGACAGCTCTACTTGGTTTGCTATGAGAGAAGGTGTACTAACAGCCTCAAATTTTCAGCGGATACATAGCCGAGTTGAGACTATCATCAATGACCCAACAAAGGACCCAACTAAAGCTGTTGACACTATTCTCAAGGAAGGAGCAAGTTCCTTAGATGTTCCAGCCATTAAGTGGGGAAGGAAGAAGGAGGCAACAGCAAGAAGCCTTTACATGAGAATTCAACGGAAAACTCATTTCAGACCCAAGGTCCATGTACCAGGATTAAGGTTATTTGCACCACTGCCATACCTTGGGTGTTCTTCAGATGGAATAGTTACCTGTAGGTGTAAGGAAGGGCATCCAACCAGACTAATCGAGATTAAGTGTCCCTATTCACTGAGGAATATGTCCCCAAAAGAGGCTGCGAAAACAAAAGGTTGTGTTTGTGATGATGGTGTGTGGACAATGCCACAGACCTGCCAATATTACGCTCAAATTCAGGGACAGCTTGGCATATACAACCTACAAGAGTGTTCCTTAGTCGTGTACACCAACCTAGGTATTCATGTAGTGCCTGTGCCTTTTGACAAGGACTACTTCATGGACATGACACAGAGATTAGAGTTCTTTTACAAGTATTGTGTATTACCAAAACTTTTTGCAAGGATTTGAACTATTGAAGGAAAAGAAAGAGACTGAACATAATGTATGATAACTGTTTTATTTCCATGTGTCAAGGTATAACAGTAGTTCAAACTGTTTAACACATATTTTCACATGAACTTGTTATGTTTTCAATTAAGTTATAACTATTTAATCACTCTTTCTTTCACAGAGTGTTGGAGATATCAGATTTACAAGTGCCAAACAATGATCTTTTACGGTTATATTATTTGAATTATGTGTCAAAGCTTTATAATGTTGATATACAGTTTAGAATCTAGATTTTCAATACAATAATATCTATGAGTCAGAGGTATGCAATAACATCATGAAAAAATATCTGTACACATTCTTGTACAATGAGCAATGTTACTCTAAGTAACAAAGTTTCTGTAATTGACTATAGAAAATGACTATAGTTGAAGTATTTTCACTTTTTGACTGCTCATTCTGCACTTTAGTTGAAAAATTATGTTAATATCAAGCAAATAGTTATACTTGTTTTACAGATAACATGTAATAATAGCAATCTTATCAACATAGATAGATATTTTAAATATTGCTTACAGCAGTTGAGATAATTAACTTTTACAATTTTTTACAGCAAAATAAACAATGATTTTTAAGAATGAGATGAATCATAGGAGTGTCAACATAAAACTGTTAGCATTTGGCTGAAAATTCATAAGTGGTTTGAATTTGTAACCCGAGTATTATATTGTGTTGAATTATTGGAGAAGTATGGCATTGTACATAAATGATCTGAATCTATACTTCATATTTGTTTTCTTTTCTCATAAGAACTATTTAACAAGAGTTTTATCCAAATTACAAAGTTGTGCACAAAGTCTAACAATGCGATTCATTACCTTTTTGGATTTCAAGGGCAAAATACCCTGTAGAATCTTAAAGCTTTTCAACCTCCCTATTGCTCGTTCAACATGAATGAGGGCACTGGCAATGCGTCTGGTCTTAGTGACAGCTGAAGTGGTGAGCTGTCTTCCATGGGCAAATGGCGGTATATTCAAAGTAGCTCCTCTCAGAGTCAGAAGATCTCTTATCAGAAAACCGCGATCAGCCATAACATCATCACCATACCTTATCAAGTCAAGAAATCCACACTCCTGTGTAATACGTCTATCAGACATTGATCCTGTCCATAGTTCAGATACAAAATTGAAGGATCCATTTGTAGATATTGATACAAGAGCTTTAAAAGTATTATGGCTTTTATACTGAGACCATGTAATTCTCTGACAAGAGGGTAAAGAAGGCTTTTGAACAAAAAATTCTGTACAGTCAATTATTGCAATTGTCTTTTTGAAATGCTTAAATGTCTTGGGAACATGTGACCTAACTTGCCTTTGACTTTGCCATTTGATAAAGAATTCCAACTCTCGTGACATAAACTCTAACCATGTGCGAAAGTATCTACTAACAGTAGCACAAGAAATGCCAAAACAATCTGCTATATGCTCTGTGTCTATGCCGCGACGAAGACGAACCATTGTTAGTAGAAAGGCCTCAAATGTCTTCAGTGAACGACCCCGTCCGTCATGCTTGAATGTTGGAACATTCTGAAATTGATACCCAACAATAACATAATAATGTCAAAATATATTAAACTATTTATCTCAAATATATATATATATATATTAAAACTCAATTAATCCTAACACTACTATAATCACAATCTAGTTGAAACTAATGTATGTACGTCACATAAGTCCTACATTACATCTAGCCACTAGGTCCATGTCTACTATGCATGATCTCTTTGATTTGGACCTAGTTAGAATGAACATTGAATTTTGCACAAAATGTATATATCAACGTCAATAATTTAATGTAATACTTAAGGGATATAAGCATTACAGCCAGTTTTAACTAGATTGAGTACATCATGTTTGAATGACCTCAAACTCTAAACGCACTCGAGTGGTGATAAAGATTATCGCCACTCAGTAGGGTGACCATAAAGTTTATCACCACTGTAGGTTATCATTCAATTGATATTTTTTTCAAAACAAAGAACATTCACCATTACCTCTCCTTAAGCTGATATGATTTTGAGTGTTTCCCATTTTTAATATAATATCAGTTATCAATAATGGACTGCAAATTTTATACATACTGATGTTTCTTCCCCCTTCCAAAGTGTAAGTCTTTCTGCCTTTTCTTTCAGCAAGGAGAAGAGAAGCATGAGCAACTGCAGATTTCCAATACCTGAAATGTAGGAATATCAGTTAAAAGCTGCCCTTATATATAAAAGTATCAATTCACAACAGTGCGTCTAATCGCAAAAAAATTTCTACTGAATAAATAAAAAACTTATTTAACAGTTGGGCAAGTCTTGTACATTTACAATAAAACAAAGAAGCAAACACATTTATATTAAAATAATTCTTGTGATTTTTAATTCATTTGTATGCAATTTATACACTCTGACCTACAAGGTTAAATAAAATATAAAGCTACATACCGGTGTAAAATTTACAAGACTTGTCATCTTTCATGATGTCCTTAATCACCAAATGCCTTTTGAGCAACTGAGGATCTTGCAAGCACTGGTCACTGTATTCTGCAAGATGTGTAGCCTCTATGCAAGTTTGTGTTGAGGCATTGCATAAATGAAGGGATTTTCTTTTCACCTTCAGCCGAACTGCCTTCAGTGCAATTACCTGAAAATATATAAAAATATAAATAACTACATACGGAGCAACATATGTTCTGATATGTTTAAACAAATCATAAATTTCTTTGAGTGGCATTTATAAGTTGGAAGTCAAATAAGGACGAATATTTTATGGATAACAACTTCTTTATTCTGAGTACACGACGTTTCGATACAGCTTCTTGTATCGTTTTCAAGCAAGCGTGCAATAAAACAATTGAGTATGCAACAGGCATTCAGCCATTTAATTTTCCTTGCTTTATGATTGTTAAAATCATGACATGTATTCAGTATTTATAACTTTGACAGATGTAACTAAATAACATATAGTTTGACTGTACCTGCCACAAGTTGCTTGGTAGACAAGGTTTGAGGACAGCTGTAGTTGTGCTCATCAAAAGCAAACTGTAAACAGATTGAAAATAATCATAATTCATTTCTTTTCATTGCCAATGTGACAGTACAGTATTTGGGTAATAAGTAATTAGACACAACTATTGGCAAAAAGTATAAAAACAAAAATATAAATCATTAATAAGGGATGCAGGCTGTATGCCATTGTAACTTAATCACTAGTATATTTATGAACAGAAAAATATTTTATTTACCCCTGACTCCTGTTGTATGGGTATCTGTCTTTCTTTCCCTTCATCAGCATGACCTGTGTCGTCTTCAATGGATGGCTGAAAATAACATCCCATGGATTAATAAAGACAGTGGATAATTTTAAGTTAATAATTAATAAATATAAAGTATTTAAGTGTTTTAGGTGTTCACAGAATTAATTACAATATATCAACATTTTGGCTAATAAATGCTGATAATATTACACAATATTAGGATGATCTAGGAATTATGGACAACCATATAAATCCATTTACATTACCGGCGCGGTAGATGTAAAACATCTGTGTTTTTGTAAATATATGCAGTTTACTGATGGTTGAATGGCAATCGCTGTCACATTTTCAAAGCAATAAATTACTAGATTCATATTCATCGAATAAATATCAATATATACGACAGATTTTAGCTCAAACTTATCAAAAATATTGTCATGAACTCTAAATATAAATACTGAGTATACTTACTCCAGTAACAGTTGAACTTGAAATGACTAATTTCCTCCTCTTTGTTGTGATCGAAGTTAGTCGCTCTTTCGGTGCTTGACGTTTTTTTCCTGACAACAACTTTATTTCCAAAGGTCTTGCAGTAGCGGGTAGTGGATCTGGGTGTTGAAGAGTTGGGCCATTCTTTCCAACGAAATGCAAAGAGCACACATATGTGTCATTTGTGACGCGATCTCTTCCGAAGCCGTCACCACGTGAGCAAGCTCTTATCCAACGATCGCACTTCTCAGGATAACTTTTAGGCTTTGGAAATCTAATGAAAGTTACCCCTGACATAGTAGGCTTGTGATACATTCGCGAATCGCTCCTACATTCGCCCCAAGCACAGCGTTTTACTCCCATATTTATAAAGGCGCGCAGTGACTTTCTAGTATAAAGACGCCATTTTGACTGAAAGCTTGTCCTCAGGTCACGTGATTTTTACAGCGGAAAGAGCTCTGCGCAGATGCGACAGTTAGAGCGGAAAATCCAGTATTGACACGAATGAATCTCAAATCTATTTTTGATATAGACGGTTGCGCCGAATGCTACAATTGTTCAGGAACTGTAATCTAAGTGCATTTGACTAAAGTTTCCTCTAAAGATAATGTAACATTATATTATTTCTGTCGCCTTTTATTATTCAAAAGATCTAAACAATAACCTTCTTTTTTAATGTTTGTTTTAATACGTCAATGAATAAAAAAGTGCAGCTACTGAATTTACAAATGACAGTTTCTGCTCGAGTTGGAAGATCAAACGCAAAATGTAAAATATCAAAACCACTAGGTTATAAAAAAGTAATTCAAGGTTTCAAAATAACTTTAATTCATTGTTTGAATACACATGTATCTTTAAAGGGTCTTTTTAGTAGTTTCCTCATAATTTGAGTTGTAACTTCAACATAATTATACCCTAAAAAGGAAATACATAGAAGTATCATTGCCGACCCAATTTTTTAAAGTGAAAATTCCAAAGTAACATTATACTCCAAATGCCAAATGCAATATTTTAACAATTAGTCTTTATATAAAAGTAATGTATACAGAAATCATCAATGGTAAAACGAGGTATTGCCCCTAGCCACTCGCAAAACCTCTTTGGCTTAAAGGGGCAGTAGCACGTTTTTTGATAATTTTATATTTTAAAAATTGCACTTATAATTGTAAGTAAATGCCTAATGTATCATATTGACAGTGTCAACAATCACATTACACAAGCCAATCACCCATAGTCAGAGAACAAAGTATGAGGATTCACATAAAATCCATTGGCGGCCATTTTTTTGTGAACACCTTTAATTCATTTTTGTAAGGAAAAGGAATCGCATTGCTGAACCTTACGCTATATATTTGAATTATTACTGCTCCATTTAGTCTAAATACATTGTCTTTCATTTATTTAAATTTTCCTGACATCACCTTATATTCCCCCTAAAAACGTGCTACTGCCCCTTTAAGGGTTTATATTATGTTGAAAGCTAATTTCATAGAAGGTTTTCAAAGAAGGTTTTCAAGGTGTGACAGATCAACGCTCTAATCCGGACAGGAACTGTGAGGCTCCTGGATTTTAAACCATTGCATCTCATGTATTATACCTATAGCGACAAGGTCTTTTATGTTTATTGGAAAACCGGATATACTTCCTTTGTCTTAAAAAACTTGGCGTATTTGCAGTGTATGGTTATTCATAGAATGAATTGTGTATCACTGACTACAGAAAAATCTCTGATGAGACTTTGTTTATGGTAACACTTAACAAATCTTACTCTAATATAATAATAATAATAATAATAAAATAAAATATAATTTCCCATACACAAAATCTTTTTATCTCTTTCAGGTACCATTTCATCCCAAGGCAATTAACAAATTTATTTACAATTTATAAAATCCCTCCACCCCCACATTCTATTCAAAATTCAAAATTAATTTTATTTATTTTTTAACCACTTTCGAACTTTTATTAACTTTACTTGGGTGTCTATGACCTATTATAAATTTCATTCCCCTTTTTTGGAAATAGTTAAGGCATAGACCCCACGTCGGCGACATCACCTTATGGTGAAATAAGACGTTAAACTCCAACCCAACAACTTTGTCTATGGTTTCCATAGATATATATTTATAGTCAGACAATATCAACATGAGGTTTTCAGTTCTGATGTAAGCAATACATCAATATGACATTTTCTTTTATCTGGTCGACAGTAATTACTTTCTGCCTGTCATCATTATCAATTTCTTGAAGTGCCTATGATAAAATGTTTACCTTCTGTTTGTTGTCTCGTTTGTCCTCTCATCCATCCATCATCATAAGAGAATGTCAAGTTATGTTTTGCAGTATTAAGCTATAAATTCTGCTTAAATAAATACTGAACAGCAACTCTTTATCATTTGAAAAAGCCTTTCAGTAAAATTCTAATAGTACTATGAATGTTATTTTTAGAGCGGTTGCAACCATCTTGATATACAGTGTGTTAGAAGTTTTTTATGATTAAAGAAGTCCTTATTCAAAATGCCTATTATGTAATGATATCGGAGATCAAATTCATGTAGTGCATCCTTGTCAAATGTATCAAACTCTTCGGGTTGATGTTAAATTGTTATAGTAATGTTTGTATTTTCATAAATTAGTTATATTTAAGGTAATGAAGGATGGATCATTCCCTCTTGCAACCATGAAAGAATTGCATTTTATACGATTTTAATTTAAGAATCATGTAAATTTCATTTCCGTGGCGAATAATTTTAAAGCATCCAATAGGACTAACACGCACCCGCACCTAAAAAGATAAATGCAATAGCAAAAACGTTTTTTGATTGGTCTGTATGTTCTGGAGCCGATGACACAAGTGGTATGCCCCTAAAAGAGAGCTTAAGAGTTTGTGCAGTCAATAATGACAAGTTTTTTCGGAAGTAACTGTTAATAAGTGGTATAACACATAGTTGCATTTTGCCTTGTTTTTGTCCTCTGTAATTCGTCTAAAGACTTAATTGTCAACATCCACGTTAAAGTGGCACTCCTTGAAGTGTTGGTGTCTGATATTCCAAATGACATTACTTGTGTCTTTTAGTACCTGCTGATGTTTAATTTAAAGCTCAAACTATTCAACTATCCTCTATGTGAAACTGTATATATACAAGAAAAGGCGCGATTTTGATGAAAAAAAGTCCAAAACACCCAGATGGTCAAACAGACTTTTTAAAGTCTTATCTGAAGATGACGTGTACAAATTGAAGGTTAAACTTGTTGTTTCTCGTTATAACTAGTACCAATGTACATTGGACTAAATTATGACTGAGCCTTCTGTGCATATAGGCCCTGACATCCCTTATATCCCTTTTTTCAATGGATTTTAACTCGTAACTACCTTTTTATAGCTGTTTACTCTTTACAGCCCTTGGGGAATTATTGCCTATATTTTAGTTGAATGTCATATGCCTTGAGCTCCATCTGCGTAGGTTGGTTATCACATAACCACTTTGGTCGATTATAAGATTGTAAACAAATGCAAAAAATTGGACATTTTTTTTTTATCAAACAAGAAAGTGAAGATTTATGAACAACGAAAGTGGGATTCGAACCTGGGGCCTCTATGTTGTCAAGCTGCGCCTTTAACAGTTGAGCTTCCGAGGATCCATGCCACTTGATGTACGTTTTGATGTGTCATGTGTGTATCTATATTTATTTTATAGAGACATATTAAACCCGCAAAATATACTACTTAAATGTTCATAAAAAAGAACAAATACAGTTGAAACCATTGAAGGAGTGTTCCACGGGAGTGTAAGTCAAATAATAACCCTATTGCCTCGGGTTATGGAAATAACCTCTGCACAGGCTACGCCCACGTGAGGATATGTTCAATAATCCCTTGGTACCAGGTTATCATTTACTAAATAAAGCCCATATCTCTTTTACAAACACCAACTGTTTGGATGAATATGTCAGACGATATCGATTAGCATGGTATTTTAACATATATCAAAACAAAATAATGGCTTGGAAAATACAAAGCGTTCCAATAATGTAAGGTCCTTGTTGATGAGACATAGCCTCGGGAGCTAGTAACCTCTGACCTCACCAAGAATATCGAGACAAATCGAGATCAACATCAGACTGCTCTATATTACAACTTGCTCCAGATGGTGGTCGAATTTTTGCTCTTAGCAGTTGTTGCATTGGTCTTATTGACACATGCCATGTCAGGAGAACAAATTTCATTGTAACGACAACTTGGTCCATAACAACTTCAGTGGTAATTGATACAAAAGAACTACGTGAAACGTTGACACATGTTAAGGTTCTACTTTTGTTTTGACAAGGTGTGCAAAGGGTTACAGCAAATTGTGTGACCAAAACATGATGTTATATTTTTTCAGGGAAGGCAATTTTTCAGTTGACTTTTGAAGGGCATTCGTGAAATAACTATAAAAGAGAGAGTACATATAGTTGAGACTTCATACTCGAGATCATGAATGTTGTTTCAATGCTGTCTTTCTTCGTTTTGCTACTTGATTCTTTGTAAGGTATATATATTTTGATAAAGGTACTCTTAAAATATCTGACAATTCATCTATTTTCTTCTTCCAAGCAATGCATTCATAACGTAGAATGGAATAACTTTCTGTAATCTTAAGAGTTATATTGCTCTGATATTTTACAACTTATGTGTCATAGCGTTTAGGGAATTTAAAAAAAATGTTTATCGCAGGCTTACAACTGCATACTTTAGTTTTTAACTTTCATTTACCAGCTGGCCCTAAAGCAAACATTTAAGGCATCATGGCAGCGCGAGAACGAAAGGATGTTAAGTTTCAAGCACCGTAACATATTCAGTTATAAAATCTAACAATAAACAGTTTTGGCAGGCAATAAACAGACAAATCAGTTATCTGTTTTAAATATCTGCTATACTTTTTTGATTGACATCCAAACTATGCCAAATTACCATGATATTTTCACTAAAAAAGAATAGCGAATTAACAACCTTAAGCAGTAAATTATATTGTTGTCTCTGATTTCTCTTTTAGAGAAATTAAAGTTGAGTGAATGAATGTTTCTTGTTTTTCACAAGGTAGACTTAATGGATGACAACTGCATCAAACAAAGTAGGCAAACATTTTAATCTCAACAATGTAATAGGTTAATAATGGAAGAAAGTCATTACTGTCGTACAGATGGCTTCGGTGAAATGTTTTCAACTGTCAAAGGAAACCATAAGGGAAACAGGTGTATGTGTATTGTGCAATCTGGGATGAACACAATCTGCAGATTGTTCGAACAATCTAGGAATATGTTTCATTTTGAATTAACAATCTGCAGATTTTTATATACCCCAGATGAGTCGTTACAGATGCATCTGATACTTTAGAGAAGGTCTTTTTGATACAATGATAGCCTTGAAGGTCGTTTCTAATCCGGCAGCTTAACAGTTTCTGTCCAGATTAGAGCATTATTTCATAGCACTTTTGCAAACAATTTTGGGGGATTCTGTTCAATTTTTTACGCATGTTTCTCTTTGTTTACATCTGGCAAGTGTTGTAGTTTGCTTATCTCTCCTTGCAGTCCAACTGTGAATCAGCTTTAAACATCAAATGAAACCCCAAGGTCAAAAAGGGCTTTGTTTGAGTGGCAAGGGGTTGGTTCTTTTCGATATCCTATTGAAGATTATCTTCACGTTTATTGACAAAAAGATTGGGTTGTTCTGTTTACTTTGTAAGGTTAAATTGAACTGGTTTTAATTATAAATGTACAAATCATGAAAGTGGCATAAGATTTTAGCATAGAGGATAAGAATATTACTTGGTATGTTGAAATTACCAGAATTATGTCAATAACAATCATCTTTGTGTTGAGATTCATTCTTTTGGTAAAGATACCTGCTTTTAAGTTTCAGGACAATTTCATGTAAAGATGATTGTTGATCCTTTCTTACAAGCATGCTATCAAGATGCATTTAACCTTAAATTATGTAAACTTCAAAGACAATCTTACCTTTCAATTCTAGAAACTTTAAAAGCAAGAGTTTTTCGTTAAAATTACATCTCGAAGTAATGTTTGGAGGTTTTATAAAAAAATTCCTTTTAGTGTATCTAGCGTAAGTATATTACAGATTGCAATTTTATAAATCAAAGAACATTAAGAGGGATCTTTTTAAAATGTCAATTAAATGTCATTATGTGTTATCGGTATAATGGAATGTTTTTAAGAGACCCTCTTGTTTATGGAGGTCATACTACTGTTAATGTTCATAGAATTTTAGCATCGGTTTGAAGTTAAGATAATGTATAATTTATGATTTTTCATCAACTTACAAATTTATACAAACGGGAATTACTGCTTGAAATAAGAACTGATGAAATTTTGAAAAAATCTTATAGACTTATGAAAAAGAAAATCACTTTTGTAAACAATCCCTAATATTTTGTTTACATTGCATTCAAGGATGTTATGAAATTGCATATAATGTCCCCTCTAGAAGAAAAAGGAGAGAAAAGAAAGCAAATCAATCTTGTACTATTCAGCATCCTGTCTCAGGGTACGAACGTTTCATAACGCTTACTCCACTAATCTGTACCCTGGGCTCAGAAGCTATATTCAGTCGTGCGACCCGACTTTGGACATAGCCAATCAAATAATTTTCTCGTTGGAATGTTATCGAGAAGGTGGCGAGAAATGGATTTGATTGGCTATATCCCAAATCAGGCCGCGCGACTGAATCTTGCTTCTGAGCCCAGGGTACAGATTTGTGGATTAAGCGAAACGTTCATACCCTGAGACAGGATGACTATACAGCTGTAGATGAATAACGCTGGTTGTTCACACTTTAAACACGGTTACGTGCGTGATCTGGCATGCATTAAAATAGTGTAACTTATCAAGTTTTGTTTCATTGGATAATCCATGTTCCAAATTTGACAGTTACGTCCATTAAGAATAGTAAAATGAAATCGTTTACTTCATTAAACATGACTTTGACAGCCATAAGGGAAAACGATATCATTGTTCTTAATTTCTTACTATGGTCATAAAATCAGTCAAAACATAATCCTTTTCAAGCACACTTGCTAATACATTGGACATACACATACAGTTAGAACATAGAAAGTAGAGATGTATCGATCAAAACGCCTACAATTTGATAAAAAACCTGTAGCATCGAGACCGGAAGTGGGATATCACTAACTTATGTTAAGCAACAGTAATGAATATATAGAGGATAGTATATGAGTGTCCATGACATACTATGTTTACGACACGAGTGGCTAAATATTAGTATTTCCCGAGCGAGAGCGAGGGATATCCTGATATTTGGGCACGAGTGTCGTAAACATAGTATGTCATCGACACGAATATTATATTCTGTTTATTACCGTAGCCTTCAGATTAAAGAAAATACTCAAAAACCTACTTCTAAGCATAGGCGAGAAAGCCGCCGCCGGCCCGTATAGATTGTGACGTCATAGGTGAACCGTGACGTCAAAGCATTGTTAATAACGTGACGTCACAATGTAAAGGTGATATTTTGCCCTAGGGCAACATATGAAAAATTTGAACCTCTGTATGACTGACCTCGTAGGTAATAAATCTTATTATGAATATAGATTTACTTTTCATTTGAATATCATAATGCTATACCATAATGATTAGCTTCTTGTTCCTAGTACATAACAGATCATTTTGTCACTTACATAACCAATATCACTACTATCAATTCGATATGGCAGATTACAAATATCTCTAGTTTCATAATATCTATGAGGGAGTATATCAATGGTTTGTAGACAAAGACAAAATGTGTAAACATTAAATGGCAGTTCAGTGACAAGATACTTAATGTAAAAGTTGTTTTTCAATTCATTAATAACCTGTGCAATTCTGAGTTCATAAATCAAGATGGGTACAGGTTTACCTAAAATACTATAAAGACTGTGTGGAATAATTGCTACTTACAGTTCGTTACAATTACATTCAAATTAGTAGAACCGTCAAAACTTAATTGGGAGGAGATGAAGACAAACATTATTTACAAACGGAGATATGAAACACACATTCAAATTGTGTAATTTGGTATATTAGAAAGACAAGAGTAAATGCTATGAATGAACAACTTCTTTATTTGACAGTAGCGGTATATATTCTTATACCGTTTTCAAGGATTTGGTACATGAACTTCTTTGAGAGGCATTTAGAGGCTGATTGATGAAGAAGAACAAGTTATATGGATAGTCAACTTCTTTATTGCATGACTTGGTGCATTGATATGTAAGTGGGTGATCTATCCATTGTTGAGATACTTAGGTTTTCATCCATCATTTACCAGTCTGAAACCGGTAAATTGGAGCAGATAGATAGAAACAGTTTTGAATAGCGACAAGTTACCGGTATTACACCAGTATAGGAGTCTTTAAGTAAGAAGAGTAGTTAACATCATGCTGCCATACTCTCTTTATTTGTTGTTGTAGGATAAAATTCGTGAGATTGAAGGATGATTGGAATGCCCTGCTGTTGATTGATCTTTATTTTTCGTAAGCCCTGGTGACAGTAATTGATAATGATTTATGTCTTTGAAGTTGGCAGTCGAATT
Organism: Steromphala cineraria; assembly: GCA_916613615.1. Classification (NCBI taxonomy): domain Eukaryota; kingdom Metazoa; phylum Mollusca; class Gastropoda; order Trochida; family Trochidae; genus Steromphala; species Steromphala cineraria. The sequence continues at coordinate 41,369,390 of OU744725.1, forward strand.
TGCTTCATCGACTGAAAACATTCTCTTTCAACCTTACGCATTAAATTCGAATGAAAAAATGTCCCCGTCAAAACAACAAATTAAAACACACAATTGCTAATAATAATTACATTTTAATTAATCTTATGATACGCGAAGTCTATAAGGTAAATATCAAAGAAATAAAAGTTCATACAATACTAAATGAGCCATACTTATTAGCTGACTTAACATATTCGTTGCGAGCAGACAGTTGATAAATGATGAATGGGTCCATGGAGTCATTGCAGCTGATATAGGAATTGTGGTATCAAAACGGCACGGCACAGCAAATAATTTTCAAGTCAACCGCAAGAAGCAATTGCAAGATACTCTAAAGCCTAAAGCCGCCCCTTATACAGGTTATGTTTATAAATATTCCAGTAGAGGTACATATAAGGTATTAAAGAAACAGATGGAACAGTTTAGACCCAACTAGTTTAATCAACAAGTACAAGTATGACCAATCAAACAAAACAACAACTTCATACAATTTTTATCTAATGAACTATTTTTTGCTCATAACATCAATATTTGACATTACAAATATATCACAATATCTTAAACATAAAAGGGAGTATTGTTCATACAAAATTATTAGCATTTTCAATACAGCATTTAACTTTTGAAGTTACCATGATACCACCATCAAAATATAAATGACATGGCACTGAATAAAAAGGAAACTTTACTAGACAGATAAGATGACGACATTTTACGACCAGACGAGAAATAAGAACAATTTTAGAATTCTCGTTTGACATATTTTGTCTGCTCTTTACTCAAGACAGTTATGGTATGAAATAATGGCAGTCTGATTAAAATCGACTGTGATTCGAGGAAAAAAGCGTACAATTATTATCTCTAGCGGGGTTCGAACCTCACCCAGCCCGGCTTTCCTCTCACAGACGGAGAGGATATCCCGAATGGTTCGAGCCCCGATAGAGACAATATTCTTTATATTTTATTCCTCGAAGCACGGTCGATTTTAATCAGACTGAAATAATGGTGGAAATGAATGTTTCTTACGATTGAAATTACAGACTGGTGCGAAGAGAAATGTTTCAACACAAAACGAGCTTAGGGCCAGACAATTAAATGAGTTTATAATGATGACAGATAGAATGTCAGAATATATAGCTATCATTTTGCACATGTTATGTATCTTTCAAGCTTTTATCAGAACCACAGTGACATTGCATTGATACTTTTGAGAAGGAAGATATAAATTCCTCTGAACACCACTTCAAACCCTTTGTTGCATTTTCTTACTACAAGCCACCTTCTTACTGAGATGCACTGCTAATGCTACAAGTTTTCTAACATCTGTAAAACAGTTCTTAATACCTCATAGCATCCTGTATATGTTTTTTAAATCCAACAGCTAAACGGTCCTCTCCAGCATAAGGGATTTATTCAATACACCTGTCGATATGATCTGGATGTATTCGTTTAATTTTCAGTTCATATTTGTGATAGATTATAGCGTTTCAAGTCTATTCTTTTAAACCATCTTTGCAATCAGCATTACACATCATTCAGCTCTGTTAAAGAAGGCTTCGTTTGGGTGGGTAGGAATCTGGGTTTTTTTCAAAATCCTTTAGACGATAATCTTTGACTTAAGTGTTTGATCTTCTTAAGATTGGGTTCCTTTGACATTCACATAACATGAAAGACGAATTACTCTTCCTGATGTTAACTGGTCAATCTATTACCATAATCTGTTGAAATACCAGAAATATTTCGAAAAGATTAATATTTTTGGGGGGGATTAAACATAACCTAAGTGAAGACAAAATGTTCAGGACAATGGTGTTTTCACAAAATCAGAAAAAAATCTTAAATCAAATGATATCATGTTTGTTTAACTTTACAAGCAACAAAAAGTTTCTCTTAAACATTTCAGTGTTGAGATATTTATGTCTTTAATGGGCAGTAGCACGTTTTAGGGGGAAATAAGGTGACGTCAGGAGATGGTTCCAATTAAAAGGCAATGTATTCAAACTAAATGAAGCAGAGATAAATCAAATGTATAATGTAAAGTTCAGTTCTTTTTCATACACAAAATGAATAAAAGCATAAACTTACAATTATAAGTGAAAAATGAAAAATTTGAAATGAAAGTTTTCCAAACAAAATGCGAGGTTAATTTTACTAAATGCACTCAACAGTGAAACACATTTTTGGAAATGTTGTAACATTTAAACATTTTGGAATATACATATCGTATGCATAAACTTTTGTAAGAAAAAAACTAAGTTTAAAAGTTTATCATTTAATATACATGAGTGTAAACATGTCTTCAATTTCAAATTAAGTGCCATTAAGTTGAATCAGACAAATGGAATACTGCTGAGAAACTCACGTGTTAATGGAGGCCTTAGAACGGTAAATGTGTTAAAGAATTTCGGCATTTTAGTGAGATAATAGAATATTTTAGTTACAGACCTTTTGAGGTTAATTTAAGATAGCATTATTTTTCACCAATAATGCATATTGCAAATATATACCAGCCAAAATAAACATTTTCGATTAAAACCGTTGAAACTAATATCAAAATGGTTTGTTTGTTTGTTATTTGACATTGCTTTCAACGAAATACTTTGTTATTAAGACTTTAATTAAAAAAGTGAATAAGGTTTTAGTAATTAAGCATACAATGCCATCGTCTACATGGAAAAATAAGGCTAACTCATCAATGTTGAAGCTATTTCTTCGAGACAATTTAAAGGGGAAGTAGCGCGTTTCTTGGAAATTTATATTTTAAAATTTTCACTGCTTAATGTACGTTAATGCTAAATGTATTGCTTTGATAGTTTCAAAAATCTTGTTATAACACAAACCAATCATCAATAGACAGCGAACAAATTATATAGATTCACATAAAGTTCATTGGCGGCCATTTTTGTTTGAACAGCTTTAATTCATTTTGTGTAAGAAAAAGGAATCACATGGCTAAACTTTACATTATATATTTGATTTATGACTGCTTCATTTGATTTTAATACACTGTCTTTCAATTGGAACCATTTATTTCATCTTCCTGGTATCACCTTATATTCCCCCTAAAACGTGCTACTTTCCCTTTAAATGTAGTAAAAGTGCCTTGCTTGCAAAAATGAATGTGACATAGCAACAAAATTTTCGTTGTATATCGTCATATTTGAAGTTAATATAAGTAAATTCTATCAAAAAGGTCAAAACTTTGAAGATTTAGACAAAGATTTGCTCGAAGGAGAATTAAAGTATGATGAGGTTTTAAGATCACTTAAAAACATGAAAAATGAAAAAAGTCCCGGCCCATCAGGTTTTACAGTAGAATTTTACAAATTTTTTTGGTTGGACTTGCATGCCTTTCTGATCCGATCGCTGAATATGTCTTACAGAACAGGCGAGTTATCTATTAGCCAAAAACAGGGTCTAATAACATGTATCCCAAAAAAAGATAAATCAAAGCAGTTTTTAAAAAACTGGAGACCTATATCTCTTTTAAATGTATCGTATAAGATAGCATCAGCCACAATTGCCAATCGAATGAAAAGAGTACTTCCAAAAATAATAAATGAAGACCAACGAGGTTTTCTGTCAAATAGATATATTGGGGAATGTACAAGGCAGATATATGACATTATGGAATATGCAGAGTGCATGGAAATCCCAGGTCTTCTACTTCTTATAGATTTCGAAAAAGCTTTTGACTCTGTAGATTGGACATTTATCCAAAAGGTTCTTGACTTTTTCAACTTTGGCAAAACAATAAAAAAATGGTTATGTACATTTTATAGAAATATCAATTCAAGTGTACTCGTTAATGGTTTTTCATCAGGTTTCTTCGAAATCACACGTGGATGCAGACAAGGAGATCCGCTTTCGCCGTACTTATTTATTCTTTGTGCTGAAATATTAAGCATTATGATTCGTAATAATAAAAAAATTAAAGGAATCAAAATAGGTGACAGTGAATATTTGATTACTCAGTTTGCAGACGATACCTCTTTAACACTAGATGGGACTGAAGCATGCCTTCAAGCTACATTACGAACATTAGCAGAATACGCCTCCTTTTCAGGTCTTAAAATTAATACAAGCAAAACCCAAGTTGTCTGGATGGGTTCCTTAAAGAACTCAAAAAAGACAATATGCAAAGATTACAAACTTGATTGGTCTAAAACAGATTTTACTATCCTTGGCATAACTTTCACACATAACTTGGCAGAAATGGTAGAGAGAAACTATAAAGATAAACTAAAACAAATTAGGACAACGATGAACCAGTGGCTTGGAAGAGATCTTACCCCACTTGGAAGAACAACAGTTTTGAAAAGTCTTATTCTACCTAAACTTAATCATATCTTTACAACACTTCCAAACCCAAGTGAAAATATATTAAAAGAGCTCGAAAAGCTAGCATTTAGTTTCATTTGGAAAGGTAAACCTGATAAAATTAAACGGACAATAATAACTAGAAGCTTCAAAGAGGGTGGGATTAGAGTTCCAGATATAAGGAATACAATCATTTCGCAAAAAATAAGTTGGGTCAAAAGGCTCTTCAATTCTGAAAGTAACTCAAAATTAAAGAAACTTTTCTATATTAACGTATCACCAATGCACAGAGATTTTTATCAATACACTGAATCATCCCTCACTGAGAAAGTTTGCACCCCAAGAACAAACGATTTTTGGAAAGATGTTTTAAAGGCATGGGGATGCTTTAACAAACAAATGGGGAATACCGTTAAAACTCAATCTGACATCTTATCCCAACCAATATGGAATAACGACAATTTTAGAATAAACAACAAGTCTATAAATAATAAGGATATGTTAAAATCTGGTATTTACCTGATAAATGATATAATCAAAAGTGACGGTAAATTTCTAAATTACCTAGACATAACTGAAATATACAAATGCAAGACAAATTTCCTAGAATATGCTGGCATTGTCCAGGCAATTAAAACATATTTTTTTAAATACAAAATCAAAATAGAAAAAAAAACTAGAAATGCCCATTATTCCATACTTTATTGAAAATATAGCTAGTAAGAAAAAGGGATGTCGGAGCTTTTATGATGTATTACAAAAGACAGAAAACACTATGACAGAATACAAGTATCGAAAAAAGTGGGAATTAGATCTTGAATGTTCAATTAATGAAAGCGAATGGAATAACATAAATGAAATACCCTTCATGTCTAATCTAAATTCCAAAACAAAGTGGTTTCAATATTCCATACTTCATAGAATTCTTCCGACAAATGATCTTTTGCAAAAGATGAAATTGAAAGATGAAAATAAATGCAGTTTTTGTGATAAAGAGAAAGAGACCATTAGTCATCTATTTTTCGATTGTCCAATTGTTAAACACGTATGGAACAAAGTTAAGGAATGGATAGAGACGTACACTGAAGCGAACATAAAGTTTTCCAAACGAAACATTTGTCTTGGATACCCCGAATACAGAAACAGGGTATTAAACATGATAATTACAAATGTGAAATACACCATTTTCAAAGCAAAACAATTTGGTTTGAAACCAAACTTCACATACATTCAAAATGATCTGAAAAAAATATATAACATTGATAAATACAACTGTTATTCGAATTGCAACTACTCAAAATATATGAAATTTTGGTCATCCTGCCATTTACTATTCAAAAACTAATCACTTCTTTTTATATGCCTTTGTTACCATTGTAATTGGAAATTTGATATAAACTGTGCATACTTGCATGTATGCAAAATTCGCCTATATTTAAATGTTGCTATGTAAAATGTCACTTTCTTGTAGTTTGAATCTAAATGTACATGTACCTAAAAAAGAAATAAAATAATAAAAAAAAAAAACTTTGAATAAATGGAAATGATGTCATGTACCCCCGTTAAGCTTGTACGTGATATTAACACTCATAGATAAAGGGGATCTTTACTACTCAATTGTTTTGCACATATGGTAAAACTTCATCCTTTACATGACTATTTGGTGAAATTGTTGATTTCAAACCATTCATGATGAAAATTATGCATGGAAACTTTAAAAGATGTGAGCGTGTCATCTTACTTCGAATGTCTTTTAATGAAAATATTTTCGGATTTGAAATGTCAAATATCTTTAATACCAACTTCGAAAAGATACCAATATTTTTACCTCCTTTCTTAAGGAAATTACTCGGGGCGAAAAACGCAAAACTTGCAATTTTCAAATAGAATCGACACTATGTAATGCTTGAAAATGTTATTACTTTGATGTACAAATGTAGAAACATGGGTTGCATCATCACTGAAAAAGTGCATACAAGAAAATAATGATAATGGTTTCCAACAGTCTTATCTCAGCGTATACAATTGATATGCCCTGGGCATTAATAAATGTAATGGGCGATTATGGGCGCGGGCCCTACTGTAAGTACATGTTGATCTTATGTTTTGAACGTGAACTACGTGCTTTTAGCCAAAGCAATGAGTACACCGTACACCTACATACATGCATTAGATGATGTAATATATACTTCTGAAAAACGTTTCAATGCGACCGATCTTTTGATAACTACGAGAATGGCCACCTTTATACAAATAAGTTTGAGTATTTGATATTAATATATATTGAAAAACGCTGTGGCGAATTTCTCAGATTTTATGTACGCTTCCAAATACATCACGATGCATTTTTGTACTAGTCTTAGGCTATATGCCTCTAACATATACAGTACCACTGATCTGTTTTTTTCATTCTGAATCGTTATGTTATCGTTCTAAAGGTCATTGTGATTCTTTTAATTCAAGTCTAAGTAAACCCCGTTCAACAAAGACTCCAACACGCGAGTATATTTGAGGCCAGGTTTACTTACACTGTTTTTATTCTATATGTTATCTTTTATTCTTCTTTTGAATCGCCGTTTCGATATCATTTTAGCAAAAAGACAAGGAATACACAATAGTTCGATTTTTAAGAATTTCCTTGCATTATCTTTGATCACTCTTGTAACCGTGACTTCGAAAAAGATCCTTTGACAATAACCAAGGAACTGAAAAACATAAATTCAATCTCTTGTCGTTAAACATGAATACATTGATACAATTGAACAAACATGCAGAGGTAATTTGTGGTCTAGGCACAGGTAAATGATATTAACGACATCGTTTGTATTTATCATATAAAGTTGCCAAAACAGTTCACAAAATAAAACTAATGTTAGGCAAGTTTAGTCCATTTTCATACATACGTGTATCAATCTGCAATATGCTTAAAGTGAAAGAACAAACTTTCAGTTTATGTTCTTAAAAATGCAATAAATGGATTTATTCGTTGCAAATCTTCAAAATTTCAAAAGTGTGAGGCCACAGGACTATTAGTACAAGAGACGCATCATTGGTGCAGACATAAATATATCGTAAAATCTTTCAACAGAAAATTATTTGTTCCCCTGTCTCTATGTTTTGTATATGCTCGTTATATCCAAACTCTCTCTGCTTTAGTGAAGACATGGGTTAACCTGTGAAAAGGTAAGTGACTTAGATTCGTTTTCCAAATTATCAAAGTGGAGCAAGACTTATTCACACCTGTCTCTTTTCTCATAGTGTAGGTAAGTTACTTAGCCTTCTTCACAGTTCTTTGGCTGATTGGGATTGACTACAAATGAAATTCACGTATAAATTTTCAACATAATAATTGTAGTCTTTTATATTCTAATAATTAATATTATAATTTACAGAAAATTTAAAAAAATGGATGCTTCGTTATTTTGCCCGTGAGGGAATATGTGATGTATTTAAGTGAACATGCAATTCAAAATTGTATACAGAATAAATAAAATACAAATATACAAAGATATACAAATATTTAAAAACAAATAATGTGATATTGAGCAAATACCGATTGTTAAGAAATAAAATGGACAGGGGCACAAATAACGTTTTATAACGTTTGCTTTTGCACGTCGGCACATTATATCAACGGAAGAATGGTAAAGGTTCATAACATTCAAACAATTCATGTAAAGGGTCACTAATATTTTGAAGCTTAATTTCGAGCCTGTCGTTCATGAAGTTCATCTCATCTCAAGAGTACAGTCTTTTCTCTCCCTGTGTAATTATCACACAATCAATCAAGACTCCTAAGCCTAACCTATCCGAAACAGTTAAATAAAATTAGCTAATAAGTAACAATATGAGTTTGATCAAAGAAGCATGATAGTTTACCAAGTTTACTGTTTTCAAGTCAAGTCTTTTATTCGTATGAAGGCCATCGGCCCATATACAAGAATACATAGTTATAGGTCGTGAATACAATACATACATAATACAAGTTTGAAATAAAAATTAAGTTCATTAACATGTAGGGTTTGACACATAAGAATTAACTAGAAAGGTGATTTTGCCTTAATTCAAAACTCAGACATAAATATCTACATAAATTGTTCAGTAATTCTCCAGATGTAGAGGATAATAGTTGATTAAATTTATAGATTGATGGGTTTTCATAATACAATCGTGGCACATAAAGGCTTCTCAAGTTAGCATAATATTTACAAATCAATATAAAATGAAATTCATCCTCGATTCCTATGTTACACAATGGACATAAACGTTGATTGTAATTAATTCCCAGACACCGTCCCTCGTTTGCTTTTAGATTAAGAATACTGTTAACCTGACCAACATCTGAAGAGACGTTGTACTGTTCTTTTACAGCCGCTTCGGAACATTTACACACAACAACGATTCTGTGAAAATCCAGAAATAAAATCTCCTGAAAGCGAATATTCGTTAATAATTTTTTATCTCAAGAATTTTAGACACATGACGATGATAACATTGTATTAGGTATCATCAATAAAGTAATACAGAACTCTTTATTACATCTAGATTTCTATTTCTTTGCAATACCATCGTGAAGAACATTATTACACTGAGCGCGTCTGTCATGTTGTGGAGAAACCATTGTTACGATCAAATAAAAAATCAAGGGCAAAAGAAAGTATAGGTTAGTTGATAATGAGTAGGAAGAAGTATTGAATATAAATTATGCATTCTGAAGCAAAATGAAATGGAATGCACACTATAAATAATGCATTTTGAAGCAAAATGAAATGGCATGCACACTATAAATAATGCATTTTGAAGCAAAATGAAATGAAATGCACTGTATGTGCATAGCATGCATGACATAACCTATATGCGATATGTTGATCTTGACATTCAAACACGTGAGGAGTTAAAATGTCAAAGTTACTATAAGAAAGGTTGAACAAAAAAAGGTTAAAAGTTTGTTCAAGAGACATGACAATGTTAGTCGTGACTGTTTACTAGCAGCATCAATACATGCTTATTGATGACATCAAACGTCGGATGACGTTATTCAGTCGCTGCATTCGCTCATCTGTGTCACCGGCATTCTTTCTGGATATTCTTTCATAAGCTGTGATAAGGCAGGACCGATAAATTTCATTTATCCCGATTGTTTGCACTTGCATTGAGTTTTCGCAGCTTTCCTCAATTGTGACCACCGGTTAATCATGCATTTTGGGGTTTCATTTTCATTTCCGGTACCTGGAGAAAAATGTCTGCGTGGTAATTTTACGTATGCAAGCAGTCTGATTTAAATCGACAGTACTCCGAGGAATTAAATATCAAAAGTATTGTCTCTATCGGGGCTCGAACCAGCCAGAACATCCTCTCCGTCTCGAGAGGAAAGCCGCGCTTGTTGAAGTTCAAATCCCACTAGTGACAATATTTTTACACTTTTTGTCCTCGAATCACAGTCGATTTTAATCAGACTGCGTATGCAAGTTAATGTTGGTTCTTTTGTCAATTCGTTTATAAATGAATGTTTCCGGTTATCCGAGTTATATAATGTCCAAGTAAACAAGGTTCTGCTGTATCAGAATATCTAGCTATTTGTTGTGTCTACAGCTTGTCGTGTCACGTGTCAACTGTCTGTCAAGATTAGTGTCCCCATGTCAAGTTTGACATGATTGTTTAAACAATAATGCAAAATCTTTTATCACAGTATAACGTATAGTCCTTTAAAAACAATTTGAGGACTTAACCATATTCATATATTACAGATTTAAATAAATGACATGTCTTGAAATAAAAGGTTTTTTTAATATGCTTAATCTGAGAAAAAAAGACTGCCTAACGGATTTAAGAAGGCGACTGTGATACTTTGCTCTTGGTCTGAATGACAAATTGCATAATTTCTATGTATTCATATATAATGATAAACCTAGTGTTTATTAAAAAATAAAGATAAATACTAGGGGTTAGCGACATATTCATTGTTTATACCCCACTTCCGGTCTCGTTGCTATGGTTTCCTTTGTTCTAACTATAGGTTTATTGACCGATACACCACAACTTTTCTAATACACATATTGTTTTGTGCACACCCAAATAAAGTCAAGTGAAGAGATCTTCAACTTAGGCAAATCAACCAAGTTGTAAATTTAGAATTTTTAAGAAATGATAATGACCAAAGTGGGAATCGAACCAGGGGCTTTAATATTGCGACGCAACGCCTCTATCGACTAAGCTACTGAGGCTTGATACAGGTAGCGGTACTTTTTGTTGTGCCATGTCTTGATTGTTGTATTTTCCTATATAAGACATGTATAGGTACTAGTTTGTACCAAATTTTAATGTAATGAAGTCAGTTTATGCTTTTTAAAAACGTAAAAAAGGGTATTGTTAATATTTTGTTGATCTAGTTAGGTCAAGATAACTATACACAAAGAACGGTGGCCAACTAATTTCGTCAACTATAACTCTACAAGAGTGGGGTATGTAATAGATATACCCACACTTCCTGAGGTGTATCGTTCAATATACCTCCTGTTTGAATCGTGATCCTCGTCTCCGCTACGCTACGCCTCGGAGACCCACGATTTAAACAGGAGGTATATTGAGCGATACACCTCAGGATGTGTGGGTATATCTATTACATATATCAACGACTTTGAGCTACGCCTCTCTCTATTGTGTGGTAAGGACATAACCGAGAAAAGCTTGCCACATAAAATATAATAGTGCTTGCAATGTATGAAATTCGAGTCACGTTTTACCTATTATTTTACCAAGTTGTAAATGTTTACAAATCTCAGAAAATAAATATTGCAACACCCTTATTTTAACTTTTATTTGATGCTATGGCAGTGTTTGAAGGAAAGTTTAACAGAAATTATCATGCCCGGAATGTAAAACGTAGTAATTTATTTCTTCAGAGAATTCTTCAACAATTCTTGTTTACATTTGAGGACTATAGATTTTAACATTAAAAACTTTTCTGTTCCGAATATTAGAAAAATTTAGGTCTCAGTGGTAAACAACAACATTGTTGTTACCAATGTGGCCTTCACACAATTCCTTTATCATGTACAATAAATAACTGACCGATTGTTGAAATTGCATCCCTTTTTTCCACGAATTCTGGCCCAAAGGTGACAATCATTTTGATACAGTGACATTATTTCGGATTTAATCTGTTAATTTAACACTTCTCATTACCGTGAATACTGAACGGATTTTATCATATGTACATGTAATGGCAACTTTCACTGATTTGTCTACTTTCAAACTATGCTATTTTGAAGGTTCATACCTCCGTATCAAGTAACTGTTGTGACAGTTAGGAAAGCTATGATCGGACCACGATTACAGACAGAAAGGATATTCTAATATTCAACAAATATCGACTTTCATTTCTCAGTTTAACTTAACATATTTTGACATGAAATTGCCAAACAATTATAAATGCACATATAAAAAAAGGACGGAAGTTAAACGTTTTGTCATTTCATGTTATCTTGTTGAACGTAACTAAACTCATGTAAAAAAAACGACACCAAGTTTTCAAAGTCGTCCGAAACAAAATTCTATAACCTGACAGAGTCGAATTTAAGTGTGTCTAACAGGCATATATCTTGTAAAAAAGTATGCACATTTTCATTCTTCAGGAAAAGATACTTTTGATTTTGTGTCTTTTCAAATGTACATGGAGTGCATAAATCGAAATTTCAAATTGTTTTATGAACAGAACTTTTGTCATTTCACTTTAAAATTGATAAAGTATTGAATATATGTCAGAAAAAAATGTTGTTGATATAATACACTGTATTTGACATAAATTCGTTGACGCGTCACTGCACTAGAACGTTTTAAAACAAGCGAAAGTGTCCAATTTCTCTCTGCTATCTCGCCTAGTAAAGGAGATTTCAGATCGATGATTTTTTCAAATGCATGTTTCTCGCAAACATGAAAAGATAATGTTTCCAAATTTTGCATAGACGTAAGTTGACTACTGAAGAAATGATATTACTATGTTTTAGTCTTATTAATCTGCAGTGGATTGAGTTATTTTGGGATTTGTATGGTATCGTTTCTTTTGGACATGAGTTTATATGAGTCTATTCTAAAATACAAATACTTTAAATGAAAATATTCAGATAAAAAAAAAATGAATGTAGCAATACTTTTTTCCTGGTGTATACATGACACTTACAGGTCATTTGCCATAAATGAATATATTTGCATAATAATTGTAGATTGGGTGGTTGGGAGCAAAACGTGTCTGTCTCTCCATCCAAGTAACTCATGAAAAGCGAGGAATAAGAAAAGCCTTTCATTTCGCATTGTTTCCCAATCGTTTTATATCCTGCACAAGACCCCATCCCCTCATGTAATAAAAGCTCTGATTAACTAGAGGACGGGTGGACCTATCGTTTTTTCTCCATAACAATTTAAGTAATTGATGTAGAAATGTCCACCTTACCGATAGGGTATGGTAATTATTAAGATATTCATTCGAGCTGATGATTGTCCAATTATCGATTATCCGATTAAGTTTCTTTATCAATTATTCATTATCGAAGTATCAAGAACAACTAGTTAAGTGTTAGTTGACGATCAATATCGATCTATCACGTCACCTCGCACGTGCTCGTGAAACACTCCTCACAGCGACGAATTGCGAACTCCTCACACTTATAGACAACATACATAGTTGACTTTAAACCTGGCAGATTTCATTTCGATCTTCTGTCAAGGCGTATTATTTATCAGCCCTGCATTGTAAGGCTATGAATGGCGATTGTATTTTTAAAATGACGGTAGCCTAACATAGAATAGGTGAATTGAAATCCCTAACGCCGGTGACAAAAGCAGTGTATGGAGCTCGCGTGACAACGTGCTTCCATGCTAGTGAAAGTTGCCTTGGTGCCGATAGAATGACAGCAAACTTCTGTTCACTTTCGTTTATGATAGGAGACGTTAAGTGCTGTTTATACTAGCAATCACAAACTCGACCATATTCGGGAATCTATCAGTGACAAGGGCTTCATGTTTATTTCATTTGAAGATACCTTTGAAGACATAAATTTAACCTGGTTATTGGTAAAAGCCAATGAGCAAACACCTGAACATCTGAAATTGAGGAACTGGTGCTAATTAACAAACTTGGACTTTATCTCTAATTTGTGTTTGAGCGTATTTACAAAGAGGAATCACCAGGGTGGAAGACGAGCACCTGTGAAGGAATTCTTTGATGTTTTATGTCCTACACCTGAGGAATCAAGCCATTATGTTTGGGGTGATCACAATGCACGCAAGTCTCATTAACCAGGTGAGTCTAATTACAGGTAATCTAAGGTTAGAAACGAAATAGCGGGATAACGTTACAGTGTGTTTAGGTGCATAGATATGTTTGTATAATTGTACCTGTGCATATGTTTAGTCGTGTGTAGATATGTGTTCATGGGTATGATTGGGTATACTAACTGAACAAATAAGCTAGGATATTAACATTTTTATGATTTATGCTTCATAAGGTTGTCAAAATAATATTTTTTATTAACTTTATTTCTAACCTTTTTTATCAGTATAGTTTGTGCAAATGTCTGCATACATGGTTGTATGTTTGTTTGTACGCACATGTTCTTTATTGAAGCTCTGAGGGGTCCCATCTCACATTTCTGGAACCACATTAAGTCAACGATTAATAAGTTCTTGTACATAACTAGAGGGGCAATGTTAGCCACGTGTATTATAAATCCATCAAAAAGTCTTATTTTCACATTTAAAATACGGATATCTAATCAACTTATGATTTATCGCACAAGAAGCCAAAAGGTTATAATGACGTCATAAGTGTTGTTGTTGTTGTTGATGCAACAAAGGCACGCTTTGACGATTGGGTTTGAATATTCAAGATCCGAGCCAGATTGCTAAAGTGTCAATACATAACTCAACTGATCGCTTTCTAGAATATGTCAAAGCTATCAAACTTCACAGAAGTGTAAATCTTATATATGTACAGAGTGTACTCACACATAATGCACTGAATTAACTCAAAGGGCAACGTTCATAAAATAGCGTTGGCAAGAGTTAGTTAAAGTTTTAGTCATAGAGAGTTAGGGACAAGGTGCATTAATTTTTGGTAATCAAAAGATATCGCATAAACGAATGCAATCCTTTTATATTTTATGATTTGTTATCAAATATATAAAAGCTTTTAAGCTTAATGTTAAGTGGTCGATACATTCTACTTAACATATAGTGTGCATTAAGTGATCTTGGTGTTGAACCTACTAAGTGTGTTATCATTATTGTTATCTTTGCAAATATAGGGGGGATAGCGCAATGGGTAGCACGATCGGCTTCGGATCGAGAAGTCCGGGGTTCGAATCCATTCAAGGGCTAGGAAACTAGGAAACTGAGATCTAGGTCCCGTTGCACAAAACACTAAGGTGACCTTAATTCACTAAGTAGCCTTAGTACAATGTTAAAGGATGGCACTAAGGTTAACCCTAGTGATACGTTGTTTTGTGCAATGGTCTTCTGATCAACACGAAGTAAGGTTTGGGTGAAATGCTTCGCTGTTTTTCGGTTTAGTACTACCAAATTACCAAAGGTTTGCTAGTTCAGCCGATGCGCGCAGGTTTCACCGCAATGCATAGTCAGACTTATTTTGCAGGCTTTCTCTCTGCAAAAATACTAGCAGTCGTGATAGAAGTGAATTATCCGTTAAAACGCCAAATCACCTCACCTCATCTTGCAGTTACAATGTATATCTCATCAGATTTAAGTAGTACAGAATTACAAGAGTCGATATAAGGAACAGGAAAACCCCTGAAGGGATTATCAAACTCAACATTATAACAATTTTCAATTTCTTAAAAAACACTATCTTGGGAAAGATGGTTTAAATCTTAATTCAAGTCCATGTCGTTTCAAAACTTTTTTTCTCATCCATTTCGAAATTTCAAGGAGTTTTGAAAAATAAATTTTTATTAGAGATCGAGTATTAAATTTGCAAGATGGATTTAAAGAAACTCGTTTTCTAAAATTGCTAATGTCTATGAATCCCTTAGAGACGGCTAGGAGAAAAATTGACCAGAACGCATTAGGCATTTATGCTATACGAGTGAGCGATTGTGTAAAGGTATGCTTGAGCATGAATAACATGACATATCTATAGCACTGCATGTAATGTATGTAAATTTCATAATAGGATATTATTCATATTTGAATAGCTTTTAACTTTAATGCAAGTAGGAATCAATATGTATGTCACCAGTTTTGTATTCATACTTACTGCAAACCAGTTCTGGTTCAAACCAGTAACATGACACTAAAGCTCCTAACAGAGAAGCCTTTAAACTACCCTGTCGATGAGTATGTAGACCCAATCTAACAATAGACATATATGATATGTCTAATTTGAATTCTAGCTTGAGAAGTGCCTTGTGTTTACTGGGTATCGTGTTCAACTGACCCCATTATATGTAATACCTGCCTATTAAATGCTCAAACAGAAAATCTGGGGTTAATTTATTCCGGGGTATTCATTGGCTGTTGTCATGATATGATCCTTTGTTTGTATTTCTTTTCACAAACAAAACGAGTTTTTGATCTCAGGGGATATTCCAATTGAATGCGTTAATGTTCGTACAAATATATTGATAGTTTTTAAATTACTTTAGAAGCAAAAAATCATTTCATATCTTACTGGAGTAACCCCAAGGTGATAAATATAAACATCCATTGACATGACGCAGATAATATCACTTCCCCAAAAGTGGATTAAGAATTAAAGTTATGTGCCTCGTCTTTTACAGCACGTTTCATTTGTCACACTGGATCCCTGTCATGGCGCAATAGACTACTTGGCCACTGTTTGTTGGGTTGTTAAATAGTATTTGATAACATGACTTTAAAGAGCCACTTCGTGAGTCGTCGGGTATCAGATATGACAAACTTCACGAATAGTGTCATTTGATCGCGAAGAATTGATTGTTGTGAGAAAGTATCAATTTAGAACTTATCGACGTGGTATAGTGACAATAGAAAGGTTTGAAGTTGCGGTTGTGATCGAGAACCGGACGGTGACACACGTCAATCAGTCAAACGTAATTTTGGAAACTTATCGGTAGCACTCAAAATGACAGTTACGAGTTGATACCATTGAATAGGTTATAAAACTGTTATCACAGTAAATTGGACGTGTGAACTTGCCTTCCACGAACATAAATGACTGTTTTAAGATTTTTATTGAAAACAAGTATCTTTCGTATATTTGCTGTCTTATGATGAGTGTCTGAGATTTCTTTGATTTTTGGAATACGTTATTAAGGTTCAACTCAAAGCACAAAAATATGTGATGAAACTCACTGAGTGTCTCCTTAACGATAGAACAATGGTATGCAAATAAAACTTCCACAACATTTTCAGGACACAACACATTTCCTAAACCAATATATACATACATGTATCAGTGCAATATTTTCCCAATGGGTACCTTACTAAGAACAGATTCAGCTTAAAACGTTGCAGTTAATTTTGTCATCTATGATCTCTGTTTGATGTAATGTGATGTGTTGATATCACTTTTGATGGGTATTTATTGAATGATTATGTATTTTAAAGCATTACAGATTTAGCTATACGAAACTCGTCAATGGTTGGTGGCAACGTGATATGCTCACAGTAGTGAAAATTTCTGCCGATAGGGTCGGGGCAAGTATATTTAATTGAAGACGTATAAATGTGGATTGCCTTTCTACCATGTTATTCACTATATTCATTATTTTGGTATTTCGGAACATTTTTTATTTCCTGAGCAGATAAATACTAGGAATGTACACTTTGATGGCAAGATAAACGTAAAAAATAATCAGGGCAATTCATACAAGGTCAAACTGTGTTCCAAGAAACGAAGACAAACTATGTTGGTATACCAATATGAACTTAATTTGTCAGCTGTTTGTTTATGGTTTCAAAGAAACAAAAAATTCACTCACATACCGCAGTTACTGGTATATACAAAACTGGTTGTATTAATCCCCCGTCACCCAATGTATGCTAATCAAATATAAAGGGCCTTATCCTTATTTTTATAACTTGAACGTGCTGTTCCCTTGAAAACGATAGAGAGGTTTTATACTCATCGGTCTAATCTTGCCGTAAAAACTAAGTTAGTGCTCATTCGTCAAACGTTTTTAAGTCTCTATAGGCTCATGTATGCGACCGTTCAAATTGGTAACAGCAAATCAACGAACAACAGGTCCTAGGAACTCGATTACATAATTATCAATTATATAATCAGGTATATTGCCTATAAGTGCAACTATTTTCCCAACTTACTCGTCAAAACAGTAAACCTGCACATGTATGTTAGAAAACGTAGCATATGTACCATGAATATAGAAGCAATGGCACATATACTAAGGGATAATTGGATGACACATTGGCACTTTTACCACCAATATGTACTCTAAGGTGCGATGGTGTATCAACGTGACTTACTCGATAATATGGTTGTAAAGAGAGAAAAACTTAAGGGTATTTTATAAGAAATCGAGCATACCAATGTTAAGGGGTAATGCCATCACGCTTGGGCACTTTTTGCACCTATAGGTACCGTATGGATCACTTGATGTCTCTCAGGTGAGAGGGTGTATCAAGCACGACTTACTTAACAACATACCTGTGCATGCGATTAGCAGATTTATTTGCGCGTTCCCTACGTCAACCTGTCCAGGTAAATGCAGCACACCTGACTAATTGCAAGGTAATCGTCGGAAAGGCTTATAAACGTCATTTCGTTCACGCTCGCCCGATCTACCCGAGGGTAATTGATTTACTGTGAGAGCGAGTGGTATCCAGGTGGGTTTGAGTGATCAGTCGGGGACTGCAGGTAGATAGCATAGACCTGTTGGAGACTAACACCTGTGTAGAAGCATAGACGTTACCTGCTGAAGAGTAACACCTTTGAAGAATATAGACATTACCTTTTGTAGGGATTGTGCAGAAACGCAGACGTTACCTATCGTAGAAAGACTTGATATTTATAGAACCAAAGACAACAGAGGCATCTTGTTCAACATACCAGTGTAACTTTACACCTGGTGTGAGCACAGACGTTTCACCTGTAGATATACCTTGACACCAGGTATATCTGGTCGGTTGGCAGCCGTGCATCGGATGATGGTCATACCAAGGGATACTTAGTCGATCTCTGTGTTTATATATTCCAGGAAATCCTCAGGTATGGCTGTGATAGGTATTTTATCTCATATCTGTTAAGTGGTAGCTTTTCCTTATCGGTTTTATGTACCGATTACTGGGTAGATATCCTGTTGTGGTTGCCCGAATACAATTTGATTGTCTGTTTAAATTACATGCGTGTTCAAGGACAGTAGTAGCCTAGTACTTATTCTTCATTAGGCCTACACCAGAAACATTTACATCCCGCAGAGAAATCTTACACCGATATGTATGTTATGAACATGCAATTTGCGCAGAGAAATGAGGACTGAATACGTTTAGTATATTTTTGTCAGAACTGTTTCTGTAACATTTGTAGCTTGAGCTTGTACTAAGATTATAATATTCCTTCTTGTTTTACACTCAGTATTCTAAGAAAAAGATAAATTCAGTGACGAAAAAAGTTTGTAAAGCTTTGCATTCTGTATTTGGTTAAACAGAATAATTTTTGATTATTTACGACCTTTATAAGCTTATGGCATTCCATCTGTTTATATTATGATTCATTTTCAACATGCAACGATGTCAATTATTAAGTATTCAAATACATATATTTATGAGGTCAATTTAACGTTCATTTTATGGTGCACCAACTCTATGTCTGTGAGTTTGTGATTATTTAAATGTTGGACATAAGGTTTGTCTTTTGTTTGTTGACATGTTTTCGACCGAATATTTTCCGATTTAAGGCATAGCTTTTCAAATGGCCCAGCTCAAACGACACGAATGCTTTCATAAGCATGTGTTTAAGGTTCATCTTCTGTGGTCATTTCAAAAACATGTTTCGGACACTACATTCAATATTTAAAATAAACCTCTAGGTTAGTCATCTCAAATGCTTAATCAATTATATAGTTAAAACATAAATGGAATTTTGAGGAAATGTATTCAACAATATGATACTTCCCTTAATATCATACAATTCTTATGTAAAATTATGGTGATTAAAACAATGTATTTTATTATATATTTGGTATATTATTAATTATGGTAATACTTTAATAATATCCTCTTACTTTCGAAACCTTTTTAAAAGGTATAGTGTTTAAACGATATTTGTTTCTTTGATTTATTGTCCACATGTACTCACAATCTGCTAGAATGTTCTAAAATCACGATCCAGGGTTATGTAAATTACACTTGTACTTGTGATATAGCTCATTAGCTCTATGTCATGTTGCCCAGCGATGGTATTAATCAACTTTTACCTGTTATCAGGTGAGCGTACATAACGCTACAGGTAATCTCTCACCTGAGATATCCTTATGTAATGCAATAGTGTGGGTACTAAGCTCAAACCCGAGTCTAACTGACCTAAAAGTCTTTATATCAATACAAGGGTCAGATTGTCTCTATTAATTCTGCTTGAACGTTTTATTGCCTGTTATCTGAATTTCAGAATCAAATCGTGTGCAGTTGTTTGTGCTTTATGGATTTATTTCTGATTTAGTAAACCATTTTACAAATCGATTTTAAATGAAAGCCCAAATGAATGATTTTTATATTCTGTCCGTGGTAAAACAAAATATTGGCAAAACAAAATTGTCCGTGTCTGTTGGAAATCGAGGAATTAAAGATACTCACAGATAGTCACATCATATTTTACAGTTCAGAGTTTCAGGTTTTTAGGCCTCATTTAAACAGAATTTCATTAATATTATGCAAAACGGACTTAATGGCTTGTTATATTCCTTGAAGTTTTAAAGGTTTAAATGTTATTGCATCATAGTTATCTAAAAAAACGTAACTATGTCGATACGATATATTATATACTGTGAGTGGGCATATTGCCTTTATGATATGAACTTGCTATATTTTATACTAGTAAAAAAAATTCTTCCAATGGTATATGGCATGTAATGAACATTTATCTACCATCTACATAGGCTGTCATCACGTAACCCTGAGAACAGAGAATGGAATACGGGAGGTCGGGGGGATCACTCACATGTGGACTCATTCCTTTGACAATTGACTTCTCTAGTTACACGATAAGAATACATTCTTCTGTAACGTATACCATGATTCCACTGGTCTGTGTCTCGCCAAGACGTGCTAGCATGATCATATACCCTTCATGCGGATATAATTCCCTATCAAAAATGCTCGTGATTATTGATAAACATGGAGGTTTATTTGTAACCTTAATCACTTAATCCGCGATTATTATCGAGGTACCCACCGAAGTGTTTCAGATAGACTAGCCCAGATTGAGTTAGTACATTAATCCCGTTGTGAATTTCCTTCTAAGATACTATGGAGTACAGAAGGGCTTAGGTTCTTGGCTGGTAGCATGAAGTTTGTACTCAAGCACTTACTATTGATGACATTCTAGTGTACGGATAGCTTCTTGTGAGGTAAATGCTTTCAAATGTGCAATTTTCTTTGGATTTGTCAATGTTATATCGTGAGATGACGCTATTGTATAATATAGCATTTTGAGGAGGACATCGTGTGTTGTGTAAAACACCGATAATGTTAATTGTTATTTACATCTCTTAAATTAAACCGTCTATATCTGACATTATGCAATTGAAGCTAGTTTTCAAATCATGGATATATTTCATATGCTATTACCTTTACAAAGCAACCGTTATTAAAATATTTCTTTTTAGCATTTAGCATGAAAATCACATTGAAGTCATTAATTCTTCCTTAATGTGAAAACAGCACGTCAAGGTCAAATATTTATCATTTGGAGGTGAGATAAAGAAAGTGATAAATATTTGCGGTTTTTGACAAAAACGTGTATTCAATCGGCCGAATTATGAATGCTAGAATAATATTGGTTTGATAGGTTAATCATATCGTTGGTTAGTTTATATAAATGACCTTATCTATCCAAACTAGTCTTTGTTCTTCACAGTCCTTAACATCACTTTAACCCGCCTATCTAACCATGTTCCAAACCTTACCATTTTTTAGACTGATAATAAGGCTATGAAAAATATTTAAATACTGTATCTTCATTTCAATTTTTTTTATTTCTGATTGCTTTCATTTCATAGTGTGTATTCAGTCAATCTAGATTTGCAGAATAAACTACAGTGTATAAAGGCTCCTATATAATACCAGTCATGAAGCAGGACTACAATTATTTGCACTTTGTTTTAAACAAACCCAACTCTCCTCTTTCCCCTGCCACCTTCCCATCCCTTATTCATCAAGACGCCACCCCAACATCCACTTCTGGCAATTACTCTAACCATCCAACGCCTAATACTTCCCCCTCTAAAGTGTTTGACAGCGCTCTCCTTGGGCCATTAGTACATGTCCTAACTCATCCAATATTCATATCAAAACCATCCTATAGACCCAACATCTATGATTGCAATCTCTTTTCCTTTCAACTGTTTTCCCCTTCCAAAAGTGTTCTAAAGCGTCCCAGGGTTATGAGTAAGTACCTATCCCCTATCTCTACCTTTCACAAGCTCCTCAACCACATAGCCTTGTAATACTGTTCGAGTCTTACTACCTTACTCTTTCACTTATCCAAAATTCGTATTAAAACCACCCTCATCATACCCCTACCGACCCACCATCTATGATTGCAAGCTCTTTTCCTATAAACTGTTTTTTCCCTCCCAAAAGGTTCTTTAGTGTCCCTGGGTTATGAGTAAGTACTTATCCCCTATCTCTACCTTTCACAAGCTCCTCAACAACATAGCCTTGTAAATCTGTTCGAGTCTTACTACCTTACTCTTTCACTTATCCAATATTCGTATTAAAACCACCCTCATCATACCCCTACCGACCCAACATCTATGATTGCAATCCATTTTTCTATCAACTGTTTTTTCCTTCCCATAATGTTCTTCAGTGTCCCTGGGTTATGAGTAAGTACTTATCCCCTATCGCTACCTTTCACAAGCTCCTCAACAACATAGCCTTGTAAATCTGTTGGGAGTCCCACTAGCTTACGAGTTCTCCAATAGGTCAGAAATAACCCCCACTTAACCCACTGGCGTCTACTGATAAGTCACCTTGCCTTTCCGTGTCATCGTCGAGAGGTGTACGAGGTCTCAATGTCATTCATGGGTCTCTTAATAGTGCTACCCCTGTTAAATGTCGGTGTTTAAAAAATTTCAATTCTATTTTGTCTGTCAATTATGAGTTTCTTGGTAGTCATATTTCAATGCTTGACGAAATTTAAAAATCTGAAGCAAAAGGTGGCCACTCACAGAAATAAGTTGTACTTAATAGAGTTTATACTTAGATGTTTCCAACTTATGATTGCCTGTCAAAATCCAATGGTGTTATTTATGGACTTTGTCTTAGTTACGATAGTTCTGTATTGATTTTCGGTATCAGTTTTCTATGACATATAAATAGAGACATAACAAAAGATTATAAAATCTCTGTTAAATAGTCATTGTATCATCTTATGCCAGAGACGTTGATTTAGAGAGATATTTTGTATTTGTGAGGATGATCATGTATGCGACCTCGTTTTAAGAGGCGTTTATAGCAATTGATATTAAAGGGTCATCTTATTTGCCAATTGTCTGATAATGCATCGTACAATAACCGAATGGCTGAAATTGACATGCATCAGCTTTCAACGATGAAATAGTCCATCTCTTATCTAATATCGATAGTTGAAATAATTGAATGTCTGATTAATAAAAAAACCAGCAAAATATCAAAGGTTATTTGAAAATAGTCCGATATATGATATTTTCTAACATAAATGAAACAATTCAATATAGAATATAGGCTATGGAACGACAATAGTTCAATACGTGGTATAGCCAGGGAGCTATTTCTGCTCCACTCCTCTTTACATTATGTATAGCTCGTATATCCCCCACACAAAGCAAGACGTATGAGGTGCCGATACTTTCACCCAACTTATTGACAGGTTCATAAACAGCCTACAGACTCAAAAGAATTATTTAATCAAACCACAACGCAGGGTCGCAGTTACGGGCTGCGTCACCCGAACAGAGAAATGTATTTGTTAACTGACTCAAATGAACATACCGCAATATCATTTATTACATATCCCATTATACTCAGACGTCTATTTTCGATAGCCCTCGGGAGAAATGATTTAGAGTAGTTTATAGTTTCAAAGGGATTTTGTTTACAGCAAACACAACTGCCGAAAGTTTTTCTGTGTATTTTGACAGGTATTTTGGGAACTTTATGACCAGATATATGCATAGACTAAATATCATTGCATTTAAATTCATGATCCGACAAATCTTATCACTGACATTGATCAATGTCAACCCTTTCCTAAGTACTTATGTGTGTAAACTATGTTACGAATTTGAGAATTACGATTAAACGAGTGACATTACAACCAAAAACAACACAAAAAGAAAAAGAAATTTAAGTTCTGTTTTTAGAATTTCTGTAATAAATGGAAATAAAAAACAAGACCGATATCTATAATAATTATTCAAACGTCCCATTTGGGTCAAACTTCCACAAATAAATATTGTTATTTTAACAGTTAGAAGGTCAACCAAGGACATCTTCACATTTGAAGTAAATCTTGTATTTTTATAGTAAAACTCATACAAAACTCAAACAATGTTATGTATGAATCTTGGTGAGCGTCCTTAATGTCCAGATAGCTTGTAGAGGTTGTTATTGTTTGTCTGTAAACACCGACAACGATCATAATGCACAATATAGTCAACACCGGAACAACAACAGCGTTTACCCACGGTGAAGCACTAGAGGGGATCGAGTATTTGGTAGAGAAGCCTTATAATCCAATAACAGGGGAGGGGATATCGATATGCCCAGCATTAATAATACCGTACATCTATTGGTTATATAGGGCCAATATCCTCTATGCTCACCGTTCTGTTATATGCTCATAAGTGGATATTCAGTATATGGAACAGTTCACTTCATATGTCGGGTCAGTGTTGCTGTGTGGTCATTTTGTCTTTATGATCAACATTGCAGTCATGGTAGGTTTGTTTTGTGATATCTTGTCGATACAGAATGTCATGTTATGAACCTGACATTGACAATTTGTTCATGAAACGTTTCTTATTGTCATTGTTAATTGGTATTTATGATGTACTGTCTGAGACAAGATTTGTTTATGCTTGTGGATTTAACCCGTTTTCAGACACACAACGTGTAATCCTTTTTGTATTTTCTGTTACAGATTTGCCTTGAAGAGGATATACCGACCAAATTTCAAAATGGCGTCGTATCGGTCGGACCACGTGACTAAGGATGGCCGTCAGCGAGAGGTTAAATGCACGATGTGCGGCGCTCGTGCAGCGTCTCACGGGTTGTCATGGTGATGGGAAGGACGTGACAGATCCACGTGAGTTGTACACGATATTGTCCCAAGCGGAGTCCAAAAGGAGCCAGACAAGTACTAGTGTTCCATTGTTGTTGACAGAAGCAACAATCCAACAGAGATTTAACCATGAGATGAACAGTCGTGTGAAGGCTGCTAAAGCAGAGAAACGACCTCGCACACCCCCAGCACATCACCACAGTTCACTGGAGCTCTATGAGCCCGAGGACCTTCCCATCCTCACTGTAGTAAGACAGGCAACCAGTCTAGAGGACCTGAGGACTTTGAAAAGAAAGGAAGCTGGTACTTCCAAATCTGACAAGCTTCCTCACTTGAAAGAAAAGAAATTAAAGATAAGCTGGGGTGATACATTTGTGTATTCTAAGGATGGGTTTGATTCGGGTGATATAGTGTTACCGAAGGTTCCTAAGGTGGTTGAGAAGACACTGCCCATTGCCAAAACTGTTCCACCTCCATCTCCTTCATCGTCCCAAGAAGAGGAACCTGAATCTCCGGCAGACAGACAGCTGAATGGTGTGCCTAGCGAAATTCTTGGGAGGACGAAACAAATCTTAATGGAAGAGACATATCGAGAAAAGCTTCGTGCTCGTGGTCTCGGGTTGAATCGAAATCGGTCTCAGTTTCCTCGGGATACAAGTCGTCCGTGTGACCTGAAGGCTTATGATCTGTATCCAGGGCAATACTGGGAACTTAGAGCGGACAGCGTGCATGGCCCTGAAGACCTGGAGTTAGATATGATAGACAGAGACTATTACAGAATGAAGCAGAAATCAATGTTGAAATTAAAAGTGATGGATGGTGAGTGGAAGACTAAAAGTGGATCTGACACTCATTCAACACCGTCCCCTCACAAAGAGACACATAAGCCAAACCACAAACGTTCTCAGCCTAAGCCTCGGTCAATGTCCCAGGATTATACAGGTCCCGAAGAGGGGGGCTTTGGATTGGGACCTGTGACTAAGGCAATACTTACAGGACCAGAATCTACAGGTATCAATGAGACAGACTCAGTTGCAGGACCGCCCAATTCAAGAAAAGACCCAAGGAACAAACTTCCGTACATATTTTCCGACGAACCTTTAGTCAGCCATGTCCACCATTACGACAAGTACACTCAGGGTCTGAGTACTCCGCGGTCTCGGTTCATCCCTCCCACTACTGTTGTGAATCTCACTATCAACCAGGAGACACCACGGGCTCGGCGTCCGCGGCACATTGAGCAAAACCTTCACAGACGGAAGCAACACATACGAAATCGTGCACCATCAGAACTTTCAATTTGCAACGGCTCAATAGCTGAAGAGGAAAGCTCTTCTATTGTAAGCGAACCAGAAACGCCAGTAAAACCAAACGAGGAATCCAAAAACAAGAAGTTACTGACTGGATTCAAGAAACTGGAGGTGTTTGGAGAGACGAAACCTCCGCCCTCCCGCCCAACCCAGGTCCTGAAGGAAGTGAGTACAAGCAAGCATCTGCCCGAGTGTCACCCACCCATGTACAAACTGGACATGCGCAACTATCCGCCCAGAGACAACCCTGAGGCACTGTCAGGCGGGAAGGGACACCCTGACCCCCCTAAATGGCGAGACAACAGCCATATATCCCTCCGTGTGATAGATGGAGGGATCATTGTGTCTAAGGTGAAGTCCTCCCGGACTCCCGACACGTCCAGGAAGGTCAAGTCTGGAGGTGCTGTAGGGAGTCCGAGTCCAGTCCGGGAGACTCCTGTTCTTGCCAAGTCTTGATGCTCCTATGTAGCGTATAGTATTGTTGAAGAAATTACTTAACCATTTTGTCAGTACCTGGGTCCCGTTCCACAAAGGATTGTTTTAATTCATAACAAATTGTAGACTAACAATCGATTGGACGCGATTTGTGGAACGGGAACCTGATGATAACTATGTCTAACTCAATCATGGTCACGCCTTAAATGTAATGATGTAAGGATAGGACTACGTTGGTACTGACCAATGTTTCAGTTCACATAAGATCTATAATTAGTAAGTCCGTGCACTAAACATATTCTGACCTTCATATAGTTACTGTAAAACGAAAATTCTAAATGAACTCAGTATAAGTCCTAACTCTTTTTCGATTTTGATCGATTAGAATTTTCTTATAAACTTGATTTGTGCAATGATCGAGGTTGTTACAAACTGAATCTGGACACAGTTTATGTCGTGTACATGCGAACTTACGATATTTATACAAGTCATAACATTAGCAAAACAAGATTTGCGATTAGAAAGGAGCTATGAGGTATAAACCATAAGGGATTGTGATATGTTGTAACAGAGATTACTTTGAAACTTGACTCAATAGTTTGGTGACGGAAAGCGACCACTACAGTCAGTATTAGATGGAAAACCGTGAATGTCACAAGACCCAATCATGTTGTACTTTACCAAATTTTAGTGTAGACTGTATTGTGATGAATTGTTTATTACTTAATGGCGCAAGATGTTCTCGGGTTCTTTGCATCCTTAAAGCTCCTACAACACGTTGGTATCTATCCCCGTGTCATTCTATATGACAACCCTATGAAAGACTTCCTCGACAAACAGCGACAGTTCCCGAATGAGAGGAGGAGAGGTTCGCTTTCAAAGATGTCAGGGTGTTGTAGGAGTTCGCTATGACACAGAACGCTTTTGTAGCAGGGTGATCTGTTTTCGAGAAAAGAAAAATTTACACAAATTTTACCATTCTATATTAACACGAAGCCGTATTATCTATTTCCTCCAGAGTGGCTTTTGAACAACATTTTGAATGTTTGCCTTGATCTCAATGAAATGAACATAAACTTTGGGGTATGATCATCCCTCCATAGTAGATATGCAATAAATCGTGTGTGCTATTTGGTAGATAAAGCATTTCTTTGATAGCTGAAATGTTGAAAACATTCCGTGTCCTGGTATCGCTGTTCATTTATGTGATGTGTTATTATTTTCCTGGCATTACATGTCCGATAAGAGTAGAGCCGTTTGTGTGAGTGTGTTTGGCGTCCAGCTTTATGTGTAAGTAGCATTGAGTGGACTATTTATTACACTAATGGATTACCAGTTATGTTGGTTGGATTTGTATGTATTGATTAAATATCTATTATCAATCTACAACAGTCCTTCTTTTGTTGTTAATGTGAACTGATATATTGACATATTCATAGATCACCGCTGTAGATTGTGACACTTATTTGTTTGACAAACAGAAAAAGTTAATTTAATAAACAAGGTTGGTTTATTATGAGGCTTAAGCCATGGATTTTACGCGTAAAAAGCATGAAGTATAATTCTTGCACAGGTTGAGCAATACTCCTTGTTTAGCACAATGGTGTAGTGGTTAGCATGCTGGGCTCTCAAGAGATCCGGGTTTGAACCCCAGTGGAGACACCAAATATTTGTGACTCGGGTCTCATCCTGTGTTGTGTCCCCGGGCAAGGCACTTCATTTCATGTTCACTTTCGTCGTTCGACCCTATTTCTTGACGTTGTGATCTATAACTAAGCTTTTAAAAAATAAGTTTTATTCACCCAAGTAAATATAAAATCAGCCAGAGTAGAGTTTGCTACTTTCGCCGATTGTCATTTAATTAATATCCTTGTTGTTAAATGATGTTATATTAGAATGGTGCAGAATGTTATATCCAAAGTTTTAACAATTCTCACAGAAGGAATCAACATATATCATTATGTAGTAAAGTATTCCATGTCTTTGAGATTCAATTCCTTTTTATTCAACTTGATAAAAATGTATTTAAAACATTCTCACTTGATATTGCAAAAGTCTTATCCAGACTTCCAACAGTACTCAAAGCAAAAATTAATCAAAGGCAGTACAGCATGTTATGTCTTAGATATTCAATTCCTTTTTTTACAATTTGATAAAAATTATTAAAAACATTCTCCCTTAATATTGCTAAAGGTCTTTTTCCAGATTTCCAACAGTACTCAAAGCAAAAATCAAACAAAAGCAGTACAGTATATTATGTCTTAGATATTCAATTCTTATTTTTTAAATTTGATAAAAAATTATTTAAGACATTCTTACTTGATATTGCAAAAGGTTTTAACACGATTTCCAACAGTTCTCACAGCAAAAATCAAACAAAGGCAATACATTATATTATTTCTTAGATTTATAAATTTGATAAAAATTCATTTTAAACATTCTCACTTAATATGGCAAACGGTTTTATCAAGATTTCTAACAATTCTCACGGCAAAAATCAAACAGAGCCAGCACAGTATGTTATGTCTTAGATATTCAATTCTTTTTTTAATTTGATAAAGGTGTATCACAAACATTCTCACTTAATATTCAAATATATTCACACAGCCTGGTAAGCAATGCAGTACACCTACTTAGTCCCGGCCGTGACTATGAAATATTCAAACCTTAACCTGACGTAACCTTCTCCACTTCTAACACGCCCGAGCGTTCTGTAGCTCATTACCATACTCAAACATACAAAGGTAATAAAAGGTAATCTTCAGACGAATATTGAATGGAAAGGAAAGCCCTACACGTTGCAAATTCAAGTTTCAAAAGCACGTATTTCACGGGTGACTAACAAACATATCTACGTGGTAGAGGGGAGATATATATTGTAAGGATAATAGCTTTGCTGTTTGATATTCCTTAAGGCGATGTTCATCTTCACAACGTCACGGGCGAAACGAAAAAGTTTTTAGACTTTTCCATTCCTAGAGTCTAGCTCGATACGTTTTGACCTTGCCGTGGGAAGATGGGCGATGTTATAAACTTGGAGAGTCAGATTTTATTATTAGGCCTAAAAATATAAACATGTTTCTGATCTTTGCATACAGGCAAAATTATGCGATGCGATGCGATGTCTTTTTTTTATTTCCAATTCATTTTTTTTTTAATATGAAAAAAAAATCAACAGAATTTGAAAACAAAAACCAAAAAAACTTTGGATCACTTTATCACTGCGTCTTTGAAGGCCTACACGAACAGAAACGAGTAACAGTTTAATAGTTCACGTTTCAATGTTTTGTTTTAGGTCACGGGACTACATATCCATTTTTCTCCCATGTAAATATCTGAAAAAAGGCTATATGCGGGGGTTTGAAACTGACGCGGGTGGAAACCTGAAACAAATAACTTTTATTCTAAGCCTTAATGGTATATAGTAATCATACTGGTTTTGTAGTAATGGAAAACATTATAATAACTTTACAGGGTATAAATGCAAAGTAGAAGATAGCCTGATATAAACATATCTCAAAGTTGGTTAACAAATATATAAAAGTTAAAATGAAACGTATCTGGTGACAGTCAGCCATATAAACTGAACCATCATTACTTCTTCAACAGGCTGTTCTATCAGGATCGCAATGCGTAGAGATTCCTGCATTTCAAGAATCTTAAACAAAATTCAAAGCTATAATACAATAACATAACATGTTGTGTTATAACATAAGTGTCGAGGCTATCCCCATTCTCAATCACGGCTAATTCCGTTTTGTTATGTAAAGGAGATGAAATGACTCTGAGGTTTTCTGCACACAAAAACCCGAAGGGAGGGATAAAATCCCGAGGCTGTTAGCCCAAGGTGTTTTCCCGACCTTCAGCTGTTTCTGAAACCAAAAAAACGAATGTTAAAATTTACATTTTATGATGTACTGTATGATTCCAATTCTGGCATAGAGAATATGTTTCCCTTTTTCGACGTTATATCGAGACATAGAAAGCGTGACTATGATTTAAATAAGTCAAGCAGACTCGTTCAGCTAGTCCTCAGTGGGCTGATCATTCTTTCCCTACAGAGGCAGCTCAGTGCGAGCAAGCTAATTCAGGTATGACTTAGTTGCCTCTGTGGGGAGACCAACAAACCAATTTTGATTACACATGTAGTGAGATCAAAATTGGTTTGTTGGTCTGAAAGTTTATTCAAAGTCTCCTTTTACTTACTTTCACTTTTAAAACTGCAATCAGGTATTCCTTTCAAAAGAAAAACCTCTTAAGAGGTTATTCTAAAAAAAGAAGCAACCTACAAAACAACACAGATTATCAGCTAGTTTTTCAGATCAAAAGCTCATGATCATGCATTTAAAACCACAACTTTTATGGATGACTTTCCATCACGAAAATATTTACTATGTTAAGCGTCTAAATATTATAATAGGAAACGATAACTCGAAATTGCTGAGATACATAAGACATAACACTGAAGAGAATGCACATTCTTTGGCCCTTATCATCTTCAGAAGCGTTTCAAAAACCAATGTTTTAATAGAAATAAAACCGGTTAATCTTTTTTTTAATGATTTTCTGGTCGTTATGAAAAGTGTTTAAGGAAAATGGTATGTTTTGGAAGATGTTATATTTTTGAGGTTATTTCTCACATCGATATCGTGCCATGAACCATGGTTCCCATCACTAACATTATTATTGGTGGTACTGGAAAAAATGGTGTTTCCGTCGCTGGTAGGTATTTTATGACGATTCGTATATTCATGGAGGGAGATGTCCCTTCGAGTTAAGCAAAATCGAAAATTAAATTAATACAAAATAAAAACAATTCTGAACCTTACAATTATCACATATTTGCTTTACAGTATGTCATTGATATCTTGGAGACGAAATGAGCTTATTATCATGTTATTGATACACCTGTTCAATAAACAGTATAGTTAATGACAGGACAAAAATAAAATATGAAGATATTTGATTGTAGAATCTTTTTAGTTAATTGATATTGATGTCATTTCAGATATTTTTGTTTCTAATAAAGAGAAAATAAATATATAAATATATAAATTTGAATTATGGGAAAGTACCCTCGTTTGAAAGTCTGTTTGACAAACGAAACTAAGCTGTAAATTGAGTGAAACAGCTGTAAAATCCCTCATAACACTGTCGCTGGATAGAAATTCATGGATTGAAAGATTGAAAATTGATGGTGTAGATGTTTGAAATGGTAACAATGTGAGTCGTTTTGCCAAACAATACTAACATTGTATTTTCTTATAGGTGCTCGTATCCACAAAACGCTTGTAACGCATAAAAATGATTAATTTGCGTTATCATATTGCATTCATTATTTTGATATAAAATCACAAGTCAATATTGACTGATTATTGATTATTCGATCTTATTATCAGCAAATTTTACTGGGGGATCCCCCATGCATATTTCTGAACGCTTAAAACACTTTCGATGATAAGATTTAAACAATATATAAATTAATATCTAGGAAAGACTCTGGAGCTTCGTGCCTTAAGTTTGTGCACTTCGTATTTTAGTGCAAATATCATGTAATTTGGCTTCAGCTTGGACGTCAATTATATTTCAACAAAATGTGACAAAGGGTCGACCGTGTCCATGTCTAAAATAACCTTTCTTTAACTTAATATTGGGGTCGTTTGGTCTCTGGATTCAAGTTTCCAATTTTGCATGAAGAAATAGACAAATGGGGTCTTATTATTGAAATTCCGATTTTCTAAAATTTTGATTAGAATATTCCATAGGAACTCTCTGTAAAATCAGCCCAATTACATTTACTAAGAGAAAGAACAATCATGACTTGTGTTTAGGACTGTTTATCACCAATGAAGCATTTTATAGAGAAAACTAGAAAACAGTGTTATTGAAATTTCGACCTCTGTCACACAAAAGACCCGCAAAAACTGTTAATTGTTAGGTTTGAAATGCAGATATGAATTTTAACTTACGTAGTGAAATTTCAATATGATTTATCTAGTTTTCGCAAAGCTAGGATACCTCAAAGACATCCTAAATTACATGATATTTGCACTAAGATACGAAAGTAGGTGAACAAACTTTAGGTACGCAGCGTTAGTTTAAACAACACACATAAACATGAATTATATATATGGCTGATGTCGACATGCTGAACTTTTCAAACGACATCCACATAACTGAACGTGTTTGTGGTATCCAAGGGTCTTCTGTGATTTTATGATGGCAAATGCATCACTCTACATATAGACAGCAATTGAAATGACTTCCCAAAGCATATCGGCAGTACCTGAACGAAAGGACGAAGGGTTCAATGTTTTCCTTGAATAACGGTTTTCATTGGTTAAAAAACGCATTTGCCATAATTAGCAATCAGCAGAATTATCATTTGAACTTGTTCATACAAGAGCGAGAATGAATAAAGTTTTATAAACGAATTATCAGCTGAACCGAATACCAATGATGGCGCTTAGCTCAGCAATAGCATCCAACAGCACGCTGCTGGAGGCAACGTAGATACCCCATTGGACGATATGCCACTAAGGGGAGGTAATTTATTAATCACATTGAGCCCTGCTTGGTTCCAGAGGTTAGTGGAGATATTATCAAACGTAAACCCTGGATTATCGAGAATGGATTTGTTATGGACTGATTTTATAATGCTCCTAAATGCATTGCATCAAAAGCAATTCCAAAGCACGCACCTACGAAATTCATCTGATTGAATGATAAAATGACCTAATGACTTAGCTCAACTTCATCACGTTATCCAAAAGCGTGCACTTAGTATTTAACGGACTATCATAGTATTATGATATCATAGCATCATTATGTATGACTTAAATATTGCTTCAAGCAGTTCATTGCAAGCACATAAAATGCCATTTGCTGCAGGAAACAGTTTCTCTCTACCATCGGTTGATCCAGCTTGAAATATTATGAAAAATCAAGTCATGATCAGTTTATGAATCTAGAGCGAGGTCATTGCTTATAAGGCCATCCGTATTTTTTGTGTGTTTCCCATGTCCTAAGTCCTTTTGCATGTTAGCGGGCGGTCGAAACAAATAAAAAGAGGAAAAAATAAAAGTAGTGTGTATTTGTAGATATACGGTCATGTCATGACAAGAACAATGTTAAGTGAAAAGCCAAATGGGAAATAAAAGTAGTTTGTTATGGCCATGCAATGATAAGGGCAATGTAAAGTCAAAAGCAAAATGGGAAAAGGAAATCCTGGTTGAGATAATGTAGAGATGTTAATGGAAGTGTCATAAAACAGATATTGTAATTGGTGATTTTGAATATGGCGGCGGAAATATGACAAATAAAAACTTTTTTTAACGTCGGGAGGGTAAAACACATTCTTTCCCCATAGAGGCAGATCAAGTCATGTTGATTTAGCCTCTGTCATATTACGACGAGTTTGTGGGATAGAATGGGAGATGCCTGATTGGAGGCAATCAAAATTAGTTGTGCAATCAGCGACGCTGTTCTTAAATCATCATTTTGGCTACTGAAACAAGGCAAATGCATTGTGATATGAACCACCCTTTCCATGCGAGAAGCCTTGTCATTTTATAAAGAACCCATGGATTTCGGCGTAATAGAACAGAGGCTAAATCAACATGACTTGATCTGCCTCTGTGGGGAGAGAATGGGTAAAACAGGGTCCGCGGGAAAAGAGCACAGAAAAAAACGGTCCACCTATCCATAGAACAGCATGTCATGACCGTAACCAGAATATTCCTGCTTTGTGTGACCACGGGTGTTCATAGCTATGTTCGTGCTATGAGCGTCCTTGATGTGACCTACATCAAGCTTCATTAGGTCGTTCATGACATGCCTTTATAGCTCTGTCATGCTGCAGGAAACTCACTAGGGGGCTGTTTAAACATCATATGTCAACCTGCTTGTTTGCTCGGCAGAATTATGGCAGTTGGAACGTGTAAATAAGTACCATCTGGCACAATCCACATCATTCATTCATTTGTTGGCTCATTTATTGATCTCTCCATCACTCCATCCATGAGTCAACTGATCTATTCATGTTTGCTCGTGTCAACTTACCATGTACATGTATTTATTCATTATTCTTTTGAATGTTTACATTTTGCATTTAAATTTATTTGTCAACCTTTCAACTATTAATTCCTGTATTTTTACCTCATATTTACTATTTTATAATTATATTATAATGAATGTTATTTCGTGGATATACAACTTCTTTATTCAATGTTGGAAACTTTTCGACAAAGCTGCTAATGTCGTTTTCAAGCAAGACTAACGTAGCCAAAATTGAATTATCAAATTTCCTTTAACACCTAAATGTCTAGAATGCCCATCAAAGAAGTTTTTCCCTTTTCAAGTTTCTCTTTTATTGTTTCGATTATATATTCAATCTTTTGTTTGAATCAACTCATGGCAATAGTTATTGATTTTTCCATATATTAGTTTTTGTATTAATTCTCCCCTTCCAATGACAACCTTTCGTAATTCACATTTCTCTCTTTTATTGTTTGTTATTTAATCAATGATTCTTCCTCACTTCCTTACAAGTAAATGTTTTCATTTTTAGTATTTAAATGTTCAGTGGTATATATAGTTAGATGTTCTTCGCTTTGGTTAGATATTTGAAAGTACAAGATTTTGTATTATCAATCATGTCTTTATTTAGTATCGTTACGTATATGTTTCACGCAGGCACCTTTTATTGAACATGATATACTTATCAAGTCATAATAACCTTGAAATTCACACAAACTGTAACTTCTGTAATTCTTGTTAACATAAGGCAGCATTTGAACAGAGAAGTCATAACATCAATTCGTCAATTCGTAAATGAAAGTTTATTCTAATTCCATAGCCAAACAGAGGCAGAAAAAGATAAACATTACAGAATTGATCTTACAAGAACGATTTTCATCAAAAATGTCAATGTCGTGTCTTTAGAAAAGTATGAATAAAAAGCAGGTTTTACATCCGTGCTACGATGCACCATTGCTTAAAATAGTCCCTTTGGGCTAATAGTCATCCAAAACATTATGTTCTTATCTTATAGCAAAAACATAGACGGAAAAACATATATATTACAGAAATGACCTTTGATGCCCTTATGTCGACGATTTCCTTCCAAAATATCAATTTCATATCGTTGGTAAAGTATGCATCAAAAGCACATCTAACTATATGATAAACCATACACATGTAACTAGCAATAGTCCCATGGGGTCCACAGTTATCCAAAACACTGTTCTAATCTTACAGCCAAATAGAGGCGGAAAAACATAACAATTACAGAAATGACCTTTGATCCCCTTAC
Organism: Steromphala cineraria; assembly: GCA_916613615.1. Classification (NCBI taxonomy): domain Eukaryota; kingdom Metazoa; phylum Mollusca; class Gastropoda; order Trochida; family Trochidae; genus Steromphala; species Steromphala cineraria. The sequence continues at coordinate 41,405,283 of OU744725.1, forward strand.
TTTGACGATTTCCTTCCAAAATGTCAATTTCATATAGTTGGTAAAGCATGCATCAAAAGCACGTTTTACATCCCTGCTGTGATACACTATACTTCTGGAAGTTAATACCTACCTTATCCTGACTTCAGGTAGTGTCTGGTAACAGATTGGCATTTACCTTTCTACCTTGATCAGATGGTCGCTGAGATTAAACGTAAACCTGCGTCCTAGCATCCAGGTAAGTGGTCGGCCAGACTTAAGCGAGTTCCTTCAGGTAGATAATTGATACTGATAATGGAAATGTAGGCACGCGTGTAATTAAGTAATCTTGACGGGAGGGTTTAATATGGTTAAGATAAAACCAAAATAGTCCTGAGACGAGGGCCTCGATCGAATGAAAATTGTCGAGACGTATTTTGGGAATGATAAAGAGAGGAACTAAGAGCGGTCATTGATTGTACAGGCAAGGACATCGGAGAATGGTAAAGGTTTTCATGTACAACAAACTATATAGAAGCACAAGCCAGAGTTTATATGCGAAATGGTGACGGAAGGGTAAATTTTAATGAAAAAACAAATCAGAAAAGAAAATGGTAACAGGAACGGAGACTGACGTCATAATTGGTTCTTTAAAGGTGAGTTGAATTTTGTGTATTCGAATTTGAACAGTTGTTCGCTCTATGGGTTCGTAGTACCGTAGGGACACACCACATAAAAACCACGAATTTCTTTCAAAACTAGCGAACTCAATATGACAGCACACTAGAGCATTCGGGCATTAAACTAAAGTCAATCACGAGAACAACTGCGCTTTATCCTACAATGTAAGAATCTCGATCTCTGATTGATCCACGTGACCCTGGATAATTACAGATATCACACTCTTGAGCGGGGTGATACACTTGAAAAAAGCATGAAAAACGCATGAAAAAAGCGTGCAGACTGAGCGTCTTGAAATGTACAAGGTATGTAACCGCGAACACATCAAGGTTATTTTTGATCAACCGATATGTAGCTTTGTGAACAAACTATAGTCAAAGCGCTTACGCAGTGTTTCTTACTCTTTTTAATAATCAGCAGTAAAAGCAGCAAAATAGTGTATAGAGAGACACTGATATAGAAGAGAGAGACAGACATTGTAAGAGACAAAGACAGCGACTGTATAGAAAAGGGAATTAAAGAGACACAGATTATGTTGATAGGATCACATATGTCAAATTTTGAAATCGATGTTATTACATCGGGAACAACTAACTGTTACTGAAAATAACAAGTTAAAGGTCAATCAGTACCTTAGAGCAAAAATACGGCCATTCAAGGTCGGGATTTTGATCGAAAACCGGACAATGTGGCTCGAGTGGTGCAGGCAAATTCGCCAAACGTAATTTTGAAACCTTTTCAGCTGACAGGAAGATATATTCGATTCGATAGTGTTTATTGGGTATTGTAACTAATAGGTAGATTAATTGGATGCATAATTTCGAATATTAAACGTATTTGAGATTTTCCATAAAATCAAGCATTTTAGAGATACTATGCATAAATGGAATAATCCGATATATGTGCAAGTCCAGTGATGAGATATGAACTTCAATCAGCATATTAGATATTTTGTAGCTTATCAAAACCAAATAAAATTTTAAGAAAGATACTCTGTGTCACTTTAAGGAAACTCAAGACGGAATTCAGAAAGAGTGCACAAATGAATATAAAACACAAAACAGAGACAGAAGGTGTGAAGTGGAAGACAGACAAATGAGAAATACAGACATATTGACAAGAATGAGAGAGAACTAAAAGGGTAAGAAATATTCAAAAAAGTAGAGAAAGAAACCAGGGGACATGTTGTAGAAACCAGAAATTCAAGCAAACGAAAAGGGACAGGGTAGAACGAACTTACAGGAAAGCGATGACCCAGCACAATCACGAAAGACAAGAGTAATTCTATGGATGAACAACTTCTTTATTTGACAGTAGCGATGTTTTTGGTATAGATCCTTATACCGTTGTTCAGTTGTTCATCCATACAATTACGCTTGTCTTCCTCCTACTGTTAACTTCTAGAATGCAACTTAAACAGCCCAACACAGTCACATCCATACATATGGGAAAAGGATCGATACATAATGAAATCGGTAAAAACTGAGGTATGAAAACAAAAGAAAATTGGGGATGGATAAAGAAATTGACATTAATGTTTATATTAGCAAGACATATTAACCATGGACATGTGGACTTTAAAGGGGCAGTAGCACGTTTTAGGGGGATTATAAGGTGATGTCAGGAAAATGAAAATTAATGGTTTTAATTGAAAGACAATGTATTTAAACTAAACGGTAAAGTAATGATTCAAATATATAACGTAAAGCTTAGCCATGCGATTCCTTTTTCTCACACAAAATGAATTAAAGGTGTTCACACAAAATGGCCGCCAATGGAATTTTATGTGAATCTTCATACTTTGTCCTCTGACTATGGATGATTGGCTTGCGTAATGAGATTTTTGACAATGTCAAAATAATGCATTTAGCATTAACTTACAATTATCAGTGAAAATTTAAAAATATATAATTGTCAAAGAACGTGCTACTGCTCCTTTAAAGAAAACGGTTGAACAAAAACAAAAATACGTAAAAGATAAAGTTATTTCATCAGCTACAAGACTTCCACTAAACAGTAGATCGAATCACAGGTGAATGATATATCAGGCAGTCCACTGTCAATAGTACTGACATGCCTCATTGGTCACGTGACACCGAGTTCCGGAATGACACAGCTGATTGAGACACACAGAGAATGAGCAGTGAGGCGGCGAGTCTCAGTACATGACAGTGTCTCAGTGCTTGTCTCAACGACTAGTCTCACAACAGGTGATAGAGACATTACAATCAGTGGATCGTTCTACGGCCAGGGTCACCTGTACTTACCTGGAGCCGACAGGTAAGCAATTGATTACACGATAACACCTTGCGTGACTTTAATCATTACAGATGCTAATTCAGGTTTTGGGTTACAATTTAAAGCTACATTCGTATGGACACTGTCAGTCAGAGTGTAGCAACATTGGTAGGGTATGTCTGTAGACAGTAGCTCAGCAGTTTGAAAGGATTGGTTTGGATGAGATACTCTGGTAAGGTAGGTAATGTTGAACTAATACTTCCTTTCTTGTTTCCCTTATAAACAAACACTACAAAGGTAGGATCTTTAACAGAATGTATGTACATGAGACATGGAACAAACAAATGTTAAATCATATGTAACCAAGTCAATCGTACATGTACATCTAAAAATGATTAAGTGTTTGATTTGGCCTCTAAGTGAATACATAATGTAATTATTAATCATATCTTTACTTACCTTTCAGTTAACATTAATACCCATTGCAACATTTATAACGCCGTCTGATTAAAATCAGCCTCGTTCCGAGGAATAAAATATTCAAAATATTAACTCAACGGAGATATGAAATCCTCTACGCTAAGACTCAGTGGTGACCTATCAAAATAACAAGTTCGATTCTCGAGGTAATATTTTCAAACTTTTATTCCTCGGAACTAGGTCGATTTTAACGAGACTCATTATGTACAATGTCACAACGCATTATTCAAATATAAAATTTCATAAAGATATTACATAACGACAGAATAATTCAAGGAGCATAGGTCATTAAAGTCAACAGTTAAACAAAACTTGAAGGTGGATTTTAAATAAGCGAGTCCATATCTTGTAAATAAGTTTGCCCCCGGCTACAACTGAACTCTGGAATGCCGAGTCAGACCCTTTCAAAGGAGGCTTACAGATATGCACATATCTAGCTTTGTGTTTGTGCGCTGTATTGAGGTGACCAGGTTTTACCTATACTTACCTGTATACCTGGCTATTGACAACTTATCAAGGAGCTGTTGACAGCCAGCCTACTTTGTGAATAGATCCTTAGACAAATGACTATGCTAAACCTGTAGGAAACCATGGGTTAAGGCTACCCTTACACACCTTTACAATACTGTATACTTATGTAGGTAGAACTGTTTACCTGGTCAGCCTACTTTGTGAAGAGATCCTTAGACAAATTACTGTGCTAAACCTGTAGGAAACCATGGGTTAAGGCTACCCTTACACACCTTTACAATACTGTATACTTATATAGGTAGAACTGTTTACCTGGTCTGCGTAGTAAAATAGGTGTTATATTGTTATTTGCTTGTTACTATAGGTAGTAGGCAACGTGTTTCTCAGATAAATAGTTGTGATTTCTAAGCTTGTATCATGCACATGTTGGGAAAGAGAGTACTATTAGCATAGACCTTCGGTTGATTTCTCTATGGTTCATATAATGCTTGGAGTTAAGCTTGGGTTCTCTGAAATGCTTGATTTATGTTTTGTAATTCTAGGTTTTAGGTTGTTAAAGTGCATGCATTGAATATAGGTTGTGTTATATGGGTTTTTTTAGAATGTGAGTAAAAGTGGTTTATACTATAATTCATCTTGTAATTTCGGTTTTTCTGATTGGAAATAAGATTGTTACAATGTTTGATTCTACAATAATACGATTATCTCCGTGTTTTTGTTACATTTTGCCATTTTATGAATTTTTAGAATGGGTTCTTTACATAGTTTACTTGATTATGTTTAGTTTTGTTTGTTGAAAGTAAGAGATATATTCTTCAAATATTACAAAGTATGCACAGTCTGTATGCACGATAGGTATCTCAACAATGATTAACAAAAGACATATGTACCCATTCCATCGGATCATAGAACCTGACTTAACTGTCTTATCTCAATTAATGTACTTTATTGTAGAATATGAATTATATTGAAAATTTAGGATTTTATCATGACAATTGTTTAAAGTAGCATATCTGTTAATTCAAAATGTAAATACACGTACTCCATCCTTGAGTTAGGAAGTGACAGATTTACACACCAAGACTCTACTCACGAACGAATGAAATGGGGCTTTTCGATAGGCGAAGTGTTCCCGGTGTCGATTTATATGAATTAGTCAGACTGAAACTAGAAAGTATGGTACTGTATTGAATTTGGTTTTATTTCGACGGAAAATTAGCACGTTGCATAATAAATCGACACAAATAAACAATTCAAAGGAAATGACATTTCAATCACTTAAAATGAACAAACAATTATACTTATCGTATGGAGGAAAGCAAGTAAGGATAGTAACACTACAGATAGAGAAAGGGACGGAGGGAGGGAGGAAAGACAACTGACAGAATTGAAAGTCGGAAAGAGCTTTTAGATGTTATTCAACAATGGTTTGGTTTGAATCAATCATTCAATTACATTTGTCCATTTAAGTTGACATTGAACTCCTTATGAAATCCTTATTAACTTAAGCAATCTGATACGCCAGAGTTGATGAAATTGTTTGAAGTGCGATACGTTTATCAACAAACAAAGTAACTTTAAACTTTTACTGAGGTTGTACACTGGAAAGTCATTGGTATATACAGCCACAGAAGAATATTTTGCGAGCCTGTTGATTTAAGGGTCCATTTTTAACAAAAATCACTTTTGTTTTTAAATATGTATTTTTCAATGGTATGATGATGTATACTTGTTATATACCTTGTGATATCAGTTGTACAACATTAGTACATTAATTATATTTACAATATTGTATTGACAATTTTGATTTTCTCTCATGACAAATGCTTATAATAAGAGATGTATCATCATGTTAAAATATGTGAGTCCATCCTGGCATCAAGAGGTAACAGATTTACACACCAATACACCACTGAGAATAGAGCGTTTCCATAGTCGAAATGTTCACAGAAGTTTATATGCATCACCCACTGAGGACGTTAGAGTGTGGTTCACGGGACTGACAGATCTAATACAGTGGTAATACGCCCTCCTCACATCACACCGTTCTTGTTTGTCTAACACTCAGAACAAAATGAATTATTTCCTCTATTAATCACACCCAATCTGTGAGCCACTTCAACCAATTTTATGTGTCATTTAGTGTAAATACACTGTTGTAGGTTTTTTTCTATTCAAAGGTCACGTTTGAAACAAAAACAAGTACAATCCAAAATAATTGTTTCGAAATACTTGATTTGGTTTCTTGAAATAAATAATAATGTTTTAATAAATCAAATCCGTCTCACTGCCCAAAAATATATAATTTTATGTAACATAAAAAAATTAATTCCTAAACTGAGTAATTATCAAAAAATTATACAAGTAATATATTTGGTTGAAAAATACATTTCCAAAAGAAACAATAAAATGACTGCATTCAACAGCAAATGGAAATCACTAATCCCAATATTCAACAAATGATATATGGCTTTAAAAAAGGTAGCCCTTTCAGTTCATATCATTTATTGTAAATTTATTTCCTCAATCAATCACACCCAATCTGTGAGCAACTTCAACCAATTGTATGTGTCATTTAGTGTAAATACACTGTTGTAGGGTTTTTTTCTATTCAAAGGTCACGTTTAACGTTTGCGGGACCAGTTACTTTCATATCAATGCGCAAACGCTAAACTTGACCATGGCCTTTGGTCTATTCAAAACGAAAAAATACAAGCGGTTCCAAACATGATTTTATCAAATTCTTTTTGATTTTCTTCAGTTTAAATCTTTTAGCAAATCGTTTGTATGTTATTCAAATTGCAAGTGCAAATGCAGTAAATCAGGTGAATAAATATATTGGTCATTATCCGATCGTTCATTTTGCCGTCAAAACACAATTAAAGCCATTAAAGAGGTTCAAAAAATAAGTTCAGTACGAATGATATTGCAGCTAGTTTAAACATAAATAACTAATTCAACAAATAAAAGTATGTGTTTCCATGAATCATTTTTCAACTAACATACAGTTAGACCCATGTTATTGGAATGCCTGTAAACAGGATACACGTTCAATAATTAGTCCTGATTGAATGATGATTAATTAATTAGGTTCCGTGTTCGGTGCTAAGGAAATTAATCTATGTGGACTATGGGCATGTGCGTCCGGCTACTCAACATTTATATATACACTTACTTACTTACCAGTAATCTCACAGTGGACATGTATGCCTGATTGTTTCTTCATTCACAGTTCGTGTCTAATCTAAATGCATTTACTAGGAAACACAAAAGTGATAAAAATGTGTACATACAGAAAAAATAAAAATTGTAACGATACTTTGATTTTTCAGATATATATTTTTAGATATAAAGATAGTTAGAGAGTGAGCTATTGTTTTACGCCGCTTGGGCAATATTTCAGTCATTAGCGGCGTTATAAAAAGAACAGATTGATGAATATTGATTAAATTCAAAATCAAGATTAAATTCATTTAAGGATATTTGAAAGTACATTTACTTCTGATATTAATAGGCATGGATATCACATCCTAAAAGAGCTGTATTAAAGACAGATCAAAGGTAAGTTTATTCAATGCTTATGAGAATGTTACACAACGCTATCGGTTCACTTTGAATCTTATCACAATCCGCCAATCAACCACCTTGGAAAGTTTTTTCACAGTTGTGACGTCATTCTATTGTTTTTCTCTTAAATAATTTTAAATTCATTGCAGCACATACAGCTGCGGTCATTAAGTTCACTTGCTAGTGTAACTTAATGCAGATATCATGTACTATATGTTTCGTTTGTACATCAATCAAAAACTCCAAAAGCATTGATATAGAAAACCATCAATTGTTCATGTGGAAAACCAAACCAGATCCATATAGAGTTTGGTATCATTTTGTCGATGGTGCAAAATTTCAAAATTTGGCATGGTTAAATATACAGATGTGGTCATATTTGTGAAATTTCGATTTTCTTACATTTTTATTAAAACATTGCATATAGACTCTCTGAAGCTGTTAATCACATATTAAAGATTTTGTTGAGAAATGTTTACCAAAAATGTACTCTATTCACAACAATGGCCTGCCTTAATTGGTACGGTTTACTGTTTGGTACGACATACGAATATGTTAACGCAAAATGAATGTGAACTTCGGTATTGAACTTATTATAACATTATCTGTTTCGTTTTCGCAATGCTCGGATGTCACAGAAACGTTGCAAATTACATGATATTTGCACAAGAATACGCAGGTAGGTGAACAGACTTCAGGTACGCAGCTGTTTTAGCTGAGGGAAATAAATATCCAATGCAACGTAAACATTTTCTGCTATCAGTACATGATCAAAAGACATCCAAGTTGAAACATGTAACCGGTAGTAATATTTTTGTTGATAGATATTTTATAAAGAAGAGCACACAATCAAATTTCGTTTCCACAAGAACTCCCATAGGACTGTCCCTTTAAACAATTGTACTGAGATGGGTTAAGCTACGTGAATCCATGCATTTGCCTTAATGAAATACTATACATATTGTCGAAATTCGTTAGGAGTTCAAAGCAATACATAGTCCTATCGGTGACGCGTCTTTTCTTCCTGTAAGAAAACGATTTCAACCCGCGTCGGTAACGGTGAGTTTTTGTCAAGTTGACATTTAACTCCTTATGCAATCCTCATTAACTAAAGCAATCTGATACGCTAAAGTTGATGAAATTGTTTGAAGTACGATACGTTTATCGACAAACAAAGTAACTTTAAACTTTTACTAAGGTTATGCACTAGAAAGGTCATTGGTGTATACAGTCACAGAGGATTATTTTGAGAGCCTATTGATTTAATTCAGGATAACACACTCTTCTGTTGTTTTGGAAATATTTTTTTGACTTAAACCTATTTGTTCTACTGCAAAAGTTACATGGTGCAGTCATTTACGATTTTTTGCGTTTGTCTGACTTCGATATTGAACAAAACCCTTATAATGTAATAAATATGTCTGTCTGTGAAATACATCAATACGTGACAAAGGTCATGCTTTTATACATTGCTAAACATTAAAAGGATAGTAGCAAGTATTTAAGGGGAATATAGGGTGATGTCGGGAATATGAAAATAAATGGTTCCAATTGAAGGACAATGTATTTAAACTAAACGAAGCAGTAATAAATCAAAAAAATAATTTACAGTCCAGTCATGCGATTTCCTTTTCATACACAAAATGAATTAAAGGTGTTCACACAAAAATGGTCACCAATGAACTTAATGTGAATCGTTCTAATTTGTTCTCTGACTACGGATGATTAGTTTGTATAATGACAGTTTTGACACTTATATTACATTAAGCATCAACGTTCAATTATCATTGAAACCTTTAAAATACAATTTCCAAAAACAGTGCTACTTTTCCTTTAAAATGTTATATGATAAGCAGAACCTACAGTACTGAATTATCGAGAAACTCGTACATCGTTTTAACAAAACCAAATGAAAGTTCCCTGGTCACATGTAAGTTTTATTTCTTGAGATACCTGAACTTAGTAACAGCCTTCAGAACGCTTCTCGATATTGCGTGCATGTCTTGTTTGTGGCATTATGGCTTCTATATTCAACTCAACATGTAGTCATATGCCTGAGAAGTTTCTGTTTTATTTTACTAGGTTGAGCAGTCAAATTAAATTGACCTAGTTCGAGGTTTATGTAATAGATATACCCACACTTACCGAGGTGTATCGCTCAATATACCTCCTGTTTGAATCGTGGGTCTCCGAGGCGTAGCGTAGCGGACCCGAGGATCCACGATTCAAACAGGGAGATATATTGAGCGATACACCTCGGGAAATGTGGGTCCCCCGAACTAGGCCGATTTTAATCAAACTGCTAAGTTAAGTTGCCCCTTGACCGTTCAACCAATAGCATCAATACTAAGTGTTGTTGTCATAATACTTCTGATAAGTCTGATTGGTCCTTAGTCGGTTACATGGCTATCTACAAAAGACATATTGATTTCACCAATGATAACGACTAAACTTTACTAACCAGAATTTATGACTCCAAACTGTTACTTAATGACGTCATATTGTGATTTGTTAATAGTCTTAACAAATCGAATGAAAATTACTTTCACGACTAATTATCATCAATGTTTTATTTCGCCATTGTCTACTTACATACCACTTCAACCTCGTTGTCCGTGGCAACAATTTATAAAAGTTCGTGTTCATTATCTGTCTCAAGACTGTTATCGTCAGAACAATCCTGATATCTGATGCAAGGACACTTATGAAATTTCCTTTTTAAAAGTAACCAAATAAAATGTATTAAAAAATCAGCTATTGTCAGTATTTACTAATTGGATTCGACTACGATCAAGATAAACCAAAGCGAATTATTTAAATAATTTATGAATTATATTATTCATCGATATAACCCATATTTGAATCAACTTTACCAATTAGAACCATCAAAAACGCATAGCTTATCTTTTGATACAAACTCTAGCAACACAATAACAGTTAAGACACAACTGCAATGAACTGAACAGTAATCAAGTTAATCTATTTCAAAACAATATTTACACAAATATTAAGAATGTTGTGGTTACCTGAATGTTGAAAATCCGAATGATTGTAATGATTTTAGAAGCAACCATCGAATTTACACTGTCGTATTAAAGCACAAATAAGACGTCTGAATCACTGAACCCATGGACGAAATGTACGACTTGCGAAACTTGTTGCAAAGTACCCGTATGTTCATGCACTGCACGTGCTCGGCACTTTATTTCGTGTCTCGTGATTGATTCTCGATCTTTACGTGCATTGAACGATCAGGTGGAACATGCGTAGTACTACAAATTTCATTCATATTTTTAAAGGGACCAAGCTTGGTCCAAGCGGTATGTTAGTCAGTTATAAGCATAGTTATCAATTTGTATCGGGAAATGCACGGACAGTATGTCCGTGCTGCCCTCCTCGGCCTAACAGTCTGGGACCGGCCTCACGAACAAACTGTCCTTGCATTTACCGATATAGATTTATAACTATGGTAATAATTAAAACATATTACACAAATCAATCTGGTTAATCGATCCCAGTACCAATGTATCATAAGAGACAATTGTCCTCGGTCAATATCAATTTTGGAATCAATTTTAAAGCCCTTTTATCATACTTGCATGCGGTTCGTGGTAACATTTAGCTATTGAGAAAAGAAATACATCACTCGGTAGAAACATCTTAGGTAGAAAGTTTGATATCATATTTACATGTGGTAATCAACAATAACATACTTAATTCGACGTCAAAGGTACAGTACCCTCTACAAAAGTGCCATACCTTTTACCGAATCTGCTTTCGGTGGCATCATCATTATGTGTAGGTTTTACAACGCATCTGAGTTACCGCAATTGCGTCCGATGGGTATCGACTAGGGCGGCAAATAATGCCTGACTCGCAGAAAAAGAAAAAAAATGTAGTTGTGCGCTTTGGCTTTGAGGTAAGAAGCAAATACAATTATATTGTTCTAATAACCAAATTTGAATTGGAAAATGCAGATATTTAACAATCTTTTTTTCACTAGTAGCAAAATAAAAAAAAGAGGTCATGTCTTTTTATGTTTGCTGCAAAAAGGTTGATATCATTCAACAGAACCATTATGACATTTTATGTCAATAAGCCAGCACGATGGGTTGTCTCATTGAATGGTGAAGAACATAGGTTTATGTGCTCTTTAAGTGTGATAAATAATGTCATGTCAATAAACGGAAATACTCCCCGAGTCCATTAGAAGCTAATGCAATCGGTTGCAAATTGGCGTCATCAAAACGATGTCCAATCTTTAGTCAGAGACGACACAATGCACCACTTAATCGAGATCCTTCGTTTTTGAAGCACTTAAGTGATCGGAAGTCACTAAGGTAACCGTAGTAATATATTTAAAAAATCATTGATAAAGCCCCATCGTCAAACATGCATGAAATTTAGCTATTGAGAACAGAAATACATCACTCGGTAGAAAGATCTTTCATCGAAAGTTTTATAACATATTTACATGTTTTAATCAACAACAAAAGCTTAATTCGACGTCCAAAGTACAGCGAAAAATGACCCGTTAACTAACAGACTGGTTCAACAATATTGGCTTAAAGTCTAAAGTTAAGAACACGTGCTAAAAATAGAAACATTTATCTTAATTAGAAACACAAGCATGGTTAAACAGATTACTTTGAAGCAACTATGAGTAATTACAGCATATCATGACAAGAATAAAACAACGTAATATGCAATGTAACATATTACCTTATTTACAACTCTGCGTGAGAGAACTAAGTGCGAGTGGGTAGATAAATATCGACCTCTTTGTTTACAGTTGCCGTAATCGTGTCCACTATATCTGAGGATGGATTCAACAGAAGAGGTGATGTAACGCTCTCTCACCTGTACAGGTAAGTTTTAATCATTGTTCTATGCCTTGTTGCTGAAAGACAATTGATACATATGATGTGCATTTATTGGTGAGTTATACGATCTAGTTCAAATAAGTTATAATAACGGTCTATAGGGTTTGGAATATTAAGCAAACTTTAACCTTATAGTTTGAAAGATCATCTACATTTGCATTTCAATGGTATTTGGTATTTCACATCAGAGCAATTTAATCACATGACCATGGTCACTATGAAATTAATTGTATATTTTAAAAAAAATTTCAAATGATATGGTGAAATTTAGTACATTGCCAATATCATGTATGTCGAAGTTTTTTTCGACGATGTACAATGTTTTTAGAACAAAGATTTTATATATATATTGTTTTATATTCACCTTGGCTCGTAATAAGGTTGGTTGTGATTATTAATACAGATGATATAATGTCATTGAAAAAAAAATGAAAAGTAACATTTTAAACTGCACAGTTAAAGTTGAAAACGGTACTATTGATCATTCTTTAACAATATCAAAATATACAGCTATCAACATCTGTCCGCTTCTTTTACCATAGCTTGAAACTATAGTTGTCGATCATATCATTTTAACGTATGTATAATGAGATTCCAGAGAAGAAAAAGGGTTGGGGGTGACATGACCATTGTCAAAAAACCCACATGTTAAAATCCATAATCCATAAGTAAGGGCATAAGACCAGTAATGATTGTAATATAGATACAATAATGGTTTTTAAAAAATCTCATTGTTAGTCCATTGCTGTTTCTATTTCATCAAACTTCAACATGCCTTTGAATTTATGAAATTATCAGCTAATCCTGCAAGCTTTCCAGTATATGTGCTGTCATTATTGGAATATCAGCAATTTATGTACACCGCTTACTGGTAGAGTTTCGCCAACGTAATGCTTCTGAAAATAAAGATTACAAAAACTTTAAATTATTTGCAAAACTGAAACAACCTGAAGAAATAAATTGCATAATATTCTGACTGAATAAGGCCAGGTACGACAATTACTAACATATTTACAGAATGTCTGTAGAATCTGTTTGTTTCGGCAAATGACACCAATTAAGCCGACAACAAACTGTTGATCGATATAGGAACGTTACGCTGGTTGAACATTAATAGGCTAGAGTGTTATGGTGGATTTGCAGAAACAAAATAACAAATGATACGAGTCAATGGGGACAAACCTTCATTAAATACACATGCTGAAATGTTTTCCTAGTTATATATATGTCGGCTTCATGGAATTGAACTGCGAAATGCTAATTGTAGTCTTGGGACACGCCATTTTAGTTTGTGGATTCATTGTAGGATTATATATATGTTTATATATTATTGATCAAACCACATCATAAAGGCGGTCAGGTTGATAAGGGTGTTCAGGGGAAATTATCTTGTTTGTTTATCAATTTCTGTGTTGCAATCTTTATCAATTCTGTTTGCATTATCTTGTGCAACTGTTTTGAAGATAGAGTTATTGAGTTATTGAGTAATAGGATTGCCCTACTGAGAAACAACCCTTCTTCAGGAAATGTATTAGCCAATGACGTCACCAATGCTACTTACTTATGCGTCATGTAATTGATATGTAAAAACACATTATGCTTTGTAATGAGAAGATTTGAATCGATTTGATATTTATCTCTATGTGCTATTTAAAAAACCATAACGTCTTCATCCTTTACTCAAAAATAGTTGATAATTGGTCTTTTGAACACATATTTCTTTGGGCTTTTTTGCATTGTCAATTTGACAGCTTGATCAGATTTACAGATATCGAAAAACAGATGTATTCTGTAAATAATTTTCAATTATATCTTTTATGCAAAGACATACTTTTGTGCAACCTTCCGCCACGTGCCATATCAGTAATACAGCTGATCATTTTACTACTACTAAGTTTGATCATATAAGGTTTCATGAAAGTTTAAAAGTTGTCATGAAGTCATGATGTCTTTTTAGAGCAAGGAATTTAGGAAAACTACATGTTCTATTAAATGTCATTTTTTATTAATTCATTTTGAATTCTCTTTGAAAACCTATTCATTTGATGCTTAACTGTTTGTAATTAAGGTCGTCGGTGCATATGACACTACTGTATCATGGAGTCAAAAGGCAAAAACACTATTTTAACAAAGCTTTTGTCGATATTTTCAAATACATAATTCAAAAGGTTTTTAAGGTTCTATAACGGCGTAGGGTTATTTATTTGGAGTACTTAAGTTGAGATATATGTGATTGAATTATACTTGTGACGTCAGCCTATTGTTCTCCGACTCCATTATTTTTCTGTAATGGAGTGTTACTTTTTACGTCAAGTTTTTCATTTATATTTCATATTTATTAAGTTTTTTGTGGTATGTAGTTGAATAAGCATTTAGTTGAGTGTAATTTAAGTCAGGTAATATCCTCGTAACTCTCAATTCCTCAAGGAATCTACTCACGTGAGAAAATTTGCTATGCGTTTATGGTTCGTTTTAAGAACCCTTAGTAGTAGCAAAGACGCATAATCTGCCATATCATCAATAGCCATGGAGTGGAGAATACTGGATTGAGAAAACGTCGCATATTCAGGAAATTCCCGTTTTTCTTTAATTTTGGTGTTTCACTTGGCACAACAAACACCAGAATCCTCACTGTGCGTTTATACGACAGATCTGCTAAGGGTAACATAACAAAGGTTTTTACTTACCCGTAGCAAATGAATTTGCACCTACCCTCTACTAGGTGCAAATTTGCTCTTGGTAGCAAAATTTGCACAAGATTAAATGCGTCTATACGTCTACAAGTAGGGGAGAACGGGGTAGGTTCGGCCTGTTTTCGTTTGTGAACTCGTCAAAGGGAAACCACTTTACCAATTGGTACAAATATCCGCATGATGATTGATTAAGCATGTGGCTATCTCATGAAAACGCCAAACTCCTATTTTAAGTAAATATGTGGCATTTGGATGGTATTTTAGTAAATTCATCTGGGTGGCCGAACGTACCCCGCTCTGGGGCACGTTCGGCCAGAGGCTGGGGTAGGTTCGGCCTTAAATGAGAATAAAAGAAAAGATGTTAAGATAGTTTAATAATCACATCTGAAAATATGAAGAAACCAAATCAATATCAGAACAATGTCAGATCACCAAAATAATATCGATATCAGATCATAATTAGTTCTATATCAGAACAACTTCAAGTTTTGCAAGAAAATAACATGAATTTCAAATCAACACAAGATCAGTAAGAAAACACAAGATAAATATCAAATCTCAATCAAAACAAAATCAAATAAAAAACATTTAATTCGGAAAACAAAATAAGATAATATCTGAAAGACAACAAATAAATCCGAAGATGTAGACTAGAAGAGTTGATTCATTTGTTAGTCAATGTCCTAGTCGCTGTTACAATTATACAAAAATCTGCAACACAAATAGGAAATAATGTTATAATGTGTCATGTTTATTATCCCCCGCCGCGCTTTAGCGCGAACCGGGGGATATAGTATTGAGCAGCGTCCGTCCGTACGTACGTACGTACGTCCCGACGGATGAAATTGAATAACTTAAAAACTATTGACCTGGGCCCAGATTTTCGAAGTTCTCTTACTGCTAAGATAATCGTAAGTACCATACTTTAACATTGGCTTACGACTATCTTACCACTTAGGGAGTTTCGAAAATCTAGGCCCTGATTCTTTTCATTTTTTGTATATAGCTTCATCACCATGAGAGCAAGGTCCCTCTAGAGGTTCATGACCTTGACCTTCATTTCAAGGTCATTACGAGACTTTGACATTTTACCCTTGTCAGCGGGATATCTCAAGAACCATTCACTGAATTCTCTTCATAACTTACACAATGCATGTTATTGGGAAGGCGCCGGGCCCAGTCGATTTTGGTGACCTTCACATTATTTTCAAGGTCACAGTGAGGCTTATATATGGAAGACCCAGGGACCAGTTGATTTGTTGTGGTCTAAATGACATCTAGTAGCATGACAAGTGAAGACAAGTGTTTCTATGTATACAGTATGCATTTTGTTCACATCAATTTGCGGCGGGGATCTTGTCACCTTTGTGACAAATACTTGTTAAACTTGTTAAATGAAGAGTTGGCAGTTAAGGTATGAGTCAAAAACAAAAGCAGAACTTTAGTTAATGTTTGGGGTACGTTCGGCCCCGGCCGAACTTGCCCCATTTCAAGAGGCCGAACGTACCCCAAACACACCTATCAGAAAAAGTCATTGATTATAGCTGAAGTAGTGTTCCGAGAACACTGACTTTAACATTGACAGATGCAGTAGGTTCAACATCATAGTTAGGTTTACGAAAAGCATTTAAATAGCTGAATAGCCTTATGAAACTTAAATGTCAGGAGATACCAAAAAAATACTCATCACCAACAGAATTGGTTTTGATGCTCCCAGGTCTTTGCCTTCGAACGTGACGTTCCCATAAGATTATGGGCGCCTCTGTGGTGATCTAGTGACAAATTCAAGGTGTCAAAAATTTGGGATTTTTAAAACGAAATGAGTAATCACAAGTGGCCGAACGTGCCCCGAGGCCGAACCTACCCCGTTCTCCCCTACACACGTAAGTAAAATTTGCATATATGAAAAAAATACACACGTAAGTAAATATTGCCGTATATATAGGATATAGGATAAAATATTCATGAGAAACTAGAAAAAATTTCTTTATCTGATTACGCAAGACATGGTAAGACAACGTAATGGAATATTGATCTTTGTTTTTTAAAGCTTCTGTTGATCAATAGTTTACATTAAGTGTGTCATATCAATCGCAGGTATCTGTTTACTGCTATTCGCCTCAGGGTACCTTACATTTGTACCTGCAATAACAGCTAAACAATCTCATTAACATAAAATGTTGATTTTGTTGCACACCATTATGAATTTAATATGGTAGCGTCTTGCATTGAAATAAGCATTTGATTATTATGTGATTACATACATAAGAAACGACACTTATAATCTTACAAATCATTAATAAGTCACAGTTCTATCATTATTTCTAGCATGTGGGCTGTAAACTAGATTATGATAACGTTTTGCTTTCGTCAATGATGACTCATGTCATCTCTTTTATTCAAACGTTCGCTTAATAATGCCAGTTGTCCAGGTTCTAAAATATACACTCAGGGAAAATAGTTTGTACCAAACCTTTCAGATCCTATTAATTAAATAAATGAGATCCGATTGCTCACATCAGAAAATTCTTATCATATTTCAGTGGACATGTCAAAGTCTAAAAAAACAATAAGAACATACATGTACCGAAAACGTCGATGGTTTAATACAGACCTTGATTGCAAATAATCAGAATTTATCATTATTATTATCACAACATGTATAAGTCATCTACATATAACAGAGGGGGATTGGTGTATATGTATATCTGAGCTATTGACACATGAAACGTTGATAAATGATATTTTTCTCTTCATACACAAATCTAGAATCAATTAGTAAATGGTAACTTTCCTAAGCCTATTTGGTAATGGAAGTAAACGAAGTTAGATATTAAGAGAACAGACAACTAGAGCAATTTGGTAGAGAAATCATCGACCTTAAAGGGGCAGTAGCACGTTTTTTGATAATTTTA
Organism: Steromphala cineraria; assembly: GCA_916613615.1. NCBI lineage: Eukaryota > Metazoa > Mollusca > Gastropoda > Trochida > Trochidae > Steromphala > Steromphala cineraria. The sequence continues at coordinate 41,423,169 of OU744725.1, forward strand.
TATTTTAAATTGTTTACTGATAATTGAACGTTAATGCTAAATGTATTATTTTGATAGTGTCAAATATCGCATAACACAAACCAATTATACATAGTCAGAGGACAAAGTATGAAGATTCACCTAATATCAATGGGCAGCCATTTTGTGTGAATACCTTTAATTCATTTTATGTAAGAAAAAGGAATCGCATTGCTTTACTTTACATCATATATTTGAATTATTACTGCTCCATTTAGTTTAAATGCATTGTGTTTCAATTGGAACCATTAATTTTTATTTTCCTGACATCACCTTATATTCCCCCTAAAACGTGCTACTGTCCCTTTAAAGGAGCAGTAGCACGTTATGGGGGATATAAGGTGATGTCAGGGAAATTAAAATATATTGACAATTATAAAGACAATGTAATGTATTGAACTAATGCCCCTTTTAATCTCCTTCAAAATTATTTTGTTAAGGAATTGAAGAAAATTGCCATTCCTCTCAAAAACGATGAGAGGTTTATATAGTCTTCTGATACGCACATATATCCAATGAGAAACATTATGAACTAACTTGTTAGACATTTAGATCAATGTCTATACTTTAGAAACAAGAAACGGCATAAAGAAAGGTCATACAAAAGGAAGAACCCTTGATAAATCGATGTTGTCCATTCAATAAAAACTTATCTTGTCAATGAAGTTGAAGAAGGTAGTACTTAAGTATTGAAAGGTCTAACCACATCCACGAGTGACGTCACAAACCCCATATCATGCCATGTCCGCTTTAGTAAGTAATTAGTCCTATTTTGTATGGAAATGGATCCCAAAGACTAAAGATCTATGAAAAGCCTCTCAAGCCAGGAATCAGGATAGACGGTCTGTGGTTGGTGATCAATAAGCCAGATACAATGTGACATATTCCAGCTACTGCCATCATGAAGCAAATCGCTTGTTAAAGGGACAGTCCTATCGCGGTCTTTTGTGTTGAAACAAAATTCAAGAGTACTTTCTTGTTAACAATTATATATAATTATAACATGATTATGTCACGCTTATCTTCTTATATGTTAGTGAGGGTAACATTTTAGTATCAATTTGACAAAAAATAGAATGCATCACTGTGTCCTCCTAAATTCCGTTTCCCAAAAGATATCCCGATAGGACTGTGGGATAGGGATGCGTTTGAAAATTTTCTTATTCGTTGATATCTTTCCGGACAAGTCAAGTTGTGAGAAAACCTTTATTTGATTCAGTTTAAGACATTTGATTGATATCCTTTTTTAAAATGTCCATAGATTCTGAAGCTCGTTAAGAAAACGTGAGCAAAATTTTAGAACTAAACATTCAAGTGTTACCTGCTTCTCAATGAATCCTTCCTAGATTTAATGATTCTTAAAGTAAAGAGGTGGCGATCACTTTTACGATACCACACACTCTCACAGACATTTGCTCTTTGCTATAAAAAAAAGTTGTAAAGTCTATTAGACAAGACAATTTGACCATTTAAGGCAGCATAAGCTATTTTTTTAAATTTCACAATCAAAGACAATTTAAAGCTTTATTTCGTCCAGTCTAAGTAAACCTAGTCTCCGTTATATATATATAATATTATCCGTTTCACTCCTATACTGAGTCTAAAAAGGTCTAGTAGAGGGTCGCGTCAGCCGAACTTTCTGCGGCCTATGACCCTCCAACGTTATACGTGCGAAGTTAGCTGAGTTCTGTTTGGTCAATTCGATACGTTGGCTGACACGACCCTCTACTAGACCTTTTTAGACTCAGTATAGGAGTAAAACGGATAATATTGAGTCTAGGTTTCGTCTTTTTGCATACACATTTTATTTACTTCGTGATATTTGATTTAAAAACTTTTCTTTATTAAAAATTCATTTTAGATGTTTTTGTTTTCAGTGGGGTGATCAAATGGACTTCACGTCAGAACTACACTGAAGATTGCTCCAACTTACATCGCCCATCATGTCTCCCAAGACGGACCGACCGACCAAGGTCACACAAGATGTCGAATCTGGGGCATTAAAGCTACCAAGATTGCATGACGTCACAGGGCCAAGCCCGATGGTCTCAAAGGACGGTGGTAACAAAAAGACTCTCGTTAATGTATCACGTCTAACAAAGAACGATGCTTTAACCCTACTGAACCAGTACAACAACAACATGGGGTCAAACCATCTATCCGGCGACTTCCCTCACATAAAGATGAACATTAAGAAGGATGGGCAGAGAACGCTACCAGCCAGAGAACGGTTCACAACCAAGAGCATGGAACGTGTGGACAGGACGAGTAGAAGACTCTTTACCGAAGGTCTCAGTTCTAAGAGTAAGTTCATGGAGCCTTCTCTTGCAATGCACAGGCGGGACATTATTGGTGCCAATATGCCCGAAACCGTAAGGATTGCCCGTGAACGAAGCAATATTGTGTTCGGTGTCAACCACTACCGTCCACGTCGACAAAATAACGCACCGATTCGCAGCCGAGTTCTCAACATGCAGATGGAGCCTGCTTCTGTTACAGCAAATCAAATCATGGCACCACTCAGTGTTCCCCAGAAGGCTGACCTTGGGAATGTGTGGGAGGATAACTCCAAACGAAATGAAGGCAGGATCGCCCGGATGTTGCAAGGTATTGGTGAGAAGTATGGAAGGGATATTGTGGAACCGACTCCATCACCTCAGAGTGTCAGGTGGGAGTTCGTGCCACCATCATCCACCACTGCTACCACCCCAGCCACAACTCCGCGGAAATCGCCATCACTACAAGTGAAAACGGGTAAACCAAATCTCAGTGTTGTGTCACTTGGGGAGTCGCTGTCTGGCTTACCCAAGAAGCAACGGCCAGTGGTGAGAGTTCCCCGGCAAAGTAAAAACGATACGTACAATAAGGTAGAGCGCTTCCGGCAGCATGCTTACGAGAAGAAAGAAGGGCCATATGAGATGAAATTAACAACAAAAAATGACAAGAATTCCGGACTGTATAATCCTGTTATTGGTGAACTCAGGCCAAGGGTGTCCCTTAGACCAAACAGTAAATCGGGAACAAAGAAAAGGAGACAGATAATTGTGACATTGAAAGATGTGACCGGCGATGTTGAACATGATGATGGAATGTCCGAATCGAGATCAAAAGAACCTGAACCCAACAGAGGACGGTTCACCGTGGAGGGAGTCCAGGGAGTGGGGACAGGACAGAGACTTTGGTCCCCCTCTAGTGTGAGTACGTCTGCTTCTGTAGCAAACCCTCCCCCAAGTGTCGAGGTCGGACTCTACGATCTTGAATTCCCGAACGTTAAGGACCCCGCCGCCATATTCAAAATCGACGAGGTCGAAGCGGGAGATAACTCCCACCTGAATACAGCTAGAGAAGCTCTCCTATCTGGCGGGCAATCGTCGCATGTCTCGAGTAGTCACCTGAGCGTTCCATCTCTGACTTCGAGACAGGAGTACCCACCCAGTATGGAAGCCATGTGGAGAGAGAAACCTCCCCAGAAGAATGATCCGCTCGCGGGGCTGGGAGGTGACAATATAGGAAGTGGTGTGGACGACAAGGCTCTTGAGGTGGACTATTGTGAGAGTCATTTGGGTCCAGCAATAAGTATTAGTGACAGTGATGAGGTTGAGACGGACCTCAAGAGACAAAGACAGGAGAGGGAACAGGGTCAGGGTGATGAAGGTCCGAAAGTTGGGGGAAAGAATATGGGTCATTCATCTGTTTCAGAAAGGATTACCTCAGAAATCAACGAGAAGGGAGCTCATACAAAGGTTATAAAAGAGGGAAAGGGGGTTGACGAAAGGGGACAGGAGTGTAGTTCGGTGGAGGGGGAGGCCCCTGATACCCATAGGAGTAGTGTTCATAGCAAGAGCATCACCTTCATCTCTCCTCTCCACACTCAGACCAATGCAAAGAGACAGTGAAGTTACTAAGACTAAACACTGAATATGACTTACCAATAGTTCAAGCATTAACCATAGTTGTCGTGGCACAACGTTAGAAATGTAATGAGGTTATGGATATACAAGCATAGTGACTCGGAGCTTGTCAACTCTGTGCGCTTTCTATTTTCATTACTTTGGCACCACAAGTCCTTGTTGGTCTGATTGTATTTGTAAATCAAGTAGGCCCTTTTATATACGATTTAAAAGAATAAGTCGTTCAATACTATGTATATAATGCAGCAAACAATGTAATAGTGCCAACTTGACAGTCCAATTCAATATTGTATAAACAAGATTAAATTCTTCATTTCGTAACGAATTTTGATTGCATCGACGATTTTGAGAATATATGAAAAATTAGAGCCATTGGCTCTGTAGCTCATCAGGTTTTATATTTGATTTTGCTTTAGGGTGTGGTCAATGTGGTTCCCCCTTATTAGGGGCCAGAGGGCCACCAAAGCTACAATTTATAATCATCACTAGCAAAGGAGTCTGTACACAAAGTTTCAGCTTTCTAGGCCTTATGGTTCTGGAGAAGAAGTCGAAATTCCACAAAGTTTACGGACGGATGGACAATTCTCTTCAATTCATTTTCTTGTAACGTCTTAAGATGTAGAGGAACAAAGAAACATTTAAAAATGCACTTTGAAACTTCTGTGACAAACAACGAATTCAATAGAAACGTCCATCAAAAACCAAAATGTTACCCCAGGTTTAAAAATCTATACACCACGTGGTGTGGTTATCAGGTCAACATCAGAGGTGAACTATTTCGTATAACCAGGCGTGCGATGGTTATATCGAATAACCTTCACTCTTCACATTTCGGGTGCGTTTGGTTATATACCACAAACAAGCTCGGCCTCGCCCTTTATATGCTTACGGTAACGCACATCGAAAGAACTTAAAACCACTGTGTTTTAGGGTACATCAAGGTACCCAACACCTTGAAATGTTGACTTTTTATCAAAGGTTTTTTTTGCGAAAATAATATCGTTTTTTAACTTATTTTTTTATAGATTACATTAAAATGTTTGCAAATCCTTGCCATCAATGGTAAATGAAGACGTTAAGGTATTTTCACCATTACTCACACACACAAATTCACGTTATTCACGATAAGTTGAAATGTTTCAAGTAGGACACAGACTCCATGTGAGACCCAACTTGAAGCAATGCTACCAATCCTTTGACAAGAAACCTTAAAAACAATATTGCGTTATTTCAATCTTTGTAAATTGTTCATAAATGTTTGACTTTATTGTTATTTTGTTGATCACTTTTAGGTATTTGTATTTTTGCAAAATTCATTTAAAAGCATTTTGAATCTGACCTTTAAATAATAATAGGCAACACTAATCTTTGTTATATTTAAATGGATAGTCACTCTGTGACTTTTCCGTTGTATAGTAATAATAAGAAAGTTTGAAGTGAATATGATCAAAAAAACGGACAATGACGCACGTACATCTTTAAAATTTTGGAAAATTACAAAAAGCTGTCGAAATGACAGTTACGAGTTGATACTGTTTAGTAGTTTAAAGGTAAGCTTCGGAGAACATAATAACTGTTTTTAGATTTCCTTTAAACAGTAGGTCTATTTATCGTATAATTGGCATTTTTTAAGATTTTTGCAATTTCTAAAGACTTATGTCATTCACGTGCGTATCAAAGCTTAACAAGATATGTGATGAAAACCACGGAGTGGCTCTTTAAATACAAAGGCGTGGGGCATGCTAGTCGATTACGAAAGTTACAGCTCGACCACTTAAGACGCATTTCACAGCATGAAGCCTTTCTCAATACTGCCGATACTTCCGGTGCTATTTGTAGAACCCTCCTCGCCTGAAAATAAATGAGATTGCGCAACATCATCTAGGGATTCATCGATAGTCTAACATGAAGCAATGTACTTTAGAGATGTTGGTGCTTTCTTGTGTTATAATGAACTCGTTGACTGGAAAAGAGTTGTATACGTTGCTGCCATCTCCATTATGATTGGCATTAGCCTATGGAAATTGTCTTTTATAGGCATGTAAAAATAAAAAATAAAAGTAATAAAAAGATAAAGGACTTCTAGATATTTTTCGACAATTGAGGAAGCTTTTGTATTTCAAAGACAAAATATTGTCAAAATCATTATCACGTCACGGGGAGGGATATTTAAATAGGGGGAACCCTGTGGATCGATCCCCCTTTCCTGTACCATCTTGAGATATATACAGCTTTTATCTTATTATCCCACAACAAAAATTCGCAAAAAAAAATTAAACCTACAGTATGACATTAACAATAACTTTCTCGAATTATTTTTTATTTGTTCCATATTATTACATGCTATCGCTGTACATACATTTGCAAAAGTAGACGCCGAGCGATAATTTAAATCGATGTGGTTAGCAATAAGCTCAACAAACATTCTTCTGAGCAATGGCGGCTGCTGTATCAACCAAGCATGTTGTCATTTCATGTGCATGTATGTTTGTTTTCTCTTCGGATCTCCTTGACACATTCTCACGTGAGATATATTTTTTCATGACCTGCATCAAATTTTCTTCCTATTCAACAGCTTATGTGTAATTCTTTATTTTGAATTTGCATTTCTCCACAACGATTGTCCAGTATATATTAAACTTAAAAGAGACGTTCTTTTTACGATATAATCGTTATACAAGTCCAAAACAAGTTTAGATTTACATATATATACCAGAATCTACTTGTAATAAAACATATTTGTTTTAACAATCAAATGAAATGTCTAGACTTACAACGTATTTTATGTGGCAGTAAAAGAACAAAAGGCTTTTCGATAGAAAAAAATCAGTATTAAACACGTGTTTGCGACTAAAATCTGAACTTTAATCTGAGTGCAACACTTACATGGATATTTTTTAAGTGGTGTTTTGACCAAATTTGAAAACATTGCAATGGTACATGAAATATCTGGTAAAAAAATAAAGATTTTAAAAAATGGTCAGTGCCGTGATGACCTTGAAAATAAGGTCAAGATCACGAAAAGTGACATGTGTCTGCGTAGTCACCCAATGTAAACTGCAACCAAATTTTCAGACATTTTGTGCAACGTTCATGAGATATCGCATTAACAAGAGTTTTAGAAGTTGCAAAAGTTCCCTTGAAAGTGCCTTGGTGACCTTGAATATAAAGTCAAGGTCATCCAATGTGACTGGTGTCTACATAGTTCCCAAATGCAGGCTGTGTCCAAATTTGAAGTCACTGAGTGCAAAGGTTCATGAGATATCTTGTAAACTTTGTTACAAGTGTTTGAAAGTGGTCACAGTTAGGTCATGGCTGTCTGCATAGTCCCCCAATGTAGGCTGCAACCAAATTTTCAGACATTTGGTGCAACGGTTCATGAGGTATAGTTTAAAAAAGAGTTTCAATAGGGACAAAAGTGTTGTGGTGACCTTGAAAAATAAGGTCACGGTCACCCAAAGTAACTTGTGTCTGAGTTATCCCCCAAATTAGGCTGTTACGAAAGTTTAAGACATTTGTTGAAACAGGACATGATATATTGCATTAACAAGAATCCATGGATGAGTAAGTACGGACGCTGCCAAATACAATATCCACTGTCGCGGTTGACAACTCTCCATCATGTTTTCTTATAATTATTTGGTAGTCTCATGACTGAATTTTTTACATTCTGACGGAATTGTTAATCTCCAAGTTACAACAGAGGCAGGGTTTTTTATGACATTAGAAAATAAATGTTGAAGCATTCATAAAATATACCATATAAGCCTTGTTTCAGTAGAGTGATAAATATCGAACTGCCGCCTAAAGTTTTTGAATATTGAAATATTCATCGCCTTTTTGGGCTATATGGTCCTCAAAGCTGACAGTCCATCATTGAATAAGCTAAAAATAGAGCCATTGACTCTGTAGCTCATCAGGCATCATATCAAGTTTGCTTTATACAGGCCAGATGAGCTTGAAATGACACTGATGTTACCTATTGCAAGAAAACCTATACAAAAATTACAAATCAAATTTAACGATTTCGGAATAAATGTCCTTACCCAAATGATTTATTATTATTCAACACTTTCTAGATCACCAATATCAGACAGTGAAAGAAGTCCACACCAAAATATCCAAGCAGAAATAAATTTGCCATAGACTGTCATCTAATGGAGAAAAATAGGTTTTTAAGATTGTGACCCCTGTGACCCTAATTTGAGTCATGGGGTCACGAAATCTACAGTTTAGAATCCCCATTGGCCAAGGAGTCTGCACATATAATTTCAGCTCTCTAGACCTTTTGGAACTTAAGAAGATGAAAATAGGTTTTTAAGGTTGTGACCCCTGCGACCCTATTTGGGGTCACAGGGTCAACAAAGTTACAAATTAGAATCTCCATTGTCCAAGGAGTCTGCACATATCATTTTTAACTCTCTAGACCTTTTGGAACTGGAGAAGATGATGAAAATAGGTTTCTAAGGTTGTGACCCCTGCGACCCTATTTGGGGTCACAGGGTCACCAAAGTTACAAATTAGAATCCCCATTGTCCAAGGAGTCTGCACATATCATTTTCAACTCTCTAGTCCTTTTGGAACTTGAGAAGAAGATAAAAATAGGTTTTTAATGTTGTGACCCCTGTGACCCTATTTGGGGTCATGGGGTCACGAAATCTACAATTAAGAATCCCCATTGGCCAAGGAGTCTGCACATATCATTTTCAACTCTCTAGTCCTTTTGGAACTGAAGAAGATGAAAATAGGTTTTTAATGTTGTGACCCCTGTGACCCTATTTGGGGTCATGGGGTCACGAAGATGAAAATAGGTTTTTAATGTTGTGACCCCTGTGACCCTATTTGGGGTCATGGGGTCACGAAATCTACAATTAAGGATCCCCATTGGCCAAGGAGTCTGCACATATCATTTTTAACTCTCTAGTCCTTTTAGAACTGGAGAAGACGATGAAAATTGGTTTTAAAGGTTGTGACCCCTGTTTCCCTATTTGGGGTCACAGGGTCACCAAAGTTACATTATTATACCTCTATTTAATTTGTAAGAATATCATTGGTCAGTTGAAATCACGTGATTGAAAAATAAATCTGCACACTGACCCCGGCTATCAGTGAGGAGGTCAGTTTTGTCACAGAAATTTGTGACACTGACCTGAGATATTGACTCGTCACGTGATTTGTCACATGATTGCATCTGTTACGTGCCGCTTTGTTTTGACATTACACATGAAACACATGCATAACAAATTTGAGGAAAAAAGAATTTCTGTATAATAAAACACTTAGTTACTCATGGTTAGGTCATTATGTGAAATACAAGGACTCTCGAACCTGACTCCCTCGGCGGTCTGACCTGACCTCGGCCTGCGGCCTTGGTCGGGTCAGACCGCCTCGGGAGTCAGGTCTCGAGTCCTTGTATTTAACATAATGACTTAACCATGAGTAATTAAGTGTATAAATTAGAATCCCCATTGTCCAAGGAGTCTGCACATATCATTTTTAACTCTCTACTCCTTTTGGAACTGGAGAAGAAGAAGAAAATAGGTTTTTAAAGTTGTGACCCCTGTGACCCTATTTGGGGTCACAGGGTCACCAAAGTTACAAATTAGAATCCCCATTGTCCAAGGAGTCTGCACATATCATTTTTAACTCTCTAGACCTTTTGGAACTGGAGAAGATGATGAAAATAGGTTTTTAAGGTTGTGACCCCTGCGACCCTATTTTGGGTCACAGGGTCAACAAAGTTACAAATTAGAATCTCCATTGTCCAAGGAGTCTGCGCATATCATTTTTAACTCTCTAGACCTTTTGGAACTGGAGAAGATGATGAAAATAGGTTTTTAAGGTTGTGACCCCTGCGACCCTATTTGGGGTCACAGGGTCACCAAAGTTACAAATTAGAATCCCCATTGTCCAAGGAGTCTGCACATATCATTTTCAACTCTCTAGTCCTTTTGGAACTGGAGAAGAAGATGAAAATAGGTTTTTAATGTTGTGACCCCTGTGACCCTATTTGGGGTCATGGGGTCACGAAATCTACAATTAAGAATCCCCATTGGCCAAGGAGTCTGCACATATCATTTTCAACTCTCTAGTCCTTTTGGAACTGAAGAAGATGAAAATAGGTTTTTAATGTTGTGACCCCTGTGACCCTATTTGGGGTCATGGGGTCACGAAATCTACAATTAAGGATCCCCATTGGCCAAGGAGTCTGCACATATCATTTTTAACTCTCTAGTCCTTTTAGAACTGGAGAAGAAGATGAAAATGGGTTTTAAAGGTTGTGACCCCTGTTTCCCTATTTGGGGTCACAGGGTCACCAAAGTTACATTATTATACCTCTATTTAATTTGTAAGAATATCATTGGTCAGTTGAAATCACGTGATTGAAAAATAAATCTGCACACTGACCCCGGCTATCAGTGAGGAGGTCAGTTTTGTCACAGAAATTTGTGACACTGACCTGAGATATTGACTCGTCACGTGATTTGTCACATGATTGCATCTGTTACGTGCCGCTTTGTTTTGACATTACACATGAAACACATGCATAACAAATTTGAGGAAAAAAGAATTTCTGTATAATAAAACACTTAGTTACTCATGGTTAGGTCATTATGTGAAATACAAGGACTCTCGAACCTGACTCCCTCGGCGGTCTGACCTGACCTCGGCCTGCGGCCTTGGTCGGGTCAGACCGCCTCGGGAGTCAGGTCTCGAGTCCTTGTATTTAACATAATGACTTAACCATGAGTAATTAAGTGTATAAATTAGAATCCCCATTGTCCAAGGAGTCTGCACATATCATTTTTAACTCTCTACTCCTTTTGGAACTGGAGAAGAAGAAGAAAATAGGTTTTTAAAGTTGTGACCCCTGTGACCCTATTTGGGGTCACAGGGTCACCAAAGTTACAAATTAGAATCCCCATTGTCCAAGGAGTCTGCACATATCATTTTTAACTCTCTAGACCTTTTGGAACTGGAGAAGATGATGAAAATAGGTTTTTAAGGTTGTGACCCCTGCGACCCTATTTGGGGTCACAGGGTCAACAAAGTTACAAATTAGAATCTCCATTGTCCAAGGAGTCTGCGCATATCATTTTTAACTCTCTAGACCTTTTGGAACTGGAGAAGATGATGAAAATAGGTTTTTAAGGTTGTGACCCCTGCGACCCTATTTGGGGTCACAGGGTCACCAAAGTTACAAATTAGAATCCCCATTGTCCAAGGAGTCTGCACATATCATTTTCAACTCTCTAGTCCTTTTGGAACTGGAGAAGAAGATGAAAATAGGTTTTTAATGTTGTGACCCCTGTGACCCTATTTGGGGTCATGGGGTCACGAAATCTACAATTAAGAATCCCCATTGGCCAAGGAGTCTGCACATATCATTTTCAACTCTCTAGTCCTTTTGGAACTGAAGAAGATGAAAATAGGTTTTTAATGTTGTGACCCCTGTGACCCTATTTGGGGTCATGGGGTCACGAAATCTACAATTAAGAATCCCCATTGGCCAAGGAGTCTGCACATATCATTTTCAACTCTCTAGTCCTTTTGGAACTGGAGAAGAAGATAAAAATAGGTTTTTAATGTTGTGACCCCTGTGACCCTATTTGGGGTCATGGGGTCACGAAATCTACAATTAAGAATCCCCATTGGCCAAGGAGTCTGCACATATCATTTTCAACTCTCTAGTCCTTTTGGAACTGAAGAAGATGAAAATAGGTTTTTAATGTTGTGACCCCTGTGACCCTATTTGGGGTCATGGGGTCACGAAGATGAAAATAGGTTTTTAATGTTGTGACCCCTGTGACCCTATTTGGGGTCATGGGGTCACGAAATCTACAATTAAGGATCCCCATTGGCCAAGGAGTCTGCACATATCATTTTTAACTCTCTAGTCCTTTTAGAACTGGAGAAGAAGATGAAAATTGGTTTTAAAGGTTGTGACCCCTGTTTCCCTATTTGGGGTCACAGGGTCACCAAAGTTACATTATTATACCTCTATTTAATTTGTAAGAATATCATTGGTCAGTTGAAATCACGTGATTGAAAAATAAATCTGCACACTGACCCCGGCTATCAGTGAGGAGGTCAGTTTTGTCACAGAAATTTGTGACACTGACCTGAGATATTGACTCGTCACGTGATTTGTCACATGATTGCATCTGTTACGTGCCGCTTTGTTTTGACATTACACATGAAACACATGCATAACAAATTTGAGGAAAAAAGAATTTCTGTATAATAAAACACTTAGTTACTCATGGTTAGGTCATTATGTGAAAAACAAGGACTCTCGAACCTGACTCCCTCGGCGGTCTGACCTGACCTCGGCCTGCGGCCTTGGTCGGGTCAGACCGCCTCGGGAGTCAGGTCTCGAGTCCTTGTATTTAACATAATGACTTAACCATGAGTAATTAAGTGTATAAATTAGAATCCCCATTGTCCAAGGAGTCTGCACATATCATTTTTAACTCTCTACTCCTTTTGGAACTGGAGAAGAAGAAGAAAATAGGTTTTTAAAGTTGTGACCCCTGTGACCCTATTTGGGGTCACAGGGTCACCAAAGTTACAAATTAGAATCCCCATTGTCCAAGGAGTCTGCACATATCATTTTTAACTCTCTAGACCTTTTGGAACCGGAGAAGATGATGAAAATAGGTTTTTAAGGTTGTGACCCCTGCGACCCTATTTGGGGTCACAGGGTCAACAAAGTTACAAATTAGAATCTCCATTGTCCAAGGAGTCTGCGCATATCATTTTTAACTCTCTAGACCTTTTGGAACTGGAGAAGATGATGAAAATAGGTTTTTAAGGTTGTGACCCCTGCGACCCTATTTGGGGTCACAGGGTCACCAAAGTTACAAATTAGAATCCCCATTGTCCAAGGAGTCTGCACATATCATTTTCAACTCTCTAGTCCTTTTGGAACTGGAGAAGAAGATGAAAATAGGTTTTTAATGTTGTGACCCCTGTGACCCTATTTGGGGTCATGGGGTCACGAAATCTACAATTAAGAATCCCCATTGGCCAAGGAGTCTGCACATATCATTTTCAACTCTCTAGTCCTTTTGGAACTGAAGAAGATGAAAATAGGTTTTTAATGTTGTGACCCCTGTGACCCTATTTGGGGTCATGGGGTCACGAAATCTACAATTAAGGATCCCCATTGGCCAAGGAGTCTGCACATATCATTTTTAACTCTCTAGTCCTTTTAGAACTGGAGAAGAAGATGAAAATTGGTTTTAAAGGTTGTGACCCCTGTTTCCCTATTTGGGGTCACAGGGTCACCAAAGTTACATTATTATACCTCTATTTAATTTGTAAGAATATCATTGGTCAGTTGAAATCACGTGATTGAAAAATAAATCTGCACACTGACCCCGGCTATCAGTGAGGAGGTCAGTTTTGTCACAGAAATTTGTGACACTGACCTGAGATATTGACTCGTCACGTGATTTGTCACATGATTGCATCTGTTACGTGCCGCTTTGTTTTGACATTACACATGAAACACATGCATAACAAATTTGAGGAAAAAAGAATTTCTGTATAATAAAACACTTAGTTACTCATGGTTAGGTCATTATGTGAAATACAAGGACTCTCGAACCTGACTCCCTCGGCGGTCTGACCTGACCTCGGCCTGCGGCCTTGGTCGGGTCAGACCGCCTCGGGAGTCAGGTCTCGAGTCCTTGTATTTAACATAATGACTTAACCATGAGTAATTAAGTGTATAAATTAGAATCCCCATTGTCCAAGGAGTCTGCACATATCATTTTTAACTCTCTACTCCTTTTGGAACTGGAGAAGAAGAAGAAAATAGGTTTTTAAAGTTGTGACCCCTGTGACCCTATTTGGGGTCACAGGGTCACCAAAGTTACAAATTAGAATCTCCATATGCTAAGGTACCTGTACACAAAATTTCAGCTCTCTAATGTGTATGGTTCACGAGGAGAAGTCGAAAGTGTCAAAAGTTTACGGACGGACCGACGGACGGACCGACGGACGGATGACGGAAGGACGCCGGACGGACGACAGGCCATGCCATAAGCCCATCAGTCCTGATGAGCTAAAAAGGTAATACTGTTTTCTTCATGTATCAAGAAGACAAAAGACTTATTTCGCATAATGTGTTTATTAGCTGCCAGCGCTGGCACATAACAGATACAAAGTGTAACAATAGGCTGCATATACAATACACTGATAACAAGATATGGCACTCGGATACAGATCAGCTGTACAAATAGAATCATTTCTCAACCTCCTCTAGTTGCTGCTTAAAGAAATACTGTAAAACAAATTCTCATGCAAATTTCCTCTAAGAGGCAATAGTTGACATTGTTGCTTTTTCCCAAAGGCGTCAGAAATTTAGGACTTAGTGAAAAGGTTGGAGGTCTCTTTCACATCATTTCGAGAGTGACAGTCTTAATACTGATTGTCAGCAAGCTTCTGTTACATTTTAGATTGTTCAATTATAACGGTACAGAACACTGAAGAGCCAGTGCAAAAAGGTTGACAAACAGCAGCATGAAGAAATGACACAGACTGGTGACAAGCAGCAGGGTTAATGCTTTTACAGAGAATAATGAAGAGGAATATATGGATGACAACTTCTTTATTCATGGTATACAACGTTTTGTTTATATATAGAGAAGTTGTCAATATATTTCTTTTCAATATTGTGTAACTTTTAAAATTCCTCTCAAAGAAGCTTCACAGAGAAGTTGATTATTGATTTTGTCATTAAGTAGTTAACAAAAAGATAACACTTTCCTATTTAGTATGTGACATTTAGAAATTCTGGCTCATTGAGCTGATCAAATGCAACTGAGAAAACAATTACATGTTTTATAGAACTTGTTGATGTTTGATATTTTAGAAAAATAACAGTTCTCATATGTTCTACAAAACTTCTGTTGAAATCTTAACAGTTTGACTTATGTAAAATATTTGACACCTTCCTTTTCTGTACTGCAAATCATTACCAACAAATAATAACATATATGAACCTTGATAAAAGCTGTATGCTCTCAAATAATGATGAACATAGGATCTTTCTAATCTGCATCCCTAAACTTTGAAATTCTATGAGCATCCCAAATGAAGTTATTCACATTAAAGGACATTTATAAAAGCAACCATAAGCAACCGGGGATAAAAGGATTTCAAAAGATCAATAAACTTTCATTGTACAGTTTTACACTTCAAGTCCGCCGGAGGTTGATGAATTCAATCTTAGGCATTCAGGAATTTTCCTACAGCTTCAGAGATTTTGTTTCTACTGCTTAATCTGAGTAAGTCAAAAACTCTATCAAACTTTGATGAAAAAAGAAGCATTAAAGAATTATTTGCAACAATAGTTTTCAAAAACCGTCTTTGCTAAAAGCATCACTTGTTCAGATTACAGATACTATAGTCCGTCAACCTAACTTTTGGAACATGGTTTATTGCAAGTTACATCTATACAAAATAATTCAGCAAACTTTATTTGGCTCATACTAAAATAATATAGGGCGACCTAATATGGTGTTGAATTTCCTCATTTTATCTCAAATATTAAAGATGTTACTTAAGAAACGTTCATTGGTAGTTTGTAACAACAGTGACATTCTCACAGGGGAGTACTAGCAAGTACTAGAATAGCTAACAACAAAGTTACAATGTGTGTCACCCTGTTATTTACTTGGAATGCACGTGCACTTCAAGGCAAGCGAGTGTGGCATCACGTGTATTGAATCGGGAAGATGTCTTCCAAAGTGCACAATAAGAAAGGAACATGCACAATTAAAGCACAAAGCTAAAAGGCAAAGCCATTAATTTCTCCTAATCGTTTTATTAAACATACTTTCATGCCACGAACACTTCAAAACCAACACTTCATATCATCATCTCAATTGACATTGAAAAGAGTCTGGTACTGAAATCAGACAGGGGTCGGGACCATCTCAAAACGACCCAAAAAATGTAAACCTCAATAGGAGAATTGTCATGGACATAATTCAGATATCCATATATTTTCTACCTTTTACTTTAATGAACTCGGATAATCCATAAATCACTACCGATTGCCTTTCAAACCCTATGAGTAGAGATTATTGGTAGCATTAAAGTAAGGTTTTTGAAACAACCCCTCACAACGTGTCCTTGCCCAATCACAATCTGCACGTGCGACACACATTGTGACTTTGTTGTTAGCTATTCTAGTACTTGCTTGTGCTCCCTTGTGAGAATGTCACTGTTGTTAACAAGTGAAGAAGCGAGCAAAGCTCACATACCCCCGCTCCCCACTTTGTTCAAAGAATTTCAAATAGTAAAACTGATTAATATTGGTTAAAGTATGATAGCTGAGTATACAGTAAGTCATTGTGTAAGTCTTCTTTCAACTGAAACCCAAATACCGAATTCATTAATAGGTTTTACAATTAAAAGGGTACATCTAGAGATAATGGTTGATCATTGTTTCAAATTTGAGGTAGTTATCATGAATATTCTACGAGATGCACTGAGGACAAAATTATTTTTGTTGAGTCACTTTGTAAGTTATGTTTTCCAAAGAAACCACAGAGAAGAAAATCCATATATATCGTTTAACTCTCACAAGGCATATCCAGCAATCATGATTGACATATGTAGCAAATTTGGTGAAGCTGAGATGTATATTTCATGAAATATGTTCAGGACAAAGTAATTTATCATAGAATCACTGTTTTAGTCATGTTTCCAAAAATTAAAAAAATGTGATGGTCTTATCCTCAAATGGCACATCTAGGGATCATGGTTGATAAGTGTATGAAGTTTGGTGAAGCTAGCATGAATAGTTTGGGAGATATGCTACGGACAAAAGACTTGGTCGAAGAGTCACTGTTTTAGTCATGTTTCCATGGAAACCAGAAAAAATAAAAATAATTTGTTGGTCTAACCCTTAAAAGGCACAACTAGGGATCATGATTGATAAGTGTATGAAGTTTGGTGAAGCTAGCATGAATAGTTTGGGAGATATGCTCCGGACAAAGAACTTGGTCATAGAGTCACTGTTTTAGTCATGTTTCCATGGAAACCGCCAAAAATTTAAAGGATGTGATGGTCTAACCCTCAAAAGGCACAACTAGGGATCATGGTTAACATGTGTATTAAGTTTGATGAAGCTAGCATGCATAGTTTTGGAGATATGCTCCGCACAAAACGACATCCTCAAAGAGTCACTTTCTAGTCACGTTTCCATGGAAACCGCAACAATGAAAATTCAGAAATAGTTCTAACCCTCAAAAGGCACAACTAGGGATCATGGTTGACATCTGTATGAAGTTTGATGAAGCTAGCATGCATAGTTTTGGAGATATGCTCCGCACAAAACGACATCCTCAAAGAGTCACTTTTTAGTCACGTTTCCATGGAAACCACAACAATGAAAATTCAGAAATAGTTCTAACCCTCAAAAGGCACAACTAGGGGTCATGGTTGACATCTGTATGAAGTTTGATGAAGCTAGCATGCATAGTTTTGGAGATATGCTCCGCACAAAACGACATCCTCAAAGAGTCACTTTTTAGTCACGTTTCCATGGAAACCGCAAAAATGAAAATTCAGAAATAGTTCTAACCCTCAAAAGGCACAACTAGGGATCATGGTTGACATCTGTATGAAGTTTGATGAAGCTAGCATGCATAGTTTTGGAGATATGCTCCGCACAAAACGACATCCTCAAAGAGTCACTTTTTAGTCACGTTTCCATGGAAACCGCAAAAATGAAAATTCATAAATAGTTCTAACCCTCAAAAGGCACAACTAGGGATCATGGTTGACATGTGTATGAAGTTTGATGAGGCTAGCATGCATAGTTTTGGAGATCTGCTCCGCACAAAGTTTTGGGACGGACGGACAGACGGACAGACGGACGGACGGACGGACGGAAAGAATGAACGCTATATACCCCCGCTTACGCTGTAAGGCGGGGGTATAATAATTGTAAATGATAGTTTCATAAGTAACATCTTTAATAGTTGGGACAACATGAAGAAATTCAAAACCATATTAGGTCACCCTATATTATTATAGTATGAGCCAAATAAAGTTTGCTGATTTGTGGTGTATAGATGTAACTTGCAATAAACCGTGTTCCAAAAGTTAGGTTGACGGACTATAGGAGAGGTAATAGAAGATATTTGTTTGTGGAGAAATCAATATCACTGGTTTAACAAACAAAACATAAAATCTAGATTAATAATATCTAATAAAAAGAAAACAGATAATAATAGACAAAACCAAACAAAATCGCAAATCTTTCACTCCGACTAGAAATTATGAAAAAAACACAAATTACAAATTCATAGCACTACAAATATGGTTGGTCAGGCAAATTGTTGATTGGTCAATCAGGAAGGTTTGAATCGATGATCTAAATAATGTGAACACCATTAATAAAGTATATCTCTTCAGTATTAAAGAACTTCCAGGGTGGGTACACTTTCTAAAAACTCTTTCGCTAAAATACATCCCAAAAGTCTCCAAACCTACAATCCAATTATATACATGATTTATCAATCAAAGTGACTGAAAATCAAACATTTCCATGGAAAACTGGAAACATTTGAAAAAGAATGTCATCATTGGAATTCATAAATGTATCTTGAGTAGTAAGATCATGCAAAGAATTATGATTAAATATTTAGAAATATAATGTACATTTCAGATCAATAATACGAAACTTTTCAATTCTCGAGCCTCATGCTATCTTAACTTCTGAAATTAGAAAGAAATTATATGATAATAATATCAAATCCCATCCAAACCATAATAAACTGAAAGGAACTGAAATAAATTCTGGCTTTATTCATAATACTCATTTATTCCATCCTTAACCATTGAAACCCTGATATGTTATTCACATGTATAACATTTCTAGTCTAAATGCTTTTAGTACACTAGTACTTGTGTAAGCAACTGGCATGTTTTGTCAGGCGAGATGGGTCGAGGGATAGACCGCAGACAAAACAATCTCAAACCGTAAGCCATAATTCCAAGCCATCATTATTGCAAAGTTTACCATGTCCTACAAAACAAACCTTTTGAAAATGTTCTCAAACTTTTATTAAATAAAAATGCACATAATAAACCAAGTCATAAATGCTTCGCAAAATGGCAGTCAAAGTAAACAATTTGGGAATCTACGTTAAGAAAAAATATCAAATTTCTTGCAGTATTTCCCTTCTGTCCTCAATCATTTTAACCCAAAAAAGGCTCAAAAACATGTTTCCAAACGATACTGATATGAAAAATATGGATCCCAATGTCTGCTGTTTATCCCTCCACCACAAGCAGCCCGACTACGCCATGGGAAGCTCGTGAGCCGCAGCATAATGACCCGTAACAAAATGGAACACTTGGCGCTCGATGTCTCCCAGAAGGCTGCTGGCCCCGATACGGAATAGACTTGGTTTCGTCCAATCATCACCCAGTTCTTCCTTCATCATAGACAGCCATGTACACGCATCCTTCGCAGTTCGGATTCCTCCAGCTGGCTTGAACCCAACCTGGCAATATACATAGAGAGAATTTGTTTATTAATGTCTCATCTCATACAAACACGATTGGCACATGATACAATACAATAAAAGAAGAATTATCCGCCAAAGGGCTATAAGAGACAAAATATATTTATAAACCTAGGTCAGATTCTGTCTGTTTTGTAGGTTGTTTCTTTTCTAGTAATTACCTCTAAAGAGGTTTTACTTCCGATAATTACCTGGTATGTTTTACTTTTGAAAAGAAGACCTGATAGCCTGTACAATTTGAAAGTAAACCCTTCAGGATGACATAAAATAATTTGTCAGATCTACAAACACATTACAACTTGTAAAAATTGTAATAAAAGTAATATCGAAAACTATGCAAAGTTAAAATTTTCATAGTAGAATTAGCTGGATTTGAACCTGCAGTCTGCACATTGTGCTGAATATGACAAAAACAGAAACATGGATTTCAAGAAGTTATCAAGTACCTTATAATTTGTCCTTTGATGATACTCTCTGATGGCTCGAACCATCACCAAGGCAACAGTGAATGTAGCATTAACTCCTTCTTTACCCGTCGATGTCTTGATGAAATCAGCACCTATACATAAAAGATAGCAGAGATGTGACGACACGGACATGATATCAAAGAATAATATAATTTGATACAATACAACATGATATTTAGGATATTAGGAGTCTGTGTCGCCTTGTCACATTTCACGTAAAAAAATTTTCCATCCATATTTTATTTTGATATTCACTATCTAGAGCCCTTTTGGTTTTTCTATTTGATAAATAATTGCAAGTGAAATTTTTACTTATCAAATCAAATAAATGGATCTGCTTCAGCTTAATTTTTAATATTGAACTCATGTAAAACAGTAGTTAAGCTCAACACCGAACTAGTTCATCTCTACAATCCACACTGCTAGGAGAAGATTGACACGTACCTGCCATCATACAGACCATGCTGGCGCGGTAAACGTTGATGAGAGACCCTAGCTCCCCGGTAGCCAGGATAGTCTTCATGTGGGCGTCGCCGCACGCCTCTCTCATCAGTTTCACTTCCTCGAATAGACCTGAAGCAAATAGATTGAAGGCTGATAACATGTTTCATTAAATCAGGACCAAATCATCCCCAAGTTGAAAACTATCAAAAGCATATCAGTGTAATGAATTAATCTAAATACAACATAATTGTTCAAAATACTAAGTTTCATTGCTGTTATGTACTTTTGTACTCTTGTGTTTAAATGGAAACAGTGAAAGTTTCTGTAGCAGGCATAACCATAAAGATGATTGTCAATATCAAGTGTCAATGAGCTAGAAAGTCAAGTTTTAGAGTTTTGGTCCAGAAAACAAAATCTAATTTGCATATCCATGGAAACAACCTCTTGGTAGGAGAAAGCGGTAAAACCCAAAAGGCACTGATAGGGATGATGATTGTTCCAAACACCAAGTTTTGATGAGCTAGATATTTTACTTTGTGAGTTCTTGTTCTGGAAGAGAACAACCTGCAGGGATGGGAAAGGCAGGGACCAGGGGCCATTTTGCACATTGGATGAATAAATGGGTAATTTAAATATGGTCGTTTACAATTGATAAGGGTTATTGCCCATTAAGATTTGAAGATATACTTTAAACCCTGAAAGTGTCCCACTGTCAAAACTGTCCAACCCAATCCCTGAACCTGTACAGACAAGAGGTCATTTCCATATTTTCCGAAAAATTTGTTTGGCAGGTGATAAAAAAACAATTTATTGTCACTACATTAACAGATTGCAAAGGTAACTCAAAATGGCTGATTGATCACAAAGAGCCCAGTATCTACCTTTCTGAGGGTTCTTACATGTATGTTATCATCATAAATTTTACAAACACTGTACTATTGGTCTCATGGCCAAATATATACGAAATAAAATCTGTTCCATTCTGTTGTGTTCAGTATCTACCTTTCCAGTTGCCAGTGAGAGCATAAGGTCTGTTGATGACGATGTCAATCTCAGTGGCGCCATCTGCCACCGCTTGTCTCACTTCCTCTAGCCTCGTCTTGAGAGGAACCTGACCAGACGGGAAGCCAGTCGCAACTAGATACAAGCAAATTTGATAAATAACGATTGGTTAGATTTCTTACTTGTATAGCTTTGAACCTAAAATATGAGATAATTCTCAAAATGTTTTTTGGTTGCAGCTCGAAAATTTCAGACATGGTAATCTTTTGCCGCTAGGACATTTTTATAGTGTTCTTTGCATTACCTATATTTGGTCTCTTTTTTTTTTGCTCTTAGGAATATAAAACATAAAACACAAATGTTACCAAACAGGAGAATTTCATACAGAAATGCGAGGTCACATTGTTATCAATAATGTCTCAATTATTCAATCAAAATGACATACAGACACACCTAGCTAATGATATTTATGACTTGCTGAATTCATTATCATGAAATGGTATCAGATTGTTTCATTTGATTTTCAAATCAACTCGACCAGATTCAGGTCAATGTTTCAGAAATGATGTGTAACAGATGGGTTAATGAAATTTTGAATATGTGTATTCTTTGAAGCTGCCTTTATCTAACAGTTCAGTGATAAAAAATTGTTGATATAGACTTAGAAATTAATAATCATTCAACAAGCTTAAAAATGTGATGCATGTTGCTGTAGATTTATTTTTATAGCATATTTAAGAGACAGTTACTGAACAAATCTCTAATAAAATCTCAGCTCAAAGCTCTTTTATTGACAAGGAAGTCAATTCAAGCCAAACATCTACACATTGCAATCTCAGTCCAAATAATACTTTTGTAGAAGTTTCACAATCCCTTGGTCTTCCAGATAAAATTACTGCTTCAATTAACAAAAAAATACCTACAATGCCCTGATACCCTTCACTCAATGGGTAAGTCGCTAGATGTAATGTAAGCCTTATTGGACATAAACATTACAAATAGTTTAATTATTACAAGTAGATTGTTTGTATCAGCACCAGATGGTCACTCATAACTATTCATAACTAGCTACCGGGGACGTAGCTCAGTGGTAGAGTGTCCGCTCGTCACCCGGGAAGACCGGGGTTCGGTTCCCGGTCGGGTCATACCAAAAAACGTTAAAAGGTGGGAGTTGTTGCTGTCTTGCTTGACACTCAGCATTGTAAAGGCAGAACAACGCATTAAATGGTGCTGCACGGTGGGTGCCGGGTGCCACGGGCACATAACAAATTTCCGATGTACTTGTACTTAGGACAATAAAGTGTTATTATTATTATATTATTATTATAGCACGAAGTGCATTGAAGATGTTGATGACTACTTTCATCAGAGTACTGCTAATTATCAATTATATAATTAGCACGTAATTCAAAGACATTAGGATGGAATGCAGTGGGGATAATCAGAGGATCATTTTGGGTAAGCATACCCTGGTCTATCAGTAAACTTGATAAAAGATGGACTATACCTGAAGCAATAGGGATGTGTTTGGCATTAGCAGCCTTCAGTGCAGTCACACAGTCAGGGACTCTGCTGGAATACACACACACAGCTCCTGTTGTTATTCCCTTATTCTGCATGTCCATGGCTTTCAGTAGGTCCTCTCTGATTGGATGATTGGCCTTGAAGCAGAGTCGGGTCACATTGGAGGTTGTGTCGTCACCCGATAGTGTCGTCAGATCGATGCAGGTAACTGCTCTCAGTAACCAAGCAGCCTGCAAGACAAAGGAATTGTTTGACTTAATGAAACCTCTGTGAGTTGTCAAGGGTCATATATGTAAAACTTTACCAATTGTGTCAACTGATCGAGAAGTATTGACTGTTGCAGGAAATTACCTTTTTAAAGCTTATCCGATCGGTATCGTATAGTCACAACAGCAAGCCAAGGTTTGAAGTTGTCATTATGATCAAAATCTAGACATTGATGCACGTTAATTACTCAAACTTTCTGACACTTATAAAGCAGTCAGAACGACTCTCAATGGTTAATGTTTGCAATGTAATGAGGTTACATAACTAGTCTCATGTACAGGGGATGTGTGAATTTGGCTTCCGCCAATATAGATAACTGTTCTAAGATTTTCATTGAAAGGGAAAGAGGAAGTGTGGAAGCGAATTTTTTTTTACTGTTATTGCTAGCTATGGGCCTGCAAAGTGCAACCTAAATATGATTTTACTTGTGGATTCCTCCATGAAAACTTTTATTTTGACTCTGACCTGCCATTGTTTTTTAACTGTCCTCCGAGTTCCCAGAGTGTCCGCTCGTCGCTTGACAGCCGCAAGGTTAATGTTAACGTTGAGAAACCAACTCTCATCTGAAGCGAACACAATTAATTTATGTTGAATTATCGTTTCCAATCATCATAACTGAACAAGTAAAAAGGTGATCATGTATCCCAGACCATTGAACATTGTCCTATTTAGTATATCAAGCAAACATTGTTCAAATATTTGTCAAACCTAATGAAACATATACTGAAAAAGTGTTTTTATAAAATATACAGTATTTCACTTAATTAAAATTATAATAGAAGACAGTTTACCTAAAGTTATATATAAATATGTACAATTACAAACAGAAAATATAAATATTTTTATTCATACACATTTCTCTTGACGAAGAGCTAAGTTATCCCCTTGTTGGGATAATCTGAATCTCAGTTATAAGATTAAATGCTGTCATGTTAATAGAATGTCTATCCCTCGGAGATTGGGAAAGACATCTTTCACAATGGTCCATTTTCAGCAATTTAATCATTTTCTGAATTTTTAAGGTGACCCACTGTATTTGTATCAACAGTGAAATTCAAAATTGTAATGCCATAGGCCATTTCTTCATTCAATGTGATGATGTCCAAACAGGCCCAAGTCAAGACCTGTTCTTCTTTAATTTTGTTAACAGAAAAGTAAGACCCTTGGGCCTACAACCTCTGTGTCGAATGTCGTGACATTGATTGGCCTCAATGTGAAACTACTGATAAGGCCGCGATCAATTTACACACTGCAGACTGCGAGGTGACAGCTAGGGGAGATCTGTACCAGATCTGTGCCATAGCTAAAACCAAGTTCCGTGGATTGAGAGTAGGTCAAATTGTTCGATCAATATTTACTCGACGCAAAATAAATTTATATCAGGGAATGATTTAAAAGATGTTAAGAATCATCGTTTTCTTGCTCCTTGTTAGTGCATACGCAGTGTTTCTACAGTCATATAAATATTAAGTAAACAAACCGAATTCCACTCCGGGATTTCTGGCAGCCATCGTGGAAGTTCAAGGGAAGTAACTCTAAATTTGCTTTGAATCAGTTGACCGCTAAAAAATAAAGGATCCAATAATCTCTTTTCAAGAATAATTTTTTATCAGATTTGTTTACATATAGATCTAGTTGTTACATGCTTAACAATATAGATAGTATTTTTTTGGTCCCCGGATTGAGAAAGAAGCATAAAATAAAATTTATTAAAATATTCTATATATGATGGTTTCACATGAATAGTTCAATCTAAACAATAATTCTTTATTTATTCGAACTGCAAAAATATTCTTTCTAAATATGTTAAATTTACTTCCATCAATGGAATATATTTATTTTGACATAGATAGAAAAATGCTTGTTTGTTAGATGTATTTAAACAGAAGTGTCCCTATTACCAAGGTAATCGGAATCTAGTAAAACTAATTATTCTATGTACATATAAAATCACCCATGTAAGATCAGTATTTACAAATTGAATCTAAATTGAGTTGATATTGGAATATCTATAAATCTATAAAAAGGAATTCTAATAAAAAAAACGCCTTGCAACAGTTTTACGGGGTAGCCATTTTCAATAAGTAGGTTGAACACTTTGTAAGCAAATTGACATCTTTTTTAAATAAATGTATTTATAGTGTTTAAGTTACAAGGCTTCTGGATCGTGGGATAATCGTTTTCCATTTTTTTCCAATTATCAAATAAAAAGAATTTCTCAATCGATTTCAAACTCATTAATAACCTACTTTAATATGGCAGAAAGGTAATAACTTTGTGGGTTATTTTTGCAGTAAAAGTAACTCTTCATCAATCACATTGTGATACAATCATAAATTTTCCTGTCAAACATTTCTCATTGTTATCTATCAAACTATTCACATAGAAAATATAGAGACAACCGGATAATTTAGATATGATCGTTTTTATGTATGCACATGCAGTAAATATTTCGTAAATGCATATAAAGCTGAATATTTAAAATCACTGGAAATGTGAGAAAATATAACTGAACATTTGAAAATGCAACTTGATTAGATGCCTGAGTGTTTTGTATTCATCTAATATGTGCTTTACAAAAATAATTATTCATTGTAAGCATTGAAGACTAAAATAAATTTACCACGATAATAGGGTTACAGCGATATAGGGTCACTAGCCATATGACATGTTAGTATAACAATTGTTCTTCATATTTCTCAAACAACTTACATTTCACAGGATGAGAATCTTTGCAAAGACCAGTCATTTATTACATGGGTTGGAGGGTGGTTTTATGCCAGTTGTGATAACAAATGGTCATAACAAAAAACAAAATTTGGCAGGACTACCCGAAATTATTTCAAATTTTTAATTCAAATATATAGCACCGTCGCGATCGTTTTCGGAAATTTCAGAATATTAACTTTAAAGCAAGGATGCGTGATTATGAAACTGGTTTTATTTCCATAATCCACAGTTCTATTTCTTTTAAAACAGTGACAAGATGATAGATACCGTGATTCCCTTAGCTGCCATACATATTATGGGCTACGGTATAGGCTAGACTCTCGCCTGGTAGACCGAATTTTATATCTAAGATTAGTAGTAGTAATTTAGTAGTAATTTGCTGTTAAAATATCTATTAATATATTTTGAGCTCCGTGTGTCCGTCCGTCCGACATCGTTTCCGGAGCATAATTTGAAAACTATTTGACTACGAAACTTGTGTATGGCTGTTACCTATGTGATGCAGATGTGCCCTTTGGGGTTTTGAATTTCAGGGTACCAAAATATTTTGAAATTTGATTTTTTACCGTTTCCGGAGCATAACTTGAAAACTATTTGACTTAGAAACTTAAATTTGGCATTGATGTTACCTATGTGGTGCAGATGTGCCCTGTGGAGAGGTTTGAATTTCAGCGTACGAAATCTTTTTTAAATTTGACACTAAAACGGCCAAATTTCTGACTTTGTTCCATTTCTGGAATGTTAAGTAAATATTAAAACTGGTCGATGTTGTAAGTTTTGTTTCGTCGCTTTACAACTTTTTTCATATGGAAGTATTTGCGATGTAAAAAAGCATTCCCATTTAAGATCCACTTCTTAAACACTGATACGTATTTTAATATCTTATCTCAATCAGCTATCAAGTGACTTTTCACTGAACATAGTGTAACACCAACGACTGTACTGATTTGTATATGTTTTGTCTAAAGAAACCAATAAGACATTTTGATAAAAACTTTTTTATTTGACTCGGATGGCACGTTTGATTATTTGAGTACAAAACATCAACAAACAAATCATTTTAGCACCTCTTGATTGTAGTCTAGTATTGAGGAATGCACTACACTTTGATGGTTTTATGGGGGGACCAGTATCCTACATTAAGATTTATGCGTCAACATCTAATGACAGGATTTACCAAAACAATCTGTCAAGAATTTCCTCTATAAAACATATTAAGGAGGATATTACAGGGGTTTATATTGGAATTAAAAACCATCTGGAGAGATGGCAATGGGTAAATTTTATGGCAAATGTTCAAAATGAGCAGCAAAGGTTTACTAGTATATTGGTGGACAATCTAGTTAACAGTGAGTCCAGATATGTTTCTGCAGCGCCCTGATCAGGGTGAACCTTCGTCCACACGTCCTACACTGATGTGGTCTCTCCGAGCTATGGTACTCCTTCCAGTGGTCTGCACAGGCCTTGCTGCTGGAGAAACTGGACTCACACACCGTGCAGGAGAACTCTTGGGCGGTCTTGCTGGTGGTCGTGCAGGATTTGCGGTGTTGAACAAGCCTACTGATGGAAGGGAAGTGATGATTGCACCGCTTACACATGAATTTCCCTTGACTTGTTGAAGGTTGATTGGAAGAACTATCTGATGCTGTTTCCTGCCTCGGGAATGATGGTGGATAGTAGACAGGAGGCTCCTTGGCAACTGATGACTGTGTGTCATCTATAATCTCTGATATGGGAGATGATGACTGTTTCTCTTCTGGAGGTGGTGTAGGTGTTCTCCGTTCTGGAGACGGCGTTGATGTCGGTTCACCAGGCAATAAAGATGTCTTTTCTGGAGATGGTAATGGTTGAGGTGGACATGCTTCATCTTCAGTGGGTGACTCTTCTGGGAGGTCGATGACTAGACATGGAGGATCGAGGAAGAATAGGTCATCCTCGTCAGGATCAGACTCCTTTGTGCTTATTTTGGACCCGATCTCCTTGAGGCGAAGGAACTGGGGAATCATCGTCGGTAATTCTTTCTTTGGAATCTTGGAAAGAATCGTTTCGTCGTCTGGTGCTTTGCTCAACGCAATGTAGTCGGCCAGTGTACCAGTTGAAGAAGCCTTCCTTAATTTCTTGCCCGCTTTCTTCTGTTGTGACGACTTCTGTCGCTTGGCAGGGACCTCCTCCAGATAGTAATCCAACATGACGGATTTGTCGTCTGCTTGCACTCCGATGTTGCCAGTTTGTCTGGTAGTGTTGCTAGAGACAGTACTGCTTCGTTTACGTCCGCGTCTTCTCTTCCCGTTGGCGGGTTTGTTAGGCTGAGTTGGAAAGCATGAGTTCATTATCTCCTTCTCAAGACATCGGGATAAGTCATGTATCATATGTTGGTACTGGTTCCCTTGTTGGTTTCCATGACGACTATGTGTAAGGGATCCATGAAACCATGGGGTCATTTGGGGAGGTAACTGTGGTGGGAATATAGGATGTGTCGATGGGGGATGTAACCATGGAAACTGGTACGGGTGATACAATCCTGGATGGAAACCATTCTGCATTCTGGGACACTAAAAAAGATGGAATTGAGGTGTATATTAACATATAACACACATGGGATATAAGAAGTTTTTGATAATTTTCAGGTTTGATTTTTAGGTTCCGCCTTTTTAATTTCGAATATTTTTGTTTTTGGATATATTTTGTTTTTCCTCGATGGCTGTACTTACATGTAATAGTAATATTTTTGTTTTTGTATGACATTTAATCTATGTTGATCGATGAGGGAAGCAAAAATAGTTAGATGTTTTCTGGCATTAAACTACTCATGAATAAAATAAAGGTTTGGTTGGTTTTAAGCGCTCTGGCAAATACACAGAAGAGTCCTATATGTAATTAATAATTATCATAAGTATGAATATCCTGATGTTTTACCTCAACGTTCAATCTGGAACTGCCCAAAAGTTGTCAAACTTCCTTCTTCGGTATCCAACAAGCCATTAAATTCCGGTTTGAAAATCAGGGAATTTATATCAACTCGGTGCGTTTGATCTGGCCTAATCTTATAAAAAGGAATTAGAGTATACCTCAATGAAAACTTCGCACATTGTTTCAGTGTACAATTGTTACACCCATGAACGGGTATCATCACAGAGATCAATTACTGTATAAACATTACGCGATGCGCGACATTGTGATCTTGTTTCCTGATTTGACACCCACTGCTCACATTTGGTTTGTTTTCTTTACCGAGTGGGCCTTTGTTTCCGCTGTAGGTCAATTACGATCATTTCAAACCATGCACTAAATAGAATATGATTATCTTCGTCATTTGATAAATCGTCTTTTTTTATTTTATAGTCTACAATTTCTCGATATATTTCTTGATAGATATTTAAAACAACCATTGTCACAATATGCTTTTGCAAATCTTATGTCCTCAACAAATATTGAAATTATCAAACATGTATGTCTACTTTTTCATCAAGTAAGGAAAATAAGAATTTCAAATGTATTTATGTAAGCTCGTGCAAATAATCATTTTGTGTATGTATTATGGGCCAATGGTCTTTTACTGAATAAAATGTCTGTCTGTCTGTCTATTTCTCCATTTTTATACAAATTCTATTAAAAATTCAAAAATTATTTTCTTATCCTCTGGCATCACTTATAAATTTCTTCGCCTTTAGAATTTCTATTAACTTTAATTGTGTCCATGACCTAATCTAAATTTTATGTCCATACCATTTTGCAATAACTAAGGCATGGACCCAGGTCGGCGACATCCCGTTGATGAAAAGCACACTTTTTACTCCAACGCAACAACATTTTACCATTTCTTTCCAGTCCGCTTCACATTTCGATAGTCTTCTTACCTTCGGATCTTTATTATGAAATACTTCTTAAACTTTAATTGGATTAGAACGTTTGTAAATAACTGTAAAATCGATTCTCTTTAGCTTTATATTTATTAAAAACTAATAAATTATCCGTCAGAGAAACTCATCCCATATGAAAGCCAGCGTGAAATTACCCAAGACAAGATAACTTAACTACTGTCAAAAGAAACGCAACCATGTTTTTAACAACATCAAAAACAAAAGTTTTTTACCTGACAGGGTCACATTTGAGTGTCCCTGAAAGGTATATGTCTTGTGAAGAAATGTGCCCATTTTCATTCTTCAGGAAAAGATACTTTTGATGATGTGTATCTTAAAAAGCATAAGGGATTAATAAATCGCAATTTCAATTTTTTGGTCGCAGAATTTTCGTAATTTTAGTTTTAAAATGGTAAGGTATGGAATCTAGGAAAGAAAACAATGTTATAATATAATATGATATAATTGTCTGACATAAATTCGTTGACAAGTCATTACCCCAGAACGTTTTTAAACAGGCGAAAGTATCCAATTTCTTTCTGCAGTGGAATGAATTGTGATATGCATGGTAGCGTTTCTTTTGGACACAAGTTTATATCAACTATCCTTTTAAGTCTTTATCTGAGGGGAGAAAAAGTGTCCTTGCTTGTGATTAAAAGAAATGTTTTTATTGTTCCCCAAAGTATTTTGACATGCATAGAGAGGTGTTACGGGATTTATAAATCATGAATTTTATATTGCTATTAATTCAATGCATTTGAACATCACAGCTTCCATGTAAATGGGGTTTTCTACTCATTCTCAATATTGTCGCTTTTTAATTTTGACTTGAATAAAATCATCTTGGTATTCAATAAACACTTGCGTATTTCACCATCCTTCATTCTATGACTTGTTTCTTAACGGTTAAGCAAGAAATATTTCACTTAGTTTATGAGTAGTCACGTAAAATTTAGTCTTTTACGTCCGCTTCTTTCATTGACAAGGATTTTAGCTAATTCAAAATCGATTCAACGTTTATATATTTTAAACTTGATTTGTTAATGAAATATTTCCTTAAACGCTTTGATCGTTCTTGATAATGTTATTATACATGAACTTCCAAAAACACATTATCACTAAGCCCTAATTCACACATAATACATATATGATTGAAACTTTTTTTATTCACGAAAAAGTGAAAAGAAATTTTATCAATGCTTCTTCCGAACATGGTTACAAAATCATATTCAAGAGGTCAATTACAAATGAACAATAAACTTAAGTTGGTGTCCTACGTTTTCTTATTGAATACCATATGGTATTTGAGTGTTTTAAATTTTATCAAATCGCCTTTTTCACAAATATATATAATACTATACATATACATGTATATCATGTCATAGTTCGTCATTTGTTGCGTTCATTTCTTGTGAAGTTTTATGTGTAATGACTTTGTAAGTTTTAAAGATAAGCAGAATTTTGCTTTTTGACTAAACCAAGTTCTTCTGGAGTAAAATATTTCTGAAGTTATCTGTACTGTATTACTGCAAACTCATGAAACTGCAGCATAAGAGGTTCATGAATATATACAGTGATACACAAATATTCAAAGCTTTTTTTCTGATATAAACTGTTTACCTCCCTTGATGATACAGCCATGTTAAGAAATGAAAATATCCCCTTAAACGTTGGCCAAAAGTATTTTTTCATATTTTGCCTATACTCAGTGGTCCCTTTGTTTTACCTTTTATACTGCTATGACTATAACCAATCCTGCTTCTAGGAACATTTCACATCACTTTATCAATATGGTTCTTATATACAGCAAGGCAGACCTTTCCAAATTCAAACAACTAATGTCAATTAATGATACCAAAAAATTGAAAAAACTATCGTAATTTATAAAGATCATCTTAACTAAATCCTGATTCACATTGCTTGTACTATAACTGTGACTATGAATGTTTTAATCAATGCTTATACCCATCTTCACTCTCTTGTTATTCGCTTAATGAAAATTTCCTCTGTTCATCTTGGAAACTATGAATTTATCTTTGTTATATATTTCTATGCTCATGTACCACCGTTGGTGGCGTTTTTGAGAAATAATTGAAATTGAATTTGACAACCTTCAGCTCAGTCGTATAATACTGTTGTTGAATTCATTATAATTTACATATGCATGTGAAGATATATGTTTATCAGAACTGATTTTTATTGTCAATATATCAATCATCAATGAATATGAATTTCAATGAGATGCTTAAATTGAACTTATTGGCTAAGGCACTTATCACGAATTGGATTGGATATGAATATACAACACGTGTTTATATGTTGTCATGTGATAAGCAAATCTATCACGTTTTCATTTGCATAGATAAACATATAATGTTTTCACTTGTATTTATAGGATAAGTAAATATATGTTTTCATTTGTATTCATATGACAGGTAAACACATCATGTTTTCATTTGTATTCATATGACAGGTAAACATATCATGTTTTCATTTGTATTCATATGACAGGTAAACATATCATGTTTTCATTTGTATTCATGTGACAGGTAAACATATCATGTTTTCATTTGTATCCATAAGATAAGTTAACAAATCATGTTGTCATGTTTATTCATGTGATAGGTAAACATATCATGTCTTCATTTGTATACACATGATAGGTAAATAATCATGTCTTCATTTGTATCTACGTGATAGGTAAACATGTTATGTTTTCATTTGTATTCATATGACAGGTAAACATATAATGTTTTCATTTGTATCCATAAGATAAGTAAACATATCATGTTGTCATGTTTTTTTATGTGATCAGTAAACATACCATGTTTTCATGTGTATTCGTGTGATAAGTAAACATACCATGTTTTCATATCTATTCATATGAAAAGTTAACATATAATGTTTTCATTTGTATTCATTTGATAAGCTAACATATCACGTTCTTTTCATTTGTATTCATAAAAAAGTAACTAAACATATCATGTTTTCATATGATAAGTATATATATTATGTTTTAAATATATATTCATGCGACAAGTGAAAATATCATGTTTTCATTTGTATTCGTTATGGTATCTAAACGTAGCATGTATTAATAATTATGTGTATTCGACAGCATATATAAACATATGGTATTCAATTTACATAGGACTTTTTCATCTGTACAAATACGTTTTGCAAAATAACACCCATCAATTTGTATTTGTAAATAAAGCGCTGTATAAAAGATCATAAAGCTAGTGTATTTTTCATTTGTAATCAAAGCGTTTAAACGTCATGCAAACAGCATCCAACAATTCTTCATGTTTACTCTTCTCGTTGGGTGCATACACAAATATGTTATTGTTTACAGCACATAGCACCGTATTATGTGTACTGTAAATGTTTTGTGAATACACCAACATATCTTTCAAAACAGCACATAACATGTGTACTTTAATTTTTGTGGGCGAATACACCAAACTGTTAGTGTGCACAGTTCATAGCGCTTTTTGTGTGTACTCTATTCGCTGTGTGAAAACAGCAACATCTTTTTTAAACGGCACATAACATTTGTACTCAAAACATTTTCTGAATGAATCAAAATGTCCTTGTTTACAGAACATATAGCACCTGTTCATATGAACTCCATGCATTTGTGAATACACCAACATGTTATTGTACACAACACATAGCACTTTGTGTGTGTACTCTATACATTTTCTGAATACATCAATATGTTTTTGAAAGCAGCACATTCTATGTGTACTCTATTCGTTGTATGTATACAACAACATTTTATTGTACAAAGCACATATAACCTTTTATGTGTATTCTAAAGTTTTTTTTGAATACACAAACATGTCTTTGAAAACAGCACATAACATGTGAATTTATTATGTTTGTGATTACTCCAAACAGTCATTGTACACAGCACATAGCTCTTTTTTATGTTTACTGTATATACATTGTGTGAATACACCAACTTGTTGTTGAAAACAGCACATACAATTTGTACTCTATACATTTTGTGAATGCATCAACATGTGTACTCTTTCATTGTATGAATACACCTAAATGTTATAGTACATAACCCATATTACCTTTTTTTATGTTTACTCAATACCTTTTGTGAAAACAGAAACAAACATTTGTACTCTATACATAATGTGAATACAGCAAAATTGTATTGTAAACAGCACGTAGCACTTTTCATGTGTACTCTATTCGTTGTTTGGATAAATAAAAAACAGCTTCAGCTGTTTAAAACATTTTGATTAACGAAACGAGTATTTAAACGAAACATTGTTTAAAATATGTGATTTTTAAAAAATAAGGAAAATCTTACGAAAACTAACATATTTGACTCAGAGTTATAAAACATATCAGCGAAATTGTTTTAATGCTTCATCTTTTTCATCGTATAACACCGTGATAAACCTACAAAACACGATAAATAATGATCCGTCGTTATGATGAAGCTAATAAAACCGAGTCACGCTTGAGGCAATACAGCAGAAACGACCCAGTATGACATAAATCGACATTTTCAAAATATGTATTAAGGCCATTTCAAGCAAATTGATGATAAAATGTAAGACATATCGACAGAATCCAATCGATTATTTTATAGTTGCCATGGTAACGCATGTACACAATCCAGTTATGTGGAATAGGGGAGAGGAGCGGGTCTTGGTCACGTTCAGATCAATGAAATAACGAAGACGACGAGATTTGAGCGAGAACCGTTGACGTTGGAGACTACACAACACGGCGTCTCTGGCACTAAGCCCCCCTCCCCCAACCAACAACCCCCTCCTGGCGGCAACCCCTCCCCTCCCAACTCGGATAAAACGGATCAATGAAACACAGGGAAGGGGAGGGGATCGAACACATGCCTGTTTCCATGGTAACCGCTGTAGTCTTCCGGCAGAATATTTTTCGAACGTTGTATGCACGCAGAGTACTGTTGTTCAGTTATGATGCTGCAGACTTAGATTTTTCAGGATTTTGTCTGAATAACTGACGGGCTGTCGACTTTTTTTCAGCACTTCTATAATCTCTTGTCAGTTATAAAATGTTTCGGTTTTAGCTAATCCAAATTCAGGTCAATTTCACAGAACAACCTTTACTATGACAATGAGCTCAATTCTTTTATAAAACCTTTGAGAGAAAAGACCACTGGTTTGACAAACCAAGAAATCATTACATCAAATATCACCATTTAATCTTCGTTCCTAATGACGAAAAACGCTTACGTCTTCTTTCACACATGATTTGAAAAGAACATTTTAAAATGATATTTCTGTTTATATAGTAAAAATAGCTTAATAACTGGAAAGAAAATTCGTGTGACATGGTAATGGTAATGGTAATGCACGAACTGGTGGTAATGGTAATGCTGAAGCTGTGGACCAATGGATCGACTGATGATCAATTATAGACTTAGCCGAGAACGAAAGTAGCCTTGATCAGGTGGTACTTAAACAAGGGGGATAATTAGCTTTAGAATGGGAGATGTAGCTCCCAGATATATAATCTCTAACCAGCTGAGGCAGGGGGCACTGAAATACTCGTTGAAACTGATTTGAAAGAATTATCAAAGAAATGTAAGAAATGTTGAAGATATACGGGTAAATGAGGTGCAATGGAAGGATGCGGGTCGTACTTGCCCATTCAGGTATAACAGCGTTCATAGGGGATATGTTTTATTTATAAAAGAAGATAAGTAGTAGCCTCAAATATCATGATTTTAAAAATAAAGTAGACTTTGGAATTGAAATTTTAAATTGAATAATCAGCAAGATGACGCAGTGATGAATTCTATATTCTTTGTCGAATCGTTATATCTAGAACAACTAAAATGTTGTAAGATGTAATGATCGGACGGTGAAAGAATGCCATTGACCAGGGGGAAAATGTAAGCGCCTTGAGCAACCACGAGTGGTTGGATATACGCGCTATATAAATATCCATATAATAATAATAAGATATCTGAAAATAAGTATGAAATAATCATGTAATACATGTAATCATAGGTAAGTATAAACAGGGATACACTCTTGGATTTTGTTTCCACGAAAATCACCCCGATAGGACTGTCTCATTAAAGCTTGGATACTAGTCAAGATGTCTTCTCAGATGAATCTACAGGAGGTCGGAAGTTTACAGACTCCTATATCTAAGGGTAGTTCTCTAAAAGGGGACACGATATTCAAAGTGAGTAGTAGGAAATATCGATCCGACCTGCGTGTACCCTGAAGGCTTGGTTCAGACGCGGGTTCACTGGGAGGAAACGGGATGGAGTGTGCGTGATGGGGAGAGGGGAAGGGTGAAGGAGATGATGGTTGGAGGGGAGGGGGAGAGAGAGGGAGTAGAGGCAAGGAGAAGTGGATGGTGGGTTCAAATGGACGTCGGGGTGAGGGATGACGGTTGTTCAGAATAAATGTGATGAAAGATATGGTTGTGTATGATGTGGGTAATGTTTGCATCTGTGAGGGTGACGTTTGTATCTGTGAGGGTGACGTTTGCATCTGTGATGGTGATGTTTGCATCTGTGAGGGTGATAAGTGGGATTGGGTGAGGTTGGATGCGCATCGTATGTCGTAAGATTGAGAGTGAGGGTGAGGATATGGGGTGAGAGAAAGGTAATCGATTTCGGGAAATATATATAAGGTTTGAAAGATTGACAAAAACAAGGAGACTGTTTGTCCTTTGAGGTGTTAGGGTATTATGAAATGAAATCGATTCAAAAATTAATTTTTTATCTATCATAGAATTGTGCACAACTTTAGTGCCTATAGAGTTGTAAAACTTTAACTATTTCGCAGTAAAGACAATGATACATGAACATTGTGATATATACTCTTTTTCTATCAAATTCTAACGTTAATAAGTATAAGAGTAAGATTAGAAATATGAATGCCTAGTCATCTCTGAATCACAGTTTCACTTTGTCTTTGGGAAGCAGACTATATAAAGACATAAAATACAGATTCGGATGTGAATTTTCAGTTTAAGCATTTTTGCTTTCTAACATAAAAATAGCGACGAATTAATGCAAGAAAGCTTTTAGAAAGACAAGAGGACAAAAGAAGGAGAGATGCGTGCGTGAGGGGGAGGGGGTAAGGGGTGGGGTTTCAGACGGTGTCACGTCGAGTAATGGAGCACGGGAGAGTGGTTCCCATGGAGGGGTGATCGATCAGATATCGCCCCCTGGAGAGGAGATTGAGCAGCTTCACCAGGGTCCGGCTTCACTAAATTCGGAAGTTAATCGATTTTGACTGACCTTCCCATCTCTATCACGTGACCTATCCATAAATAGCTTCAGCCTCACAACAGCACAAGGTGTTTACATCGACTGATATCTACATCGATATAGACTGCTATACCTACCTTCGATAGCGGTACTGAAGTGAAGTGTGATGCTGACATTTAGTCATTGGGTAGTTATTTTCATCGTTCTCACTGCTCTGATGAACAAAGCGCATGTCTCCTGCTTGACTCACACCTGCAGAATCACGGCTTCATCGCCAGGTTCCTATATATAAACTTTTATTCCTCTTGGAGAGAGTAGAGTAATACTGTAGGAGTTACATTAAATTATGAAAACAGAGAATGATGGAATGCGATAAATGCGACAGTTTTTAAATTGCGAGAAATGCGATAGTACCGATGTTAGAGTCTCTGTTTCTGAGGAGGAGCAGTCAGGGCATACAGTCCTCTCACTGTCACTTTGGCATAGTCCAGGATTGACGATTCTTTAGATGCAAAGATCCTTAATGACATACTATTAAAAAGTCTTAACCGCAGACTGTTGGTCATCATATCTTAACTTAAATTTACCAAAGCTCTAAACGTAATTTCTAGAAAGTAACTCAAGACTTGAGAGTCCAAATACCCAAATACCAAAAGCCAAATACCCTGAGACTCGTTTGCTACAATGAAAAATATAATCAGTTAACATTATTTATAGATTGAGCATTGTCTGACAGCCAAAGAGTAAAAATAGCGTGTATGTGTGAATACTTACGTGTTAGCTTATGAATGTGTCAATATCAGTATCAAGATACATTGATAGTTCAGTTTATTCCAAGCGTGTATCTTTGAATATAATAACACCCATTGTGTTAACAAGATAATCAGTTTACTATATCACTCACCGGGGATATCTTCATCTCAGTAAACAATCTTTGTGTAATATTCAAAATTGCATTACTTATGTATCGGATTTATCAAATCAAAATGGGAATTCAGCCTACTTTCTCTTTATCTACTAGTTTCCCCACATCCTCGATATACCAGGGTAGACGTTCAAATGCTTCTACATAATTTTAGATTCGTGAGAGCGTTAACTCTGGGTTGTCGAGGATGGATTGTAACCATAACTTCCCTCCACTCATTTTGTACAATTTTGTTTTTATTTCTTAAACTTTTCTCCAATGAAATATATATATATATATTCACGCCGATTTAACTATTTTTAGAGGGTCAAACATCTTATGAATCAACCGTAGCTGTAGAAGTAATAAAGTATCAAATGATTTTTTCTGTGGCGGCCATTTAAGTGTGAACATCCTTTCTAATCGATTGAGGTATGGGAATGGATTCAGGTAGCTTGAACATAAGCAGTGACAGACGTTTTAGAATTTCCACTTTGATGAATACATATTCTTTTGCAACTGACAACATTTGCTACCATTTTTGTGCATTTCCATTGTTTACCAAAACATGTCAATGGCCCTTTAACCTAATCTATAATAGCCTCTCTCTTTCGTGCTGATAATTTTACTAATTTGGCATGACTATCAATGTAAGCAATTCAAACATGTACCAAGAACTTTCCCTTCTGTGTGTGTTATAAAATTTAAGGTTTAAATGTATTTTCGTGTAAGGAAATAAGAGGAAAACTTGTGTAGGGAGTTGCGTTTAGGGCAAGTGTATTCACCACATGAACCTTATTATAACATTGCCATGTTTGCAATGTCCGGGAACACCGAAAGAGGTCTGGTGGTAAAAACGTAGCCATCATCAACACTTGTTAACGACATGATAATGAAATATCCAACCAGTCATCCGGACTCATTAAGCGCAAACCGTATTCATTTTCAAAGCATGCATTTTTCATGCATAAATTAGTTGGCGTGCCATCCGCTACAGGTTAATTTCATTAGCGTACAGTGTTATGTAAGATCAGTGTTAACCATCGTCACTTGTTATTAAATTCAACCCCTGATTATCATATAATGAGTAACACCTATGTAATATATTCTTATATTACCTTGCAATGAATAACAACTATGTAACAATGTTCTTATTTTTATCCAGAATCGTGTATATGGTTGGATAAAATTTGTCACATGTCACTAAGATAATTGATTCTTTATCATCTAGTTTCCTTCACATAAAGCAAGCGGTTCCTTAAAGGGGCAGAAATCTAGTTTTAGGGGAAATAGAAGGTGATGTCAGGAAAATGTATATACATGTACATGGTTCCAATTGAAAGAAAATGTATTTGAAGCAATGAAGCAGTAATAAATCACAAATATAATGTAATGTTCAGCCATGCGATTCGTTTTTCTTACACAAATTAATTTAAGGTGTTCACACAAAAATGGCCGCCAATTGACTTTATGTGAATCTTTATAATTTGTTCTCCGACTATGATTATTGGTTTGTGTAATTAGAGTTTTGCCACAATCCATAACTGCAATTGTATGATAAATTCTTGTTTCAATGCAAATCTTTAACCAGTCATATACTTTCATGGTAACCAAATGGATACAACTTTTAAAACCTAATAAACAAATTTAATCATAACTGTTATCATAACTGCTTTCAATAAGTTTCCATAATTACGTTTGGTCAATTGACGCGTGTCATTATACGTCCTTAAATCATAATCGCGACTTCAAACCTTCGTTAGTCATTAAACAACGTGGGGATTTGAGGAAAGGAAATCTATTGAAATATTTCACACTAATTTTTGTAAATATGTACTTGGTGTCGGAAAGCATGTCTCTAGTAATGGTATTTTAGCAGATTGTGGCAGATTAAGCATTTATGTGGATTATTACGTGAGGTGCATTAATTATTGGTGTAAATTGTTGAGGATGTCAGAAGATCGTTATCCAAAACAGTCTTATCTTCTTATGAGGAAATTAGATTCAGTTGGCAGAATAACTTGGGCAACGTCGGTTAAATATCTTTTATGTTCCTTTGGTTTCGGATTTGTATGGTACAGTCAGGATGTTGGCGATATTAAATGTTTTATTTCTAATTTCAAGAATCGAATTATGGACTGTAATAAACAAAATATTCTTGGTAAAATAAATGAGTCTTTACATCTTAGATATTTCAAAGAAGTTAAACCGTTGTTAAGTATTGAACATTATGTATCTTCTATTAACCATATAGCAATCCGAAGAACTATTTGTTTATTAAGACTACATGCACTTCCCCTGAGATGTAATATTCGAGGTTTTAATGTGAATAGAATCTGTAAAATGTGTGAATGTGGCCTGATTGAAGATGAAATTCACTTTTTGTTTGTATGTGACGCATATGCTTCAATCAGGGAAAACTATTATCAATGTTGTAGACAGGGTAACACATTACAATATTACCTTAAGTTAATAAGCAGCAAATGTAGTAATTCATTATTTAAATGTGCAAATTATTGTAAGGAAGCTCTTGCTCTTAGAAAGCGTGCTATGTCTTCTGTAATAACTTAACTATTGTTTTATACTTTGATTTGCTACTCTTATTTTGTGAATTATATTGCAATTGTACATGGGCCAATGGCCTACAAAACCGAAATAAAATGAATTGAATTGAAAACAACGTCAGTTAGCTTTGAAATGATACTTTCCTGCAAAAGTAGACTTTTTTTGATGAAATAAAACAATATAAAATTAATTTGCATATGTGACGTTCACCAACTCACGGACTGGCCCTTTAAGAAATATTGACGCAGGCATTGTTATAAAAGCGTAACGCGAAAGAAAATGAAGATTTCGAAAGTTAGTTGCATCTATGTTACAGTTAATCTGTGCAATCAGTAAATACATGTATGAAATAGGTGTATTTACATCGAAGGCCATTTATCACGCCATTCATGTTCAGCATTTCGTTAAAAGTATTGGAATGTGTGTTTCAGAGTTAGGATACCAATTTTGTCCTATCTCGATAATTGAATTAAAAGTTTATTTGTGTAAGGTGAAACCAACCGTTGTACAGTTATCATGTTAAGAACAAAATCTGAAAATGGAATTTGTTATATCCTGTGTACTTCCTACTGTATCAGACTTGATTAATGTCGAAAAAAATAAGGATCCTCTATCCTTTAAAACCTTTATAAACTAATTATACTGATTTACTGTAACACATATTGGACTTAAAGGGGCAGTAGCACGTTTTTTTGATGATTTTATATTTCAAATTTTCACCGATAATTGTAAGTTAATGCTAAATGTATTATTTTGACAGTGTCAAAAATCTCATTACACAAACAAATCATCCACAGTCAGAGAACTAAGTATGAAGGTTCGCATAAAATCCATTGAAGGCCATTTTGTGTGAACACCTTTAACTCATTTTGTGTAAGAAAAAGGAATCGCATGGGTTAACTTTACGTTATATATTTTGAATTATTACTACTTAAATTTCATTTTCCTGACATCACCTTATATCCCCCCCCCCCCCCCCCCCCCCACCCACCCCAAAAAAAAGTGCTACTGCCCCTTTAATCAACGACGCTAAAACTGGCTATGTATTGGTCAGTTAGTTCCATTCCATATCAATTTGGGTTTTATACATAACTTGTAAAGTTTAACTGACAGTTAATTACAAAAATATCAACATAAATTTGTGTGAAGGTCAAGTTGGTACCAGACATGTTTCTGATATTTGAAAACCAATGTTTATTTCAATCACCATAGCATCACTTCTAAGTTTTGAAATGATAAGGTGGTGCCAATACCAAACACTCCGAGACGTTAAGTAATTGTCCTTATTTAAAGATAAAAAACAAAATCGGAAAACAAATTTGATAAAACATGTCATTTAATAAATATATCCACGTGTTGCCATGATCATAAATAAGATTTCATAAATAAATAAGTTAAAACAAACAAAACTGCTACAAAAGACATGACAAGACATATATCGCTTAAGGAACAGTTCAATCATTGATTGGACGAAGTGATATTCCATTCCTTTGAAACGTAACGATGTAAATACTTAGATTGCCATAGCATATCTTAGGTAATTTGCCGACATTGGTTTGTAATAAATTCACTATCCATAGATAGAAAATGAATGGTATAACATTAGTAATATTTAAAACAGACGAACGCTATTGACAATCAATGAAATGGTGATATCCATTTGATAGACTATGAATTGGCAGTATTAGCGTACAATTAAACAAAAGTAAGTTTAGACCTCGAATAAAAATAATTCAAAACAATGGAATGATATAAACTTCATGCAATGAGTGCGCTGTTTACCCTGTTTTGATAGAAAACAATATTACAAACTACATACACAAGCATACGTAATACTAATGGAATGTTCATGACTAAAATATTGATATTGACATTTTAAAAGTATATCATTCTAGAAATATCGTGATATGTACAAAAATATAAATAGTATCACTGAATGCTGACTTCGTAGTTTTGATTATTATTTGGAACACTTGACATCACATTTATCCAATCTGGTAAATATAAAATGCATGTAGGCACCACGGAGCTCCGTACAGTGGAGTTTTGTAGCACGCGATGCAGCACTTTGCACGGAGCTCTGCTATTTATTGCACTGGCTGTCGGCAAGATGTATCACTGGAATAGGGCACTGAAGGGGCATGTGATATCAGTTCACACTTTCAAAGTTCTGTCATCTTGAGATTATGCTTGTACATCGATTTCTTCTTCTTTGCACGTGCGTTCTGAAACCAAACCTGCACGACCTTTTTGCTAAGCCCAGTTCTGTAGCCAATTGTCTCAAGCTCCTTGGTGTTGGGACTGTTATTGTCTTGGAAGGTCAAGGTCAGAATACGCGTCTGCTCCTCCGTGAATACTGTACGTGGACGTTTCTTGTCACCGTCCATATCCGGGGTCTGCGGAGTTGGACTTCCGCTTCCGTTACTCACAGACGGCACAATGTTTATGCTGCCAAATCCGCCATTGAAGAGATCTCTGATGTGGTCCTTACATTTGAGCTTGGTTCCGTGGATGAGAAATTCTTCTCCCGTCGAAAACTGGTGCTGGCAGACGTCGCAAGACAGGCACTCCATGTGGTAGACGCAGCCGTGAGAACGCCGTACCCAGTCGTCCGGCATGATGGGTTCCTGGCACTTTGCGCAGGATGACGCGCACTCTCGCACATAGTCGTCACGGCAATATACGTCATCGTTGTCGATGAAACATGACGACTGTTCGGCTAGTGATGTCAAACACACACAACACTGGAGACACTGCATGTGCCATGCATGTCCGCGCACGCGCAGATAGATGTGGTCGATGATGTCGGCCCCACACCGGAAGCAGGAGAGGGAGTTGTTGGTGTCGGAGGATGAGGGGATGCTGTCCATGCTGTCTTCACGGAACCCGTAGTCGCAGAAGCGGTTGAAGGGACTCGGAGTCAGGAGCTCAATATCTGTGTCCGACATATCGATTGGTTGCTGTACCAAACTGCCAAAATACTGAAATGACTTGTGAAATCCACGTAAAAAGTGAAAGCACTTGAGGTAGAGTGTATGTGGACTGACGAGACTGCAGAATCCCTGCTCTCAGAATAGCAGCTCCGAACTGACTGTCTGCCTCTCCCTCAGGCTTCTTTTATCAATACGCTGGAAATCTCTGTGTACTTCTGTCAGAGTATAGTTACGTTCACAACTCGTGTCGCGAGCCCACTGCCGATTTCCACCAATCAGCGTGCTGTATCAATTATTCAGTAAGCTGTGATTGGTTAGACTGAGAAGAGCGCTGGACACAAAGAAGCCAGTGAACCGTGACCAAGCCCCCATCAAGCAAGCTCCTTTGTTCCCTCGCCTGTCCCTTTCCCGGCGCGTGCCCCTAAAGCTCCTCTCAGAATCAAAGCGGGCTTGCACGCGCACTGAACTCGTGGAAAGCGAATATTCTCCTCAGCTTGTCACAGCCAAAAGCCCAGCAGGCTTAGAAACACTCTTGTGAAATCAATTCAACTTTCTAACTATTCTTCCTTACGATAAGATCTAACGAGAAATGTTTTTTTTCTATTTTATATTACAA
This sequence comes from Steromphala cineraria, assembly GCA_916613615.1. Taxonomy (NCBI): domain Eukaryota; kingdom Metazoa; phylum Mollusca; class Gastropoda; order Trochida; family Trochidae; genus Steromphala; species Steromphala cineraria. The sequence goes on from OU744725.1 coordinate 41,467,204, forward strand.
AATCAACAATAATGCGAATTTTTAGTCAGAGAGATTTCATCGCCTTTTCCACTCGTCGTCTACCACTCCGTCCAAAAGATTCGTATAAATCGATTGCGTGTGTCTCCGAAGTAACCAAGGCCGCTTTTTCTCCCCCTCCTCCCCTCCTTCACTCCCCCTCCTCCCCTCACAGCGAAACTCATCGATTTTCCCCCTACATCTTCCAAGGTTTCACCATCCCGACGTCTTAAAGCCTGTGCATATTGCATTTCGTTTCTTTAAGTTTTATAACGGGGAAAGGTTTTGATATAACGAAACTAATCTTTGCACGTGTCCTGGTGATTTCTCTACATTCGTTGTCCCCATTAACCCACGAGAATACTCGAGACATAATGACTTGAGCCTAATTGGACATTACGCCTAATTAGCCAGTCCTTCATATTTAATTATATCATTCATTGAGAATTTAATCATCTGTAATTTTTTAAGTGTCGTTTATTGACTCTTCCTCATTATCAAATTGTAAATATGATGATCTGCTATTTGATAACATGGAGTTCAAACTGTAATGTTTTTATCAAATGAGACTTCGAATCAATGCACGCGAGCTAGTACAGTGATAGAATGCTTCTACACAAATTCTTTTAGTTTTTCTTCAACTACATGTAGGTAAGTGTCAGTTGAACCAGGCACATGTTGTAGATATCATATTAGAAGTTACTGTTAGCGCATCAATACAAAATTTGAAAATAAGATTTATTTCAACATTTCAGTCAAGATCGATAGCGATGACGTCATTTCGTATTTTATTTTCGTTGTCTGGGAGTGGTTTTGTTTGACAACCTTTTGATCAAATCCATTTTTCAGATATTTATGTCAGAAAAATATAACAATTTTGTTTATTTTTGTAACATTTACCTAATATTGTCCATGCGCCAGTATGTTTTTATTTATTGATATTAACATAAATAGATAAATTCACAAATGTATAGCATTTGTTTTTGTTCTTTGTTAAATAAACCTGTCACGAATACATTTATGCTGTTTATGTATAAAGCTCACAGTCTCTTTATCATTCGCATAAAACTAACCAGAGTTAAAAAATTTAAATAGTTACATAGGATATGAAATAATTGCCATTTGTTAATAGCCATTTGACCCGTTAACTTTAAAGGGACAGTAGCACGTTTTAGGGGGAATATAAGGTGATGTCAGGAAAATGAAAATTAATGGTTCAAATTGAAAGACAATGTATCTAAACTAACTTGAGCAGTAATAATTCAAATACATAATGTAAAGTTCAGCCATGCAATTCCTTTTTCTTACACAAAATGAATTAATGGTGTTCACACAAAATGGCCGCCAATTGATTTTATGTGAATCTTCATACTTTGTCCTCTGACTATGGATTATTGGCTTGTGTAATGAGATTTTTGACACTGTCAAAATAATACATTTAGCATTAACGTACAATCATCAGTGAAAATTTTAAAATAAAAAATTATCAAAAAACGTGCTACTGCCCCTTTAAACTTATTCGATATGACTGTTTGGCACAACTTTTCAATGTTCAATTACTCCATTTAGAGGTATTTTACAAACTGTTACATGATAAGAAAAACCATTCTGATATAGTCAGTATGCATTAAGAACGTGACTTTTCATATCAAAGAAATATTTTTCTTTAAATAGCGAATTCAACAACTTAATTGCATTTAAATTGTAGGCAACACCTTTGATAAATAAACTTCAAGATGTTGATTTGATTTGAAATTGACACTGTAATGTTGCAACTGACACCAGCTGTCGGCCAATACACACGTCAATCTGCCAGCTGTGTACTGTTAATTGTTGTCTATTTCAGTGAGATGTCCACTTGTATATAAGTTCATTATTGTGCCTATTAAAGTTTTACTTTTTTATTATTTTTTGACATTTGAACATGATGAAGAATTCTGAATTCTGTATGAAAACATACACACCACGTCATATCTTTTAATATTTACAGATACAAGTTGTTACCATACGATTGAAATTAACATTAACTTAGTAAGTATTTGATTAAGTTAGTGATAAGTATAGATAAATTTCGGTAGGTAGTATATCTGTTTGCTAGTTTTCTAGAATATATGTTTCCTTTAATAAAATGATATGAATGAAATTTGGAACCTCGTTTTTTCTTTCCTTTCTCCTCCTTCAATCCAAGAACATTAATAGAGGATATTATATGAGTGTCCGTGACATACTATGTTTAGGCACGAGTGGCTAATTATTAGTATTCCCCGAGCGGTATTTGGGTATATCTTAAATGGGTTTCTGTTTCCTTTTCAATAACTCCTTGTAGATCCTGCATCGTTTGTTTGGACACAGTTGTTTTCGTGTAGGCAATTAATAAATGATTCTATATCTAAACGTTAAATTCCTGTGAGTCTATAGTTTTTATATAGATGAAATGAATTTTGATTCTTTGAAGAACACAACATTTGAACAATATATGATTTGCTCCACACCCTGCTCAGGCGGAAAGGTATAAAATTATTTTCATTATTTCAGTATACTAATATAATATTCATGATTTACAAGAATTACTTCAATTTGTATTAAGTTCACGAATAAAACAACTTCAAGAAAAGGTATGTCTTATATCCTTTTAATTTTATATGTCTAACGTTTTGCATAATATTACTGTATTAAGTTTTTATAAAGTTGGTATAAACAGAAGTTAAAGAAAATGAGTAATGTTTTTCAAATACTATAAATTATAAGCGCATTGTTAAAATATATTTAAGGGGAAACACACACTATCTTACTGACATATTGGGATCAAACATTGTAAGCGACAGTGTTTCTGTATTAAGCTTGATGTCAGATATAGCCTATAGCAGGGGGATAAATGATTTTCAAATGGTTCAGGTTCAAAATCTTGTCTCGGTGATATTATTGATTTGGAAGTGATATTCTTCGAATAATTTGATTAAGATATAATAAAAATGACTGAAAATTTCATAATTTCAAAATTTACCAAATTTAAAAAAAAAAAAAAGGTGTAAAACTTGGTAGCCCCGTGTCAGGTATACATATGGGTATGAACATAACTTCCAACATTTAGTTTCATTTTGAACCTCAAACGTGTTAAGTTGTTGCAACTAACTAATGCTACTTGAGTGTTCCTTAACTTTTTTGGGCAGTATTCTCTCCACATCACCTGCTTGTTCACGTTGTTGAGAGTTATTTATAGACGAATTTAAGTGCAATATAAACCTAATTACGTAAGAGGGCAATCATATCGGGGTTCACATTTTTCATATGATGCCCAAGGGCAACATATCACTTTTCATTGTGACGTCATGTCATAAACGTCGCATCTCTTTTCTTGACGTTGTGTTCTGTAGGAGCCGGCAGCGGCTAGTTCACGTATGTTGGAAGTAGACTTTTAACATTTCTTTAATTCTGAGACTACGGTAATAAACAGAATATTATATTCGTGGATATAACATACTATGTTAACGACACTCGTGTCTATATATCAGTACACCCCTCGCCCTCGCTCGGAATATACTAATATTTAGGGACTCGTGTCGGAAACATAGTATGTTCGGACACTCGTTTAATATCCTCTATTTATGGACTTTTCCCGAGATATAGATTTCCAGTTACAACCTTTACTTGATTCATATTAGAGGTATGAATTGTTCATCATTGAGCTGTCTCTCCTGATGTTATATCGGTTTTCTTGCTGAAAGTTTCAATTCAATGTATTAATTCGGGCGTCTTATATTGTTTTTATACCAGAAAATTATCACTGTGAGTGAACCAAGATCTACTTGTTAATTGTCACATTTGTTGCTCTAAGAATAAAGCCGCCTAGTGATTTCGTCTCAGCATGTACAGATACGAACATTTATAAAAATAAAAATTTCATCCAAAATATAGAGCCGTTTATGAAATACAAGATACTTCTTTCCGTGTTCAAGTAGTTTGTTTAAACAATATTTATTTCAAAAAGAAAGAGATTGGTAAATAGGCTATCAGCCTATCTGAATACCTCTCCCAAGAGACCCTGAAATAAAATAAAAACCTAAGCAAGTCTAATAGACACGTCGGCGACATCGCCTAATGGTGAAAGAAGACGTTAAACTCCAACCCACCAACAACAGTCTAATAGACTTGAGAGCTATTTTTTAAATTCTGAAAATAAAGAAAACTCAGTTTCCTTTTCATATTTTTTCAAATTCAGATTTATTGGCCATTTCATTTAAGAGTCCAAGTGTAAACCTATGTCTCGAATTAATCTGTTAGAGCCCAGGCGAATAACAGTAAATGAATTGAAACTCAAAGTGTTTCTTTCAAAGTCATTGTCTCTTGGATTTGTTATTGAAAGTTATGGTATGCTTTAAAGGGGCAGTAGCACGTTTTTTGATAGTTTTATATTTTAAGATTTTCACTGATAATTGTAAGTTAATGTTAAATTATTATTTTGACAGTGTCAAAAATTTCATTACACAAGCCAATCATCAATAGTCAGAGGACAAAGTGTGAAGATTCACATGAAATCCACTGGCGGCCATTTTGTGTGAACACCTTTAATTCATTCTGTGTAAGAAAAAGGAATCGCATGGTTAAACTTGACGCTATATATTTGAATTAGTACTGCTCCATTTAGTTTAAATACATTGTCTTTCAAGTGGAGTCATTAATTTTCATTTTCCTGACATCACCTCATATTCCCCCTAAAAACGTGCTACTGCACCTTAAAAAGTTTTCCTCTACAGTAAGCGTGACCTTATGAATAATTCCATCCATATGCTTGTCATTTTGAGGAAAAACATCACTAAATTTTGAACACTTGACCATACTGTTATAGATCCCTTATGCCATAAAATAGACATCATAAACATAATCAGTTTTACCTCTCATAACAAAGTTATTATGAGTTGTATACATATTACATGTAGTTCGCCTATGTTATCAAATAAGAAGTCGAGTAATACTTCCAGAACATACTTCATCTTATGGACCTACACACTTCTAAAAAATTCAATAGTAACTGTTGATCGTAAATCATAAAAGTGAAAAGTTGAGTTATAAGAAAAATCCTTGTTTCCGTAATGCGACCAAGTTCTTGAATGCCTCGTGTTCAATTACTTGTTGCAACCTGTTAGAGTTAATGAACTATTCTAAATGAGCATCACAATGTATTTCATTAACAAGGGGTGACATACTGGGTCAATTTAATCAAACCAAACTCGTCATTGATAACTTAGTTAACACGTCATTCGATACGCCATCAACATATGTTACCACTATGCAATGGAAGTCACACCTGACAGGTATGGGAATGAACACAGCGCCCCCTAACGGTGCTATAATTAGTACAGTTACGTAACAATTCAGCATTGGTTTGGCTGGGACTGGTATTGTTGATTCTGATGAAAGAACGGACAAAGGTTACAGCCTCAACCACGCCGACTCCCTGCCACGCCCACCCTTTTAACTAACATCTGGCGCGTGCTGGACAATGCAGCTGGTCAGTTTCAACAACAATCACGATGGACATCACTCACTGCGCATGCGCAACACACCCACATCTGTGCGTGCGCCTTTGGCACGCGACTGCACAAAAGGCTTGCTTCGTGCGGGCAGAGCCCTTTGTCGGATTCTCTTATTCGGTTCGAAACAATTCATATGGAGCTGACGTGACTTTAAAATCTGAATAATTTAAATTTCAAAAGAATATTTTCTAATGCTATTGTGAATTAATGATGATAAATCAAAGCGTACAGGTGCTCTCTAGATAAAACAGTTGTTAGAACCGTAGTTTCACACACGGAACAATTGGGGTTAATATCGTATTAGAATTATGACCCCTACCACGTAATAACTTTCTGATTTATTAAGCATTACTCTAGATATTGACTTGTTTAAGACTGCATTTAATTTAAAGTTGAATCGATATTTATTATATTTTTTTTGAAAAATCATTTGAATCATAATGCAAGTAGAAAGCTTTATAGACGAGGTGAAAGAGCAGTTTACAACAAAAGAATAGCTAACGGAATACGGTAAAACAAGAGGCAACACTTTGCTGAAATTGCTGACTTACTTTTTAGACATTTAAAGGGACAGTCCTATTATTTTGTGGAAACGTAATTCGCTTTTGTGATCCTCTTGATCAATATGCCAAACAAAATCAACAAACATATTTCCCTCCAATAACATGCTTCAAATTGGTTGTGTGATAATCATGTACTAATACCATTATATGCATAAACTGAAATGTGCCCTAGAATTTCGTTTCCATAATAAATACCCTGATAGGGCTGTCCCTTAATGTAAGATTTCGTGGTTGACAAACATCAACAAATATTTTATAAAGAGTGAAGTATTCAGATGAGATGTTTAATTATACACCTGTTTGTCACTGTATATCTATGAGTCTTCAAGTAATAATTGAGTAAGCAAGCATTTGCTCCCTACAATGAAATCCATTCATTTAAAGGGGCAGTGGCACGTTTTTATGGGGAATATAAGGTGATGTCAGGAAAATGAAAGTAAATGGTTTCAATTGAAAGACAGTGTATTTAAACTGAATGAAGCAGTAAGAATTCAACAATATAACGTAAAGTTAAGCCATGCGACTCCTTATTCTTACACAAAATGAATTAAAGGTGTTCACAAAAAATGGCCGCCAATGAATTTCATGTGAATCCTCATACTTTGTCTTCTGACTATGGGTGATTGGCTTGTGTAATGCGATTGTTGACACTGTCAATATATTAAATTTAGCATTAACTTACAATTATAAGTGAAATATTCAAAATATAAAATGATCTAAAAACGTGCTACTGTCCCTTTAAAACGTAGCTTATACACAATGCTATGAAACGTATTGTTATTGTCCTCCAATAATGTTTATAACAAGCCTTTGTTAGAAAAAGCAAACTAATATTAGATCAATTATAAGTTTATGGTATTGTTTCAAAGACAGGTGACACATTGTGTGATACCATTGATAATATGCGGAGTTCAAAATTAGTTTTATGGAATCAGCTAGTAAATGTGCTCCCAAGTACGGTTGACCCTCAGTCTAAGTAAATCTAGCCTCAATATTATCCGTTTCACTCCTATACTGAGTCTAGAAAGACCTAGTAGAGGATGGCGTCAGCCCACGTATCAAATTGACCAACCAGAACTCATCTTACCAAGCCACAATAGTCTGCCTTCGCACGTATAACGTTGGAGGGTCATAGGTCGCAGAAAGGTCGGCTGACGTGACCCTCTACTAGGCCTTTCTAGACTCAGTAGATAGGAGTGAAGTTGATAATATTGAGGCTAGGTTTACTTAGACTGGTTTGGCGCTATGACAGAACAAGCGAAACTAGTTCATCACTTGCCTGATAACGGTGTTAGTATCTATGCCGAAACGTCGCATTTCATTCAATACAGAAGTTGACTATCCATAAAAACTTCTTTATCAACGAGCTTCTAAATGTCTCTCAAAGAAGAAACTATTTGGGTTAATAAACAGCTAGTTGTGCCGCCGAGGTATCTCTGTAAACCAAGATAACCAAATCTTTTCGTATTTTACGTCACGTTAGTTTACATGTTGAAAATGAGTTACTTAAAAACGCCAACGCATTCCTGTGAGTTTAATAGTTTCAAAACGTCTTCTCCATTGAGTTAAAAAACATGATTTTCCTTTGACATTTCATAAAGTATTCAACGTTATGTGCATATAGTAACAGTATTTTACGTTTCTGTTGTATTAGTTAGCTGGTAGTTAAATATTAGTTTTACACATAACATTGAACTTAATTTTTTATCGTAAAAATTGGTTGTAGAGCCATAAAAATGCGTTTTCTAACTTATAAATTATTTGTGTTATTAATGCAATCGTGTGACTTAAAATACAATTTCAAGAGTACTCCCTGCAAAAAAAGACTTTGTATCCTAATATTCTGTATGCAGGTCGCATACACTGTGTATAAGAAATTCATGGAAGATAATTATTTTGAAAATAAGTAGGTCTTAAACGGTGTTGAAAGACGTGATTCATTTTCGTTGATACTTTGAAAATTTTAGATATAAATCTTCATTTAGTTCATCCGGTATAAAAAAGTCAATTCGCTTCATATGTGCCAAAATGAATGAACCAGCCATCAATACATGTATTTAATTGTCGTTTGATCTGAAGTAATTTGTATGACGATCTCATAAAAGTTTATTATGGTACGTCATTTTCCACCTTCCGATGACACAATGTTGAACAATTAAAATTGACAAAGTCTATAGAAAGGAATTTTGGAAAAGACGGTTTTGAAGTTTTACAATTATGTCATAGATAAAGACACTCATAATGGTAAATGTAAGAAACAAAGTATTTTTTTTCGAAGAACATAAAATTGTTTATATTTACATATTGTCTGTATTTACTTGGATGAAATTTCAATCATCAAAATAATTAATATATTTGGATAAAACATAGAAATATTTAAACCAGCAAACGATTTCCGTATTAAAAAGAATTAAAGGAGACTACTAAGTAATATGTTGTTAAATCAGCACCAACACAGTATGAAATATGTTAAAAGCATAAACATCAAATTTGGGGTGGAAAGGTCAAGATATGATTGCATTTTTCATTCTGATTCTTTCTATTTATGATTCAAGTAGATTCTCTATCGATGCACACGTGGGTGTCCTATCAACCTGGTTCCTTGGCCTCGTTCCGCGTGCGCTACAGTAAGTAGCGTACGCGGAACGAGGCCAGGGAACCAGGTTTGTGTCCTATTTACACTCCAATGGAAATGTAGCATTTTACGTTCGCTTCGCAGAAAAGAATGCCCTAAATGTGCCATGGCGTTATGTTGATGATTGTGATTATCATTCCAAGCGATGAAACCTGTTCTATAAACGCAGTGGTCTAATATATAAAGTCAACTGTCCAGCATTTGTTTATCTGTTCACAAACGACACAAGAATCGGTGTTGAAACGTCGCATATCATGAATAAAAAAGTTGTCATTCATAGTATCTTTAAAGTGACACAGATTATCTTTCTTAAACTTTTATTTAGTTTTGATAAGTTACAAAATATCTTATATGCTGATTGAAGTTCATATCTCATCACTGGACTTGCAAATATATCCATTTATGCATAATATCTCTAACATGCTTGATTTTATGGAAAAATCAAGAAAACATCTCAAATTCGTTTAATATTCGAAATTATGCATCCAATTAATGTACCTAATAGTAACAATACCTAATTAACACTATCGAATCGAATATATCTTCCTGTCAGCTTATGACAAGGTTTCAAAATTACGTTTGGCGAATTTGCGTGCGCCACTCGAGCCACATTGTCCGGTTTTCGATCAAAATCCCGACTTTGAATGGCCGTATTTCGCTCTAATGTACTGATTATTTTCAGTAACAATTCCCGATGTAATAACATCGATTTCAAAATTTGACATATGTGATCCTATCAACATACTCTGTGTCTCTTTAATGTCATCATTCCGACTTATAAAATAACTCTTAAAGAAACAATGCCAAACATGAAACAAATGAGAGGTATCTGTAACAATTAAAATATACCCTTTGTGCCTTTCATGATGTTTATGTATAAACAGGACAGTCCTATCGTGATTTTTGTTGTGGAAACGTAATGCAAAGTGATATTTAAGTTGTACGTTCAAATTGAAATGATTGATAATGATGAGTTATTATAGCTCTATTTAGTGGCGCAAATGTGATACCGGACATAACTGCACCAACGAAGAAATATATTGTATTATAGCTTGCTGTGTATCTATCATCGCTTTGTTTTGTGAATTTATTTTGTTGCCTTTGTCATTGACTCTGTAATGACATTTATGTGATCTTCGTCTGTCGTTCATTCATTCATTCATTCATTCATTCATTCATTCATTCATTCATTCATTCAACCATTCATTCATTCATATAATGTGTTCATTCATTCATTATTCATTCATTCATTCATTCATATAATGTGTTCAGTTCATGCTTATAAAATAAACAATATGTTATTGGAGAAAATAATTTTTGGATCTGTATTTGACAATTTTATTAATAAAAGGTGCACACTTGGTAAAAAACAAAAACAATGATAAGTAGAGTCATTCGTCGGCGTAAAAAAACGAGTGTTCAACGCCCTGGCTTTAAAAGACATTTTTGTGTGAATTTGTATCAATACAAAACAGTTTATTGTAAATGAAAAGATGAAAATAAGCAGAAGTATGCAGAATTTCAGCAACTTCCAAAATTGTTCGTAATTGTTTTGTTATTTCAACACTTTATATCTTATACATAAACATCTTTAAAAAGACAAAATAAGTATGTGCTACAAACATGTTTTTATTATTCAACAGTTAAGAGATATTGTTTCTTTAGCTTAAAGGGGCAGTAGCACGTTTTTTGATAATTTTATATTTTAAATAATTCACTTAAATTTGTAAGTTAATGCTAAATGTATTATATTGACAGTGTCAACAATCCCATTACACAAGCCAATCGCCCATAGTCAGAGGACAAAGCATGAGGATTCATATAAAATCCATTGGCGGCCTTTTTTTGTGAACACCTTTAATTCATTTTGTGTGAGAAAAAGGAATCGCATGGCTAAACTTGACGTAATATATTTGAATTATTACTGCTTCATTTAGTTTAAATACATTTTCTTTCAATTGGAACCGTTAATTTTAATTTTCCTGACATCACCTTATATTCCCCCAAAAAACGTGCTACTGCCCCTTTAAACCTCCATAATTACGAAAGGAAAAGATTGTACATTGTTAAATTTAAAATACTTGATATCACCTACACTAATAAATATATCAATACAAAAAGATAATGATAAATAAAAAATCGTGTCTGCTCAAAACTAAACGAAATACAGACATGTTTTAATTATTTCAAAAGTTCGAATGTAATGTTTCTTTGATGTAAAGAAAAGAAAACACACCAAAACTAAAATATTGATTTCACTTATGCTTAAAAATTTAATACTACAAAATGATTTTGATAAGTTTTGATAAGTTTTGATAAGTCTGCTCAAAAGTTAATTAGATAAAAATATATTTTGGCTGAGGATACAATTCTTTATATCACTTATGCTGATATGTGTATCACTACAAAATGATGATGGTTAGTATAAAATCGTGTATGCTTAAAACGTAATTAAATTCAGACATGTTTTTTTTATTAGGTTAAGTCTAATTTTTCTTTGATTTATACCTGCATAAAATCGTAACGAAAAGACAACACACTGCCACAACTTTAATACCTGATTCCACTTACGTTTATAAATTGGATACTACAAAATGATTTTGACAAGTTTGAAGTGGTGTCTGCTCAAAACATAATGAAATACAAATATGTTTTTATTTTTGCAACATTTCAAATAGAGTTTGTTTGACTCATACTTTCATAACTACAAGAAGATAATAAAATACTCTGCTGAAATATAATTATTTTGTTTCAAAAATACAATGTCTGAAATATTCAAGAGGCAAAAAAAGAGTTGCTGAGGCTAGCATATTTGAGAACAAAATGGGAAAAGGTGAGAATCGAGTTGACATGGTGGTATCCCCGCGGTTCGACCTAGGTCTCCCCAACGAGGATAGATCCAATGCTTCAGGCTCAGTGGAAGAGATAAGTCTATCAACCCACCATGCTACGGCTCACCCGATAAACACATCACAAACTTATCTAGAAATATCTACCATATAGCAGCCATCTTGTGGTGCAATAATCATCGGTAACTCCCGTATCCATTCGTCTATTTCTGTCTGATAAGAAAGCTATTAACCTTCTATTAAGGTTTGTACATCTAAATATCATACTTGAAATATTGTCATATACTGACCACTCTAACAAATTTGAAGATATTTGTTTAAATTGATAACATATTCTTGACTTCATTATAGCTGACAAGTTTAACACTACAAAACAAGTATCATAACATTACAATCTTGTCTGCTAAAAACTAAATCAAATACCACTATGTTTTCATCATTTCAACAGTTTTGGAAAACTGTTTCTTTGGCTTAAACCTCCATAATTACGAAAAGAAAAGATTGCCCACTGGTGTAGTTTTAATACTTGATATCCCTTTTGCTGATAAATGTATCACTACAAAATGATGATGGTAAGTATATAATCGTGTCTGCTGAAAACTTAATTAAATAGAGACATGTTTTTTTTTATTAGGTTAAATCTAATGTTTCTTTGATTTATACCTGCATAAAAACGTAACGAAAAGACAACACACTGCCACAACTTTAATACCTGATTTCACTTACGCTTATAAATTTGATACTACAAAATGATTTTGATAAGTTTGAAGTGGTGTCTGCTCAAAACATAATGAAATACAAAAATGTTTTTATTTTTTCAACATTTCAAATACAGTTTGTTTGACTCATACTTTCATAACTACAAGAAGATAATAAAATACTCTGCTGAAATATAATTATTTTGTTTCAAAAATACAATGTCTGAAATATTCAAGAGGCAAAAAAAGAGTTGCTGAGGCTAGCATATTTGAGAACAAAATGGGAAAAGGTGAGTATCGAATTGACATGGTGGTATACCCGCGGTTCGACCTAGGTCTCCCCAACGAGGATAGATCCAATGCTTCAGGCTCAGTGGAAGAGATAAGTCTATCAACCCACCATGCTACGGCTCACCCGATAAACACATCACAAACTTATCTAGAAATATCTACCATATAGCAGCCATCTTGTGGTGCAATAATCATCGTTAACTCCCGTATCCATTCGTCTATTTCCGTCTGATAAGAAAGCTATTAACCTTCTATTGAGGTTTGTACATCTAAATATCATACTTGAAATATTGTCATATACTGACCACTCTTACAAATTTGAAGATATTTGTTTAAAATGATAACATATTCTTGACTTCATTATAGCTGACAAGTTAAACACTGCAAAAAAAGTATGATAACATTACAATCTTGTCTGCTATAAACTAAATCAAATACCACTATGCTTTCATCATTTCAACAGTTTTGGAATATTGTTTCTTTGGCTTAAACCTCCATAATTACGAAAAGAAAAGATTGCCCACCTGTGTATTTTTAATACTTTATATCCCTTTTGCTGATAAATGTATCACTACAAAATGATGATGGTAAGTATATAATCGTGTCTGCTGAAAACTTAATTAAATACAGACATGTTTTTTTATTAGGTTAAATCTAATGTTTCTTTGATTTATACCTGCATAAAAACGTAACGAAAAGACAACACACTGCCACAACTTTAATACCTGATTTCACTTACGCTTATAAATTTGATACTACAAAATGATTTTGATAAGTTTGAAGTGGTGTCTGCTCAAAACATAATGAAATACAAATATGTTTTTATTTTTTCAACATTTCAAATAGAGTTTGTTTGACTCATACTTCCATAACTACAAGAAGTTTATAAAATACTCTGCTGAAATATAATTATTTTGTTTCAAATATACAATGTCTGAAATATTCAAGAGGCAAATAAAGAGTTGCTGAGGCTAGCATATTTGAGAACAAAATGGGAAAAGGTGAGTATCGAGTTGACATGGTGGTATCCCCGCGGTTCGACCTAGGTCTCCCCAACGAGGATAGATCCAATGCTTCAGGCTCAGTGGAAGAGATAAGTCTATCAACCCACCATGCTACGGCTCACCCAATAAACACATTACAAACTTATCTAGAAATATCTACCATATAGCAGCCATCTTGTGGTGCAATAATCATCGTTAACTCCCGTATCCATTCGTCTATTTCCATCTGATAAGAAAGCTATTAACCTTCTATTAAGGTTTTTACATCTAAATATCATACTTGAAATATTGTCATATACTGTCCACTCTAACAAATTTGAAGATATTTGTTTAAAATGATAACATATTCTTGACTTCATTATAGCTGACAAGTTTAACACTACAAAAAAAGTATCATAACATTACAATCTTGTCTGCTAAAACTAAATCAAATACCACTATGTTTTCATCATTTCAACAGTTTTGGAATATTGTTTCTTTGGCTTAAACCTCCATAATTACGAAAAGAAAAGATTGCCCACTGTTGTATTTTTAATACTTGATATCCCTTTTGCTGATAAATGTATCACTACAAAATGATGATGGTAAGTATATAATCGTGTCTGCTGAAAACTTAATTAAATACAGACATGTTTATTTATTAGGTTAAATCTAATGTTTCTGTGATTTATACCTGCATAAAAACGTAACGAAAAGACAACACACTGCCACAACTTTAATACCTGATTTCACTTACGCTTATAAATTTGATACTACAAAATGATTTTGATAAGTTTGAAGTGGTGTCTGCTCAAACCATAATGAAATACAAATATGTTTTTATTTTTTCAACATTTCAAATAGAGTTTGTTTGACTCATACTTCCATAACTACAAGAAGTTTATAAAATACTCTGCTGAAATATAATTATTTTGTTTCAAATAAACAATGTCTGAAATATTCAAGAGGCAAATAAAGAGTTGCTGAGGCTAGCATATTTGAGAACAAAATGGGAAAAGGTGAGTATCGAGTTGACATGGTGGTATCCCCGCGGTTCGACCTAGGTCTCCCCAACGAGGATAGATCCAATGCTTCAGGCTCAGTGGAAGAGATAAGTCTATCAACCCACCATGCTACGGCTCACCCGATAAACACATTACAAACTTATCTAGAAATATCTACCATATAGCAGCCATCTTGTGGTGCAATAATCATCGTTAACTCCCGTATCCATTCGTCTATTTCCATCTGATAAGAAAGCTATTAACCTTCTATTAAGGTTTGTACATCTAAATATCATACTTGAAATATTGTCATATACTGTCCACTCTAACAAATTTGAAGATATTTGTTTAAAATGATAACATATTCTTGACTTCATTATAGCTGACAAGTTTAACAATACAAAAAAAGTATCATAACATTACAATCTTGTCTGCTAAAAACTAAATCAAATACCACTATGTTTTCATCATTTCAACAGTTTTGGAATATTGTTTCTTTGGCTTAAACCTCCATAATTACGAAAAGAAAAGATTGCCCACTGTTGTATTTTTAATACTTGATATCCCTTTTGCTGATAAATGTATCACTACAAAATGATGATGGTTAGTATATAATCGTGTCTGCTGAAAACTTAATTAAATACAGACATGTTTTTTTATTAGGTTAAATCTAATGTTTCTTTGATTTATGCCTGCATAAAAACGTAACGAAAAGACAACACACTGCCACAACTTTAATACCTGATTTCACTTACGCTTATAAATTTGATACTACAAAATGATTTTGATAAGATTGAAGTGGTGTCTGCTCAAAACATAATGAAATACAAATATGTTTTTATTTTTTCAACATTTCAAATAGAGTTTGTTTGACTCATACTTCCATAACTACAAGAAGTTTATAAAATACTCTGCTGAAATATAATTATTTTGTTTCAAATAAACAATGTCTGAAATATTCAAGAGGCAAATAAAGAGTTGCTGAGGCTAGCATATTTGAGAACAAAATGGGAAAAGGTGAGTATCGAGTTGACATGGTGGTATCCCCGCGGTTCGACCTAGGTCTCCCCAACGAGGATAGATCCAATGCTTCAGGCTCAGTGGAAGAGATAAGTCTATCAACCCACCATGCTACGGCTCACCCGATAAACACATTACAAACTTATCTAGAAATATCTACCATATAGCAGCCATCTTGTGGTGCAATAATCATCGTTAACTCCCGTATCCATTCGTCTATTTCCATCTGATAAGAAAGCTATTAACCTTCTATTAAGGTTTTTACATCTAAATATCATACTTGAAATATTGTCATATACTGTCCACTCTAACAAATTTGAAGATATTTGTTTAAAATGATAACATATTCTTGACTTCATTATAGCTGACAAGTTTAACACTACAAAAAAAGTATCATAACATTACAATCTTGTCTGCTAAAACTAAATCAAATACCACTATGTTTTCATCATTTCAACAGTTTTGGAATATTGTTTCTTTGGCTTAAACCTCCATAATTACGAAAAGAAAAGATTGCCCACTGTTGTATTTTTAATACTTGATATCCCTTTTGCTGATAAATGTATCACTACAAAATGATGATGGTAAGTATATAATCGTGTCTGCTGAAAACTTAATTAAATACAGACATGTTTTTTTATTAGGTTAAATCTAATGTTTCTGTGATTTATACCTGCATAAAAACGTAACGAAAAGACAACACACTGCCACAACTTTAATACCTGATTTCACTTACGCTTATAAATTTGATACTACAAAATGATTTTGATAAGTTTGAAGTGGTGTCTGCTCAAACCATAATGAAATACAAATATGTTTTTATTTTTTCAACATTTCAAATAGAGTTTGTTTGACTCATACTTCCATAACTACAAGAAGTTTATAAAATACTCTGCTGAAATATAATTATTTTGTTTCAAATAAACAATGTCTGAAATATTCAAGAGGCAAATAAAGAGTTGCTGAGGCTAGCATATTTGAGAACAAAATGGGAAAAGGTGAGTATCGAGTTGACATGGTGGTATCCCCGCGGTTCGACCTAGGTCTCCCCAACGAGGATAGATCCAATGCTTCAGGCTCAGTGGAAGAGATAAGTCTATCAACCCACCATGCTACGGCTCACCCGATAAACACATTACAAACTTATCTAGAAATATCTACCATATAGCAGCCATCTTGTGGTGCAATAATCATCGTTAACTCCCGTATCCATTCGTCTATTTCCATCTGATAAGAAAGCTATTAACCTTCTATTAAGGTTTGTACATCTAAATATCATACTTGAAATATTGTCATATACTGTCCACTCTAACAAATTTGAAGATATTTGTTTAAAATGATAACATATTCTTGACTTCATTATAGCTGACAAGTTTAACAATACAAAAAAAGTATCATAACATTACAATCTTGTCTGCTAAAAACTAAATCAAATACCACTATGTTTTCATCATTTCAACAGTTTTGGAATATTGTTTCTTTGGCTTAAACCTCCATAATTACGAAAAGAAAAGATTGCCCACTGTTGTATTTTTAATACTTGATATCCCTTTTGCTGATAAATGTATCACTACAAAATGATGATGGTTAGTATATAATCGTGTCTGCTGAAAACTTAATTAAATACAGACATGTTTTTTTATTAGGTTAAATCTAATGTTTCTTTGATTTATGCCTGCATAAAAACGTAACGAAAAGACAACACACTGCCACAACTTTAATACCTGATTTCACTTACGCTTATAAATTTGATACTACAAAATGATTTTGATAAGTTTGAAGTGGTGTCTGCTCAAAACATAATGAAATACAAATATGTTTTTATTTTTTCAACATTTCAAATAGAGTTTGTTTGACTCATACTTCCATAACTACAAGAAGTTTATAAAATACTCTGCTGAAATATAATTATTTTGTTTCAAATAAACAATGTCTGAAATATTCAAGAGGCAAATAAAGAGTTGCTGAGGCTAGCATATTTGAGAACAAAATGGGAAAAGGTGAGTATCGAGTTGACATGGTGGTATCCCCGCGGTTCGACCTAGGTCTCCCCAACGAGGATAGATCCAATGCTTCAGGCTCAGTGGAAGAGATAAGTCTATCAACCCACCATGCTACGGCTCACCCGATAAACACATTACAAACTTATCTAGAAATATCTACCATATAGCAGCCATCTTGTGGTGCAATAATCATCGTTAACTCCCGTATCCATTCGTCTATTTCCATCTGATAAGAAAGCTATTAACCTTCTATTAAGGTTTGTACATCTAAATATCATACTTGAAATATTGTCATATACTGTCCACTCTAACAAATTTGAAGATATTTGTTTAAAATGATAACATATTCTTGACTTCATTATAGCTGACAAGTTTAACAATACAAAAAAAGTATCATAACATTACAATCTTGTCTGCTAAAAACTAAATCAAATACCACTATGTTTTCATCATTTCAACAGTTTTGGAATATTGTTTCTTTGGCTTAAACCTCCATAATTACGAAAAGAAAAGATTGCCCACTGTTGTATTTTTAATACTTGATATCCCTTTTGCTGATAAATGTATCACTACAAAATGATGATGGTTAGTATATAATCGTGTCTGCTGAAAACTTAATTAAATACAGACATGTTTTTTTATTAGGTTAAATCTAATGTTTCTTTGATTTATGCCTGCATAAAAACGTAACGAAAAGACAACACACTGCCACAACTTTAATACCTGATTTCACTTACGCTTATAAATTTGATACTACAAAATGATTTTGATAAGTTTGAAGTGGTGTCTGCTCAAAACATAATGAAATACAAATATGTTTTTATTTTTTCAACATTTCAAATAGAGTTTGTTTGACTCATACTTCCATAACTACAAGAAGTTTATAAAATACTCTGCTGAAATATAATTATTTTGTTTCAAATAAACAATGTCTGAAATATTCAAGAGGCAAATAAAGAGTTGCTGAGGCTAGCATATTTGAGAACAAAATGGGAAAAGGTGAGTATCGAGTTGACATGGTGGTATCCCCGCGGTTCGACCTAGGTCTCCCCAACGAGGATAGATCCAATGCTTCAGGCTCAGTGGAAGAGATAAGTCTATCAACCCACCATGCTACGGCTCACCCGATAAACACATTACAAACTTATCTAGAAATATCTACCATATAGCAGCCATCTTGTGGTGCAATAATCATCGTTAACTCCCGTATCCATTCGTCTATTTCCATCTGATAAGAAAGCTATTAACCTTCTATTAAGGTTTGTACATCTAAATATCATACTTGAAATATTGCCATATACTGTCCACTTAAACAAATTTGAAGATATTTGTTTAAAATGATAACATATTCTTGACTTCATTATAGCTGACAAGTTTAACAATACAAAAAAAGTATCATAACATTACAATCTTGTCTGCTAAAAACTAAATCAAATACCACTATGTTTTCATCATTTCAACAGTTTTGGAATATTGTTTCTTTGGCTTAAACCTCCATAATTACGAAAAGAAAAGATTGCCCACTGTTGTATTTTTAATACTTGATATCCCTTTTGCTGATAAATGTATCACTACAAAATGATGATGGTTAGTATATAATCGTGTCTGCTGAAAACTTAATTAAATACAGACATGTTTTTTTATTAGGTTAAATCTAATGTTTCTTTGATTTATGCCTGCATAAACACGTAACGAAAAGACAACACACTGCCACAACTTTAATACCTGATTTCACTTACGCTTATAAATTTGATACTACAAAATGATTTTGATAAGTTTGAAGTGGTGTCTGCTCAAAACATAATGAAATACAAATATGTTTTTATTTTTTCAACATTTCAAATAGAGTTTGTTTGACTCATACTTCCATAACTACAAGAAGTTTATAAAATACTCTGCTGAAATATAATTATTTTGTTTCAAATATACAATGTCTGAAATATTCAAGAGGCAAATAAAGAGTTGCTGAGGCTAGCATATTTGAGAACAAAATGGGAAAAGGTGAGTATCGAGTTGACATGGTGGTATCCCCGCGGTTCGACCTAGGTCTCCCCAATGAGGATAGATCCAATGCTTCAGGCTCAGTGGAAGAGATAAGTCTATCAACCCACCATGCTACGGCTCACCCGATAAACACATTACAAACTTATCTAGAAATATCTACCATATAGCAGCCATCTTGTGGTGCAATAATCATCGTTAACTCCCGTATCCATTCGTCTATTTCCATCTGATAAGAAAGCTATTAACCTTCTATTAAGGTTTGTACATCTAAATATCATACTTGAAATATTGTCATATACTGTCCACTCTAACAAATTTGAAGATACTTGTTTAAAATGATAACATATTCTTGACTTCATTATAGCTGACAAGTTTAACACTACAAAAAAAGTATCATAACATTACAATCTTGTCTGCTAAAAACTAAATCAAATACCACTATGTTTTCATCATTTCAACAGTTTTGGAACATTGTTTCTTTGGCTTAAGTCTTCATAATTACGAAAAGAAAAGATTGCCCACTGTTGTATGTTTAATACTTGATATCCCTTTTGCTGATAAATGTATCACTACAAAATGATGATGGTAAGTACATAATCGTGTCTGCTGAAAACTTAATTAAATACAGACATGTTTTTTTTATTAGGTTAAATCTAATGTTTCTTTGATCTATACCTGCATAAAAACGTAACGAAAAGACAACACACTGCCACAACTTTAATACCTGATTTCACTTACGCTTATAAATTTGATACTACAAAATGATTTTGATAAGTTTGAAGTGGTGTCTGCTCAAAACATAGTGAAATACAAATATGTTTTTATTTTTTCAACATTTCAAATAGAGTTTGTTTGACTCATACTTCCATAACTACAAGAAGTTTATAAAATACTCTGCTGAAATATAATTATTTTGTTTCAAATATACAATGTCTGAAATATTCAAGAGGCAAATAAAGAGTTGCTGAGGCTAGCATATTTGAGAACAAAATGGGAAAAGGTGAGTATCGAGTTGACATGGTGGTATCCCCGCGGTTCGACCTAGGTCTCCCCAACGAGGATAGATCCAATGCTTCAGGCTCAGTGGAAGAGATAAGTCTATCAACCCACCATGCTACGGCTCACCCGATAAACACATTACAAACTTATCTAGAAATATCTACCATATAGCAGCCATCTTGTGGTGCAATAATCATCGTTAACTCCCGTATCCATTCGTCTATTTCCATCTGATAAGAAAGCTATTAACCTTCTATTAAGGTTTGTACATCTAAATATCATACTTGAAATATTGTCATATACTGTCCACTCTAACAAATTTGAAGATATTTGTTTAAAATGATAACATATTCTTGACTTCATTATAGCTGACAAGTTTAACAATACAAAAAAAGTATCATAACATTACAATCTTGTCTGCTAAAAACTAAATCAAATACCACTATGTTTTCATCATTTCAACAGTTTTGGAATATTGTTTCTTTGGCTTAAACCTCCATAGTTATGAAAAGAAAAGATTGCCCACTGTTGTATTTTTAATACTTGATATCCCTTTTGCTGATAAATGTATCACTACAAAATGATAATGGTAAGTATATAATCGTGTCTGCTGAAAACTTAATTAAATACAGACATGTTTTTTTATTAGGTTAAATCTAATGTTTCTTTGATTTATACCTGCATAAACACGTAACGAAAAGACAACACACTGCCACAACTTTAATACCTGATTTCACTTACGCTTATAAATTTGATACTACAAAATGATTTTGATAAGTTTGAAGTGGTGTCTGCTCAAAACATAATGAAATACAAATATGTTTTTATTTTTTCAACATTTCAAATAGAGTTTGTTTGACTCATACTTCCATAACTACAAGAAGTTTATAAAATACTCTGCTGAAATATAATTATTTTGTTTCAAATATACAATGTCTGAAATATTCAAGAGGCAAATAAAGAGTTGCTGAGGCTAGCATATTTGAGAACAAAATGGGAAAAGGTGAGTATCGAGTTGACATGGTGGTATCCCCGCGGTTCGACCTAGGTCTCCCCAACGAGGATAGATCCAATGCTTCAGGCTCAGTGGAAGAGATAAGTCTATCAACCCACCATGCTACGGCTCACCCGATAAACACATTACAAACTTATCTAGAAATATCTACCATATAGCAGCCATCTTGTGGTGCAATAATCATCGTTAACTCCCGTATCCATTCGTCTATTTCCATCTGATAAGAAAGCTATTAACCTTCTATTAAGGTTTGTACATCTAA
Organism: Steromphala cineraria; assembly: GCA_916613615.1. Taxonomy (NCBI): domain Eukaryota; kingdom Metazoa; phylum Mollusca; class Gastropoda; order Trochida; family Trochidae; genus Steromphala; species Steromphala cineraria. Next base: position 41,489,061 of record OU744725.1, read on the forward strand.
ATATCATACTTGAAATATTGTCATATACTGTCCACTCTAACAAATTTGAAGATATTTGTTTAAAATGATAACATATTCTTGACTTCATTATAGCTGACAAGTTTAACAATACAAAAAAAGTATCATAACATTACAATCTTGTCTGCTAAAAACTAAATCAAATACCACTATGTTTTCATCATTTAAACAGTTTTGGAATATTGTTTCTTTGGCTTAAACCTCCATAGTTATGAAAAGAAAAGATTGCCCACTGTTGTATTTTTAATACTTGATATCCCTTTTGCTGATAAATGTATCACTACAAAATGATAATGGTAAGTATATAATCGTGTCTGCTGAAAACTTAATTAAATACAGACATGTTTTTTTATTAGGTTAAATCTAATGTTTCTTTGATTTATACCTGCATAAAAACGTAATGAAAAGACAACACACTGCCACAACTTTAATACCTGATTTCACTTACGCTTATAAATTTGATACTACAAAATGATTTTGATAAGTTTGAAGTGGTGTCTGCTCAAAACATAATGAAATACAAATATGTTTTTATTTTTTCAACATTTCAAATAGAGTTTGTTTGACTCATACTTCCATAACTACAAGAAGTTTATAAAATACTCTGCTGAAATATAATTATTTTGTTTCAAAAATACAATGTCTGAAATATTCAAGAGGCAAAAAAAGAGTTGCTGAGGCTAGCATATTTGAGAACAAAATGGGAAAAGGTGAGTATCGAGTTGACATGGTGGTATCCCCGCGGTTCGACCTAGGTCTCCCCAACGAGGATAGATCCAATGCTTCAGGCTCAGTGGAAGAGATAAGTCTATCAACCCACCATGCTACGGCTCACCCGATAAACACATCACAAACTTATCTAGAAATATCTACCATATAGCAGCCATCTTGTGGTGCAATAATCATCGTTAACTCCCGTATCCATTCGTCTATTTCCGTCTGATAAGAAAGCTATTAACCTTCTATTAAGGTTTGTACATCTAAATATCATACTTGAAATATTGTCATATACTGACCACTCTAACAAATTTGAAGATATTTGTTTAAAATGATAACATATTCTTGACTTCATTATAGCTGACAAGTTAAACACTACAAAAAAAGTATCATAACATTACAATCTTGTCTGCTATAAACTAAATCAAATACCTCTATGCTTTCATCATTTCAACAGTTTTGGAATATTGTTTCTTTGGCTTAAACCTCCATAATTACGAAAAGAAAAGATCGCCCACTGTTGTATTTTTAATACTTGATATCCCTTTTGCTGATAAATGTATCACTACAAAATGATGATGGTATGTATATAATCGTGTCTGCTGAAAACTTAATTAAATACAGACATGTTTTTTTATTAGGTTAAATCTAATGTTTCTTTGATTTATACCTGCATAAAAACGTAGCGAAAAGACAACACACTGCCACAACTTTAATACCTGATTTCACTAACGCTTGTAAATTTAATACTACAAAATGATTTTGATAAGTTTGAAGTGGTGTCTGCTCAAAACATAATAAAATACAAATATGTTTTTATTTTTTCAACATTTCAAATAGAGTTTGTTTGACTCATACTTTCATAAAGTTCTACAAGAAGATAATAAAATACTCTGCTGAAATATAATTATTTTGTTTCAAATATATAATGTCTGAAATATTCAAGAGGCAAATAAAGAGTTGCTGAGGCTAGCATATTTGAGAACAAAATGGGAAAAGGTGAGTATCGAGTTGACATGGTGGTATCCCCGCGGTTCGACCTAGGTCTCCCCAATGAGGATAGATCCAATGCTTCAGGCTCAGTGGAAGAGATAAGTCTATCAACCCACCATGCTACGGCTCACCCGATAAACACATCACAAACATATCTAGAAATATCTACCATATAGCAGCCATCTTGTGGTGCAATAATCATCGTTAACTCCCGTATCCATTCGTCTATTTCCGTCTGATAAGAAAGCTATTAACCTTCTATTAAGGTTTGTACATCTAAATATCATACTTGAAATATTGTCATATACTGACCACTCTAACAAATTGGAAGATATTTGTTTAAATTGATAACATATTCTTGACTTCATTATAGCTGACAAGTTTAACACTACAAAACAAGTATCATAACATTACAATCTTGTCTGCTAAAAACTAAATCAAATACCACTATGTTTTCATCATTTCAACAGTTTTGGAATATTGTTTCTTTGGCTTAAACCTCCATAATTACGAAAAGAAAAGATTGCCCACTGTTGTATTTTTAATACTTGATATCCCTTTTGCTGATAAATGTATCACTACAAAATGATTATGGTAAGTATATAATCGTGTCTGCTGAAAACTTAATTAAATACAGACATGTTTTTTTTATTAGGTTAAATCTAATGTTTCTTTGATTTATACCTGCATAAAAACGTAGCGAAAAGACAACACACTGCCACAACTTTAATACCTGATTTCACTTACGCTTATAAATTTGATACTACAAAATGATTTTGATAAGTTTGGAGTGGTGTCTGCTCAAAACATAATGAAATACAAATATGTTTTTATTTTTTCAACATTTCAAATAGAGTTTGTTTGACTCATACTTCCATAACTACAAGAAGTTTATAAAATACTCTGCTGAAATATAATTATTTTGTTTCAAAAATACAATGTCTGAAATATTCAAGAGGCAAATAAAGAGTTGCTGAGGCTAGCATATTTGAGAACAAAATGGGAAAAGGTGAGTATCGAGTTGACATGGTGGTATCCCCGCGGTTCGACCTAGGTCTCCCCAACGAGGATAGATCCAATGCTTCAGGCTCAGTGGAAGAGATAAGTCTATCAACCCACCATGCTACGGCTCACCCGATAAACACATCACAAACTTATCTAGAAATATCTACCATATAGCAGCCATCTTGTGGTGCAATAATCATCGTTAACTCCCGTATCCATTCGTCTATTTCCGTCTGATAAGAAAGCTATTAACCTTCTTTTAAGGTTTGTACATCTAAATATCATACTTGAAATATTGTCATATACTGACCACTCTAACAAATTTGAAGATATTTGTTTAAAATGATAACATATTCTTGACTTCATTATAGCTGACAAGTTAAACACTACAAAAAAAGTATGATAACATTTCAATCTTGTCTGCTATAAACTAAATCAAATACCTCTATGCTTTCATCATTTCAACAGTTTTGGAATATTGTTTCTTTGGCTTAAACCTCCATAATTACGAAAAGAAAAGATCGCCCACTGTTGTATTTTTAATACTTGATATCCCTTTTGCTGATAAATGTTTCACTACAAAATGATGATGGTAAGTATATAATCGTGTCTGCTGAAAACTTAATTAAATACAGACATGTTTTTTTATTAGGTTAAATCTAATGTTTCTTTGATTTATACCTGCATAAAAACGTAGCGAAAAGACAACACACTGCCACAACTTTAATACCTGATTTCACTAACGCTTGTAAATTTAATACTACAAAATGATTTTGATAAGTTTGAAGTGGTGTCTGCTCAAAACATAATAAAATACAAATATGTTTTTATTTTTTCAACATTTCAAATAGAGTTTGTTTGACTCATACTTTCATAAAGTTCTACAAGAAGATAATAAAATACTCTGCTGAAATATAATTATTTTGTTTCAAATATATAATGTCTGAAATATTCAAGAGGCAAATAAAGAGTTGCTGAGGCTAGCATATTTGAGAACAAAATGGGAAAAGGTGAGTATCGAGTTGACAAGGTGGTATCCCCGCGGTTCGACCTAGGTCTCCCCAACGAGGATAGATCCAATGCTTCAGGCTCAGTGGAAGAGATAAGTCTATCAACCCACCATGCTACGGCTCACCCGATAAACACATCACAAACTTATCTAGAAATATCTACCATATAGCAGCCATCTTGTGGTGCAATAATCATTGTTAACTCCCGTATCCATTCGTCTATTTCCGTCTGATAAGAAAGCTATTAACCTTCTTTTAAGGTTTGTACATCTAAATATCATACTTGAAATATTGTCATATACTGACCACTCTAACAAATTTGAAGATATTTGTTTAAAATGATAACATATTCTTGACTTCATTATAGCTGACAAGTTAAACACTACAAAAAAAGTATCATAACATTACAATCTTGTCTGCTATAAACTAAATCAAATACCTCTATGCTTTCATCATTTCAACAGTTTTGGAATATTGTTTCTTTGGCTTAAACCTCCATAATTACGAAAAGAAAAGATCGCCCACTGTTGTATTTTTAATACTTGATATCCCTTTTGCTGATAAATGTATCACTACAAAATGATGATGGTAAGTATATAATCGTGTCTGCTGAAAACTTAATTAAATACAGACATGTTTTTTTATTAGGTTAAATCTAATGTTTCTTTGATTTATACCTGCATAAAAACGTAGCGAAAAGACAACACACTGCCACAACTTTAATACCTGATTTCACTAACGCTTGTAAATTTAATACTACAAAATGATTTTGATAAGTTTGAAGTGGTGTCTGCTCAAAACATAATAAAATACAAATATGTTTGTATTTTTTCAACATTTCAAATAGAGTTTGTTTGACTCATACTTTCATAAAGTTCTACAAGAAGATAATAAAATACTCTGCTGAAATATAATTATTTTGTTTCAAATATATAATGTCTGAAATATTCAAGAGGCAAATAAAGAGTTGCTGAGGCTAGCATATTTGAGAACAAAATGGGAAAAGGTGAGTATCGAGTTGACATGGTGGTATCCCCGCGGTTCGACCTAGGTCTCCCCAATGAGGATAGATCCAATGCTTCAGGCTCAGTGGAAGAGATAAGTCTATCAACCCACCATGCTACGGCTCACCCGATAAACACATCACAAACATATCTAGAAATATCTACCATATAGCAGCCATCTTGTGGTGCAATAATCATCGTTAACTCCCGTATCCATTCGTCTATTTCCGTCTGATAAGAAAGCTATTAACCTTCTATTAAGGTTTGTACATCTAAATATCATACTTGAAATATTGTCATATACTGACCACTCTAACAAATTGGAAGATATTTGTTTAAATTGATAACATATTCTTGACTTCATTATAGCTGACAAGTTTAACACTACAAAACAAGTATCATAACATTACAATCTTGTCTGCTAAAAACTAAATCAAATACCACTATGTTTTCATCATTTCAACAGTTTTGGAATATTGTTTCTTTGGCTTAAACCTCCATAATTACGAAAAGAAAAGATTGCCCACTGTTGTATTTTTAATACTTGATATCCCTTTTGCTGATAAATGTATCACTACAAAATGATTATGGTAAGTATATAATCGTGTCTGCTGAAAACTTAATTAAATACAGACATGTTTTTTTTAGTAGGTTAAATCTAATGTTTCTTTGATTTATACCTGCATAAAAACGTAGCGAAAAGACAACACACTGCCACAACTTTAATACCTGATTTCACTTACGCTTATAAATTTGATACTACAAAATGATTTTGATAAGTTTGGAGTGGTGTCTGCTCAAAACATAATAAAATACAAAAATGTTTTTATTTTTTCAACATTTCAAATAGAGTTTGTTTGACTCATACTTTCATAACTACAAGAAGATAACAAAATACACTGTTGAAATATAATTATTTTGTTTCAAATATACAATGTCTGAAATATTCAAGAGGCAAATAAAGAGTTGCTGAGGCTAGCATATTTGAGAACAAAATGGGAAAAGGTGAGTATCGAGTTGACATGGTGGTATCCCCGCGGTTCGACCTAGGTCTCCCCAACGAGGATAGATCCAATGCTTCAGGCTCAGTGGAAGAGATAAGTCTATCAACCCACCATGCTACGGCTCACCCGATAAACACATCACAAACTTATCTAGAAATATCTACCATATAGCAGCCATCTTGTGGTGCAATAATCATCGTTAACTCCCGTATCCATTCGTCTATTTCCGTCTGATAAGAAAGCTATTAACCTTCTTTTAAGGTTTGTACATCTAAATATCATACTTGAAATATTGTCATATACTGACCACTCTAACAAATTTGAAGATATTTGTTTAAAATGATAACATATTCTTGACTTCATTATAGCTGACAAGTTAAACACTACAAAAAAAGTATCATAACATTACAATCTTGTCTGCTATAAACTAAATCAAATACCTCTATGCTTTCATCATTTCAACAGTTTTGGAATATTGTTTCTTTGGCTTAAACCTCCATAATTACGAAAAGAAAAGATCGCCCACTGTTGTATTTTTAATACTTGATATCCCTTTTGCTGATAAATGTATCACTACAAAATGATGATGGTAAGTATATAATCGTGTCTGCTGAAAACTTAATTAAATACAGACATGTTTTTTTATTAGGTTAAATCTAATGTTTCTTTGATTTATACCTGCATAAAAACGTAGCGAAAAGACAACACACTGCCACAACTTTAATACCTGATTTCACTAACGCTTGTAAATTTAATACTACAAAATGATTTTGATAAGTTTGAAGTGGTGTCTGCTCAAAACATAATAAAATACAAATATGTTTTTATTTTTTCAACATTTCAAATAGAGTTTGTTTGACTCATACTTTCATAACTACAAGAAGATAACAAAATACACTGTTGAAATATAATTATTTTGTTTCAAATATACAATGTCTGAAATATTCAAGAGGCAAATAAAGAGTTGCTGAGGCTAGCATATTTGAGAACAAAATGGGAAAAGGTGAGTATCGAGTTGACATGGTGGTATCCCCGCGGTTCGACCTAGGTCTCCCCAATGAGGATAGATCCAATGCTTCAGGCTCAGTGGAAGAGATAAGTCTATCAACCCACCATGCTACGGCTCACCCGATAAACACATCACAAACATATCTAGAAATATCTACCATATAGCAGCCATCTTGTGGTGCAATAATCATCGTTAACTCCCGTATCCATTCGTCTATTTCCGTCTGATAAGAAAGCTATTAACCTTCTATTAAGGTTTGTACATCTAAATATCATACTTGAAATATTGTCATATACTGACCACTCTAACAAATTGGAAGATATTTGTTTAAATTGATAACATATTCTTGACTTCATTATAGCTGACAAGTTTAACACTACAAAACAAGTATCATAACATTACAATCTTGTCTGCTAAAAACTAAATCAAATACCACTATGTTTTCATCATTTCAACAGTTTTGGAATATTGTTTCTTTGGCTTAAACCTCCATAATTACGAAAAGAAAAGATTGCCCACTGTTGTATATTTAATACTTGATATCCCTTTTGCTGATAAATGTATCACTACAAAATGATTATGGTAAGTATATAATCGTGTCTGCTGAAAACTTAATTAAATACAGACATGTTTTTTTTATTAGGTTAAATCTAATGTTTCTTTGATTTATACCTGCATAAAAACGTAGCGAAAAGACAACACACTGCCACAACTTTAATACCTGATTTCACTTACGCTTATAAATTTGATACTACAAAATGATTTTGATAAGTTTGGAGTGGTGTCTGCTCAAAACATAATAAAATACAAAAATGTTTTTATTTTTTCAACATTTCAAATAGAGTTTGTTTGACTCATACTTTCATAACTACAAGAAGATAACAAAATACACTGTTGAAATATAATTATTTTGTTTCAAATATACAATGTCTGAAATATTCAAGAGGCAAATAAAGAGTTGCTGAGGCTAGCATATTTGAGAACAAAATGGGAAAAGGTGAGTATCGAGTTGACATGGTGGTATCCCCGCGGTTCGACCTAGGTCTCCCCAACGAGGATAGATCCAATGCTTCAGGCTCAGTGGAAGAGATAAGTCTATCAACCCACCATGCTACGGCTCACCCGATAAACACATCACAAACTTATCTAGAAATATCTACCATATAGCAGCCATCTTGTGGTGCAATAATCATCGTTAACTCCCGTATCCATTCGTCTATTTCCGTCTGATAAGAAAGCTATTAACCTTCTATTAAGGTTTGTACATCTAAATATCATACTTGAAATATTGTCATATACTGACCACTCTAACAAATTTGAAGATATTTGTTTAAAATGATAACATATTCTTGACTTCATTATAGCTGACAAGTTTAACACTACAAAAAAAAGTATCATAACATTACAATCTTGTCTGCTATAAACTAAATCAAATACCACTATGTTTTCATCATTTCAACAGTTTTGGAATATTGTTTCTTTGGCTTAAACCTCCATAATTACGAAAAGAAAAGATTGCCCACTGGTGTATTTTTAATACTTGATATCCCTTTTGCTGATAAATGTATCACTACAAAATGATGATGGTAAGTATATAATCGTGTCTGCTGAAAACTTAATTAAATACAGACATGTTTTTTTGTATTAGGTTAAATCTAATGTTTCTTTGATGTATACCTGCATAAAAACGTAACGAAAAGACAACACACTGCCACAACTTTAATACCTGATTTCACTACACGCTTATAAATTTGATACTACAAATGATTTTGATAAGTTTGAAGTGGTGTCTGATCAAAACATAATGAAAAACAAATATGTTTTTATTTTTTCAACATTTCAAATAGAGTTTGTTTGAGTCATACTTCCATAACCACAAGAAGATAATGAAAAACTCTGCTGAAATATAATTATTTTGTTTCAAATATACAATGTCTGAAATATTCAAGAGGCAAATAAAGAGTTGCTTAGGCTAGCATATTTGAGAACAAAATGGGAAAAGGTGAGTATCGAGTTGACATGGTGGTATCCCCGCGGTTCGACCTAGGTCTCCCCAACGAGGATAGATCCAATGCTTCAGGCTCAGTGGAAGAGATAAGTCTATCAACCCACCATGCTACGGCTCACCCGATAAACATATCACAAACTTATCTAGAAATATCTACCATATAGCAGCCATCTTGTGGTGCAATAATCATCCTTAACTCCCGTATCCATTCGTCTATTTCCGTCTGATAAGAAAGCTATTAACCTTCTATTAAGGTTTGTACATCTAAATATCATACTTGAAATATTGTCATATACTGACCACTCTAACAAATTTGAAGATATTTGTTTAAAATGATAACATATTCTTGACTTCATTATAGCTGACAAGTTTAACACTACAAAAAAAAAGTATGATAACATTTCAATCTTGTCTGCTAAAAACTAAATCAAATACCACCATGTTTTCATCATTTCAACAGTTTTGGAACATTGTTTCTTTGGCTTAAACCTCCATAATTACGAAAAGAAAAGATTTCCCACTGTTGTATTTTTAATACTTGATATCCCTTTTGCTGATAAATGTATCACTACAAAATGATGATTGTAAGTATATAATCGTGTCTGCTGAAAACTTAATTAAATACAGACATGGTTTTTTTATTAGGTTAAATCTAATGTTTCTTTGATTTATACCTGCATAAAAACGTAACGAAAAGACAACACACTGCCACAACTTTAATACCTGATTCCACTTACGCTTATAAAATTGATACTGCAAAATGATTTTGATAAGTTTGAAGAAGTGTCTGCTCAAAACAAAATGAAATACAAATATGTTTTTATTTTTTCAACATTTCAAATAGAGTTTGTTTGACTCATACTTCCATAACTACAAGAAGATAATAAAATACTCTGCTGAAATATAATTATTTTGTTTCAAATATACAATGTCTGAAATATTCAAGAGGCAAATAAAGAGTTGCTGAGGCTAGCATATTTGAGAACAAAATTGGAAAAGGTGAGTATCGAGTTGACATGGTGGTATCCCCGCGGTTCGACCTAGGTCTCCCCAACGAGGATAGATCCAATGCTTCAGGCTCAGTGGAAGAGATAAGTCTATCAACCCACCATGCTACGGCTCAACCGATAAACACATCACAAACTTATTTAGAAATATCTACCATATAGCAGCCATCTTGTGGTGCAATAATCATCGTTAACTGCCGTATACATTCGTCTATTTCCGTCTGATAAGAAAGCTATTAACCTTCTATTAAGGTTTGTACATCTAAATATCATACTTGAAATATTGTCATATACTGACCACTCTAACAAATTTGAAGATATTTGTTTAAAATGATAACATATTCTTGACTTCATTATAGCTGATAAGTTTAACACTACACAAAAAAAGTATCATAACATTACAATCTTGTCTGCTAAAAACTGAATAAAATACCACCATGTTTTCATCATTTCAACAGTTTGGGAATATTGTTTCTTTGGCTTAAACCTCCATAATTACGAAAGAAAAAGATTGTCCACTGTTTTATTTTTAATACTTGATATCACTTATGCTGATAAATGAAGTCAAATGCGACGCTGGGAGTTTTGTAAATCTTCTCCCAACGCTGGGAGTTTTATAAATCTTCTTGCTTCGGTCGTGAAGTTGTGAAGATGCATGTAAGTTATTTTCTTTAAGTTTCCACTGAATACAATTTACTGGCCCTTTAAAGGGGTAGTGGCGCGTTTTTTGAAAATTTTATATTTTCAATTTTCACTGATAATTGTATGTTAATACTATATGTATTATTTTGATATTGTCAAAGTTCTCATTACATAAACAAATCATCCACTGTCAGAGAACAAATAATGAAGATTCACATAGAGTCCATGGGTGGCCATTTCTGTGTGAACACCTTTAATTCATTTTGTGAAAGTAAAAGGAATCGCCTGGGTGATATTATCATTGTAGTTTCTTACTGCTTCGTTCATTTTAAATACATTGTATTTCAATTGGAACCTTTTATTTTCATTTTCCTGAGATCACCCTCTATTCCCCCTGCTACGGTTCCTTTAAGGGGGATTTGGTGTGAAGACATCGGAATCAGATATGATTTAAAGTTGTGCAATCAACATCTACATATTTCTTCAACCCATTTTGAAACTGATTCAAGCGCTCATATTACTAATATCGCGGCCTTCAATTCACGTTTTCTCGCAGGTTCGAAGGTAAAGATACGGTTTGTACAATGGTTTTGATATTTTTGATGAAATCAAGATCTTAACTTCAAAACACGGAGGAGATATTACTCCTATCTTTTTCAAGTTTAACCAGCTTTTTAACAATTTGACATCGAATATATTTCAAAAGTCTTCTTCAACGGTTGCAATTTTTTTCTTTTAAATACCTTTTAATATTGTAATTATATTTTTGTAGTAAATAATCATTGTTAAAAAAAATAGAATATTGCCCAATAAAGAATAAATTGAAAATTGACCAACCATTTCAAATAGATTTTAAATTGCTTGAATTAATTCAAGGCAAAAAGGTGAGTATCGAGTTGACATGGCGGTATCCCCGCGATTCGACCGAGGTCTAATTCAACGAGGATAGATCCGATGCTTTAGGCTCATAGGAAAGAAGGTTTCAATCCACCATGCCACGGCTCACCCGGTAAACACTCGAGAAATTTATCTATATATATCTACCGTATATCGTCCATGTTGTGGTGCAATGATGTTCGGCTCTACTCGGTAAGTTCCGGTAAGAGTCGTCGGTACAGTCTGTTATTGAAGGCCTGATACGAATCACTCGTAAAATATACTTCTCATGGCAGGTTAAAATGATAGTTGTATTGTAACCATTTGTGAATTGCTTAAACTCAGCAATTGAATGTTGCTTCATTTGATACGTGACACAAGAAAAACAATCCCCTCTGCCAAAAATATTATTTCTTTTTATCCTTATACTCGTATGATAGTAGAGTATATTTCTTAAAATTTTATTTGGTTTTGATAAGCGACACAATATCTTCAATGCTGATTGAAGTTCATATCTCATCACTGGACTTGCAAATATATCCATTTATGCATAATATCTCTAAAATGCTTGATTTTATGGAAAAATCAAGAAAACATCTCAAAAACGTTTAGTATTCGAAATTATGCATCCAAATAATCTACCTAATAGTTACAATACCTAATAAACACTATCGAATCGAATATATCTTCCTGTCAGCTTATAACAAGGTTTAAACTTACGTTTGGCGAATTTGCGGGCGCCACTCGAGCCACATTGTCCGGTTTTCGATCAAAATCCCAACTTTGAATGGCCGTGTGTTCGCTCTAATGTACTGATTGACCTTTAACTTGTTATTTTCAGTAAAAGTTAGTGGTTCCCGATGTAATAACATCGATTTCAAAATTTGACATATGTGATCCCATCAACATACTCTGTGTCTCTTTAAGCCGGAGCCTTAAGTCTCACAAGGACAAAACGATGCATATAATTCGTAGCGCGTACTATAAAATGACATTTTTATGTCGTTTAAATTAATAACTTAAATCAATCTAAAACAGGTTGTGTATATATGTTAACAACAATACTATGCAAGTTTATCAGGTGTAACATCGTTCTTATTAATCTATTAAAAAAAAGTATCAACAGGCTTTCGTTCTTTGGATACCAATTATTTATTCGTTTAAGAATTTGTTTTTACAAAGAAGTTTTTTTATCTTAATATTTCAATGAAAGTAGTTTTAAGCATCAATATGACGTAAACCTTAATGTGAGTAAAATGTGTCCTCAATACTGATGAAAGTTTAGAACGGTAAAATAGATTGGGGATATGCAAATTTAAGATATAACCTTTGACGACAAAGTCCTATTTTTCTCTCTCCTGATTTTCGTTCTATCTAAAAATGATTTTTGATAGAATTATTAACAATAACCATTATCAAAGGCCTTTGTTACTGTTTTGATTGTTGGTAAAAAAGTGAAAATGAAAGGAAAACCTTGTATTCATATTTATAATATCATCACCAAAACATGTACAAGAACCCCTTATTTATGCCATTCTTCGAAACAGCTTTTTGTTCATAACACAAATTATTTAAATCAAATGAATTTGTAAATGCCATTCCAAATCATTTATTTAGAACCTTACCAGTTAACAAGGTTTTTTAAAAAAAAATTAACTTTAAACATTAGTGAATTGAAATACTTTTCCCAGTTCAATCATCTTCATATTTTGCACGGCTCGTTTTGTAAATAAACATTTCTATTAATAAATGAAAAAAATGTAAGAAAGTAAGAGCATAATTCTAAAGGCACTATAATCATACAAGTGATTGAATATTACATTCTACGGTTTAAAAAAACAAAAAGGTGAGTATCGAGTTGACATGGCGGTATCCCCGCGATTCGACCGAGGTCTAATACAACGAGGATAGATCCGATGCTTTAGGCTCATAGGAAAGAAGGTTTCAATCCACCATGCCACGGCTCACCCGGTAAACACTCGAGAAATTGATCTATATATATCTACCATTGATCGTCCATGTTGTGGTGCAATAATGTTCGGCATTACTCGGTAGGCTCCGTTAAGAGTCGGGGCACCCACGGCGATTCGCTCGTAAAATATACTCTGAGTATCATGGTTAGCAAAATAGTAGTAATATACTAAAATAATAATGTTAGAAAGCAATTTGTTCCCCTGATTCATTAACTATAAGTTTATTAGAAGAGATTTTTGGTTCTATTAGTAGGCAAATAAAAACGCAATTGTTATATATGGAGTAGTCAATACATGAAGCAGTCTTAGTAAACCTAACCTCAATATTACCCGTTTCAACTCGATATTGAGTCTAGTAGAGGGCTAGGTTTACTTAGACTGTACACCAAGTTAATCAAAATATTCCAAGAGCGTCCAAATTCATTTTAGAAAGCAGGGGGTGCTTGAATAGGTTCCTTTGGTATATTCTTACCTCTTTTGAGTCTATTGACAGGATAAAAGGAATCTTTCTTTTCGCTTTACATGTGGTGACAACATAATAGTTAAAATTAAAAACAAGAATTAAATTTCTAGAGTGTAATACCGTTTTACTAAAGTAGTAGCGAGTATCAACTGGCTTTGGCTCTTTGGATACCTTATTTTACTCGCTTTATGAACATGGTTTTAAATAGAAGGTTGCATATTCGGATATTTCTATGAAAATATATTTTTAGGGCATCAAGATGACTTAAAACATTTTGTGAGAAAAAGATGTCTTCTGATTCTGCTCTGAAAGTTTGGAAAGGTTAAATAAATTAGATACGCATATTTTTAGATTGTCCCTTTGGCAAAAAAAGAGTCTGCATATGTTTCTCATCTGTTTATACCTCAAGATCTATGTTTGATAAAATGATTGACAATAAGCATTACCATGTCATAAGTAGAAAAGTCTGAAACTCCCCAAAAATTTAAATTAAAACCTTGATTTCATATTTTAAGAACTTATCACCACAAACTTTACTAGAATCACTTTCTGGTCTTTTTCAATTAAAATTGAATCTGAATGAAAGCTAAAACGCATACCTTCTTTGTTACAAGTTTATGTTCATAACACAAACTATTTATTTTTTCTTAAAACATGGCATTGAAATCATTTATATTGAAACTAACGTGTGACAAAATTAATATTAAATATCATGTTCATATTTTTCATGAATCGTTCTGTATAGGAACATTTTTACCAATCAATAACAGCAATAATCAAAAAATTGCTAAAAACGAAAAGTACAAACATTTAAGATATGAGGTATTTCATAATGTAAAGGTATTTTTCATTATACAATGATTGAATATTGCAAACTACGTTTTAAAAAAAGCAAAAGGTGAGTATCGAGTTGACATGGCGGTATCCCCGCGATTCGACCGAGGTCTAATACAACGAGGATAGATCCGATGCTTTAGGCTCATAGGAAAGAAGGTTTCAATCCACCATGCCACGGCTCACCCGGTAAACACTCGAGAAATTTATCTATATATATCTACTATATATCGTCCATGTTGTGGTGCAATAATGTTCGGCATTACTCGGTAAGTTCCGGTAAGAGCAAGGCGAAGCGCTCGTAAAATATACACTTGCTGTCAGGCTAACATCAAAGCAGTATTGTATTAAAATATGTTTTTACTAGAAAGTTTACTCCTCAGAAAATGCATATGACGACACGGAAGTTCATCTATTTACATTTCTTTGAAAAATGTTTATGAGAGCACCAAACAGACTTTCAATCTTTTCAAATGAAGAAGCAATGTCCTAGCCACAGAGGTTCGAATGGACCCTATAATTATAAATAACAGATAGGAATTACGCTAAAATGTTTATTTCCTGACCGATTTCGTTAAAATTTGAAATGTATGTTTCTCTCAACATATGAAAACGATATATGAGTGCAAAATTTTGAAAAAAAATAATCTGTGGTCCTAGCTCTGGTGTACCTTAAAGGGGCAGTAACACGTTTTAGGGGGAATATATTAAGGTGATGTCAGGAAAATGAAAATAAATAGTTCCAATTGAAAGACAATGTATTTAGACTAAATGAAGCAGTTATAAATCAAAAATGTAATGTAAAGTTCAGCCATGCGATTCCTTTTTCTTACACAAATGAATGAAAGGTGTTCACACAAAAATGGCCGCCAATGAATCTTCATAATTTGTTCTCTTACAATGGGTGATTGGTCTGGTAATTGGATTTTTTACACTATCAAAATAAACATTTGTTGTTACATGTACGTACAATAAACGTAAAAATGAAAATATAATATTTTCAATAAGTGGCGAATATAAAATAGGGATTATCTTTTGGTGACAATCTCAGATATCAACAGTTTTAATGAGCCACTACATTGGTTTTCATAATATCTTACTTTTATTTTATTTTATTTGAAATGGTATAATTCATTATATAAATAGATATCATACATGGTCAATACGATAAATACTTCTTTTTCAATGAAAACCTAAAACGATGATCTTGAATTATTAAATTATTTAGTTTTTCAAATATTGTTTTACAGTTTTATCTTATCAAAATTGACAAATACCAGCAAAAAGGTGAGTATCAAATTAGCATGGTGGTATCCCCGAGGTTCGTTGAGGTCTCCCCAACGAGGATATTTGATCATATGCTTCTGTCTCACATGAAGGAACAAGTCTTCCCACCACACCACGGCTCACCCGATATACCAGAGAGTAATAAGTCTACAAGTATATACCTCTGATCGATTGAGTCTTTGTGCAAGAAAACTCGGCGATACCCGTTATTTCTCGGGTATATTCGGTTGATTTGACGATGCGCACGTAAAATTTCAAACCAGGTATGAATATGCGTGAGTGACTGAAAAGAGTATGTATACCGTATATCTTTTATGCAAAATACTTTTTCATTGTATGCCTCATTTTCAATAATAGTATAAATAATAGCATTTGAGATGTAGGAAATATAACATGTTGAGTGCGAGGAATTCGTATTGTTCTCAACGATTATTTGATGCGTCGAGAGATGAGTGATTCAAACGAAAACATGTTTCAAATACCCACATGTACACTTGATATTAATCCATTGCAAATATTTCATATTTTATATTTTATTCTTAAGTTTTATATTTTATGGTCTACATTATATTTTATATTTTATATTCAACATTTCATATTTTATGTCAATTTTTTTTTTATTTCATTGTATATGTCATATTTCTTTTATATTTCATTTTATATGTCATATTCAACATTTTATATCTTATATTTTATGTTTTATATTTTATTTTGAAATATTGCAATATTTTATTCCGGGAATGATGGACACTCTTGAACAGACAGCTCAATAGGCAAAGTGAAGAGGTTTTAAATGAGAAAATCAGGAATAAGTTTGTTGAATGTTCCGGTAAATTATAGTTGAGATTTAGATTAATTCCCAAGTACCAAACATGTGTTCACTCTTAACTTATATCACTGAAAGGTTCCGAAATTCTGTTGTATTCTATGGTATATTGATGCAAAACCAGCCTTATTATTGACGAAGACGAAAAATGTCTGATATAGTATATTGTGAATATCATCTGTCAATTACTTCCAGAATTTTCGGTTAAGGTGAAGATTTATCATTCAAGTGTCTTTATTATCTTTCTCAAATGGTGTATCGGTGAATTGTCTGTCTAACTGTCTGCTTGCCAGTTTGTCTTCAGCTATGAATTGACAGAGTACTGATTGAAATGAGCTGCATCCACTGAACAAATATAACCATCACTGTTTAATAAATGGCACAAATGAATGGGAATCAGAGTGTATTTATCATTTTATCTTAAACAACTTTTAAAACCTTTAGATCTAGTAGAGAATGATTATTCTTATCTCACTTCTACACATACAAAGTGTTTCCATCGACTGGTGCATTTCTACATCGGAGACCCTAAATTTGAATTTGCACGTGAGTCACGTGTGATTGAAAGTTTTCGCATTCCAAAACATTCCTCATTGCATGCTCATCACGTGCGATTTTGAACTTGTTCCTTACTTATGAAATAAAATATGTGGTTAAGATGTTAAAATATCTAATCTTTCTAAAAAAATAAACTATGATTAAATACAATGATGGCAATTTTAGATTTGAATGCAAATTAAAAGCATATTTGCAACATATTTTGAAAAATGCTATGAATTTCGTCACACTCTGTGAAAACGTACATTTATGTTTATTAGGTGATGCATTTAGATTGGTTGAACACCAACATACACGTAAGAGCAGTAAATGTTGATGTGCATTAATGACTGTAAATATGAATAATGGCAATTATTCTTAATATGAATGAAGAGATAGTCAACAAAATGTCAAGGTATGTTTTATAAACAATGTCATATTTTTACGTGTGGGTTGATATTACATCCGCTTTAAACACTATCGCTTGTAATGTATTAAATTAAGTCTTAAATTGACACGATTTGCTTCCATTTTAGAGGAGTATATAAACACTTTTTGAATCCAAAGTTTGTGTATAATTGAATGATGATTAATGAATGTCTAGCATGTAAATTGCAATGTTTTTAATTTTCAAAATAATCTCCAAAATATCGTATTTCTTTTCCGCGAGTGCTTTAGCAATAATACCTTGCTCCTAAACATGCTTTGCAAGAATGTACTATATATATATTTTGCATTTTTGACGATCTCACTTCGACCATCCTCCTTCAATGAGACGTCTGCTGACAAGGAAACAAACAGACAGCTTCACAGCAGGATTCTGATGACAGCAGACGACCAAATGGTGATTGACACCGGAGCAGACGATAACATCGTACCATCATTATTGCATCGATTTTAAACAAACTACCTCTTTATCTCACACCAGCGTTTGCTCGCTAGGGTCCTAATTAGCATCAAGCTTTAATCGAAATGTAACAAGTGTCACACATATCAATGTCACGCTGCCCTGAGAGGGCGTGACGGAGGCGGGCAGGAGTTGTCTCCCTTTCACGGCGAGCAATGGCGCGGAAGATTTCCTAATGACGACATTGTTATCGTCTCGCTTGACGGCCCAATGTAAAGAAGGCCGCTACGGACAGATGGCTGTGAATGTGGAGACAAGAGGCGATGATGTCCTGATCGTATTAAGGAATAAGCTAAACAGATACAATCTTCATCATCAGCTCATAGCCCCAGGACTGATGGTACTGATGACCAGACGAGAAACTCCTGCTTGGAGGACGTCAAGACGCCCCCTGGCGGCGCTTACAGCTACATGTTCACTTGGTCAATAAGTGTCAATCTCATAATCTGTTTACATCTACTTGTGCCGGACAACAGGCTCTTGAGGCTATTTGGTATTATAGTCAACACCAGGGCGATAATGCGTGTGATGGATCCTACGGACCACTTCTACTCCGCCCTCTTCCTACTTAGACATATATACTTATGTTGATTACCTACTGATTGAAGTAATCCACATCATAATCATTTAATCGGAATGTGACACGAACACTTTCAATTAACCGAGTGTTAAGTATTTAAATAAATATGAAAGCAGAAACTATTTCCTCAAGACCTAAATTCACCTAATGTAAATAAATGACAAATTGAGATAAATAATCCAAGGCACTAGCATCTTCGATTAATTGAAAAAGAAATTTAAAACTCAATTGAAGAGCAGAAACTCTTTCATCCAGAAACAGAGATATTTGCCTCGTATGTCTAATGACCGAACATCTGTATACATTTCAACACATTCATATGTCATTTTAATTTATTAGCATTATACTGTATGTACAGATGCGTGACAACGGAATAAACTATTTCTTCTTTCTTCTTCTTAATTGTTCAAGGCAAAACTGAGACACGTTGAAAGACCCATTAGTAAAATGTTACAGCGTGCATGAAAGTCATTTTCTCTAAGACATAACATTAAGACATTTTTTATCTTTGTTAAATATTACCACTTTTGAAAACGAGCTGCAACTTGTAAACGCTCTTATGACATCAGATTCATTTATCTTATCTGTTTTAGCCGCTTCTATTAATGACATGTTTATAAGGAGAAACTTATTTTCTTAAATGGTTACAATCTTTTAACTTTCTACATCATGTTTTATACACTTACTATACCCTTTTGTCCATTTTATTTGCCCTAAACGCTATAGTGTCTCATAAGCCTTTTCAGGCTGGATGTATGTATAATTTTACCAATATATCAATGGGTTGTTTTTTCTCGTTGCTTAGATTAAATTTGTACTTTGTACTACATTCTTGTATAAAGTAAATGACAAAAAAGATTAAAAAACATCATATACCACCTTTCATTTTTAAAAACATATCTTTTGGTAATCAAATAAAATCAAAATATGATATATTGTAGATTGTTCCATACAAATATATAAGAAGTATTCGTCTTTGCACGAAATAAAGTAACTTTCTTTAATTGTTACTTCAAAAAATGCTAATTGGTTCACTAAAACATTGCTATCGCGTAGACATGTCAACCGGTCTATGTCAACTTTGGAATATATTTTAAAATTATTTTTATTTGTTTTTGTTTGATAGTCGTCAAATAAATTACAGAATGAAAATAGAAACATCCCCTGCAATTCGTTTACAAAGTGTCGTAAAACTTCAAACGTTTTCGTTATTAATAGAATTTACTCTTGTGTATGCAATTATGATTATAAAACTGAGAAATCACTTTTTCATACAGAAAAATCTATATAATTGACATATTTGTATTTGACACATAAACCTAAAGAACACATACCTATATGCTTCAGTTTTAAACAACTACCGCCTGGGACAGACTGGCTTTAAATCATCACTCTGCAGTTTGCTTGTTGCCAGTCTAAGTAACCCTAGCCTCAATATTATCCGTTTCACTCCTATACTGAGTCTAGAAAGGCCTAGTAGAGGGTCGCGTCAGACGATCTTTCTGCGACCTATGACCCTCCAACTTTATACGTGCGAAGGCAGACTATTGTGGCTTGGTAAGATGAGTTCTGATTGGTCAATTCGATATGTGGGCTAACGCGACCCTCTACTAGGCCTTTCTAGACTCAGTAAAGGAGTGAAACGGATACTACTGATGCATGGTTTACTTAGACTGGAATTTTTCAAACATGTTTTGGTTGTATATATTGGTTATTTAATTGTGCAAATCGTTATAAAGAGCTAGCAGAAGTTCTGCAAAATAATCTTTCTACTTCGTTTTCTTCCTTTTTCTTGTTCTTCTTTTCACCTTCTTCTTCTTCATTTTCTTTATCTTCATCAACAGGAGAATTCTTATTGTGAAGCATTCACTCCTTGGGTTTTATCTTTCAAAATTGAATGCCCAAATAATAATATTCAAAAAGCATCCGCTTCTAAAAAGTCATTTGCATAAATATGATATAATGTCTTCTGCGTTATCTTTGTAATTCCGGTCGATTCCAGATTCGCCCCAAGAAAGTTGTCGATAACAAACAAAAAAACATATAAAAAATTCATATTTTACACACATTTTCTTTAATGATATATAAGTTTTGTGAATCTAATGCATTTTGAGTTAGGTGATAAATTCATTTAAAGCCATGGAAAAACATAATCTTTGATAAGATGTCAAGTTTGAAATGGTATATAGTTTTAGATAAAATGTTGATTTTGACTTATATAAGTTTTGTTGAAATGTGGACTTTGATTACTTAAGATTTAGTGAATTTGTTGACTTTGAAAAGAAATAATTGGTGAAATGGTGACTTTGAAAACTAATAAGTTTGGTGAAATATTGACTTTGAAAAGAAATAATTTGTTGAAATGTTGATAATATCTAAGTATATGTTGGCACAAAGTTTTAATCGATTGCATGTCTCGTGAGAGTAGCAGTCGGCGCGATGGAGGTAGTTAATACTATGTAACTATGAAGGCGTTGAAATCGAGGGGTTATCCCAAAACTTCTTTAATTTTCCTTTTTTGCAGCGGGAACGATTGAAATTACAATGACATGGGGGCTTGTGTTGAGGTTGGCTAACTTGCTGCTCGGCCAGTTCACCTTGTTACGGTCACATCGAGAGCGTGAATCAAGTAAAGTTCTAGGCCTCACCGAAACAGATAACAGAAGCATTAAAGTTTAATCTCATTTTTGTATGTGTAAAATGTAAGCTTGAGCTACCGTATTTCTTCCAAGAAGTTTTTTAGTATCAACCAGACGATGAAGATATGCAGTTTATATTGAATTATGATATTATAAAACATACATTTTCTCATATAAATAATTTGTAAATAATTTTAGTGACGAATCATATCTTACACCTTTTTCTTAGTTAAACTGCGCAAATGTATATTTTACTACAAACTGTTAACACAACCATCAGCGTTTGCAAACTCCTCACAGTGCTGTTACGTCTCTCAGTGTATGGAACCTTGCATCGTTTGACATTTACACGAAAAGTTGCAATTGCACGTGCTAATGGGAACCTTGGACATCTAAAGAAACCTTCATGAGTAAACCTATGTCTTCCTATGTAACACAACGGTTTATAAATGACATTCAAAATAAACTTTAAGAGCCACTTCGTTAATTATATGGAGGCATACATGTCAAACTTTACCAAAGGTGTCATTTAATGGAGAAGAACTATAAGTTGTTAAAAGTATCAGTCTAACGCTTTTTGGTATTGTACAAAACAATATTAAGGTATAAACACTGTGTATAACTGTACACCGGAACTAGCGAGGTGTACGGCGGAAAAATGTTGCTAGCGAGGAGCCGAAATCGAAAGTTAGGTAATATTTTACTTCATAACTTTCAAATAATCAACATCATGTGGTAATATTAGCACACATACTTAGTAAAATGTATATGCTTATCATTCTGTATCCACGGGACAGTAACAATGACAGTTGCGAGTAATTCTGTTGTTAGTAACATATTTGCTGTCTCTGACTATGAACAGGATATGACATTAAATAGTTATGTCTCGGAAAGCTATTGACATGATAATAACATAGAAAACGTTGATGAAACGGCGATGATTGCTTTTTAAGTGATCCCGTTTGCGATCACGCTCCTCGCTAGCAACATTTCTCCGCCGTACACCTCGCTAGTTCCGGTGTACGGTTATACACAGTGATAAAGTCGCTATAATGGCCCATGAAACGAAAATGGCTCACGTCAATCAGTCAAGCTTATCTAAAGCAGTCAATACGTAAATATGGTGTGTGATGTTCCGTTCTATGAATATTTAAGACTGTTTTTTTATTTCAATAAAAACATTATGATAATAATTTTTTCAATTATGGATGAAAATTTGGACTGTATAAAACTTATACCACCTCATGTGACATTTTTATTCGTGTGAAAACTTTCACGGAGGGGCTCTTTAGTCTGGCAGCAATATTTTAATGCTTCATTTACCGTGAGAGTCATAAAATATTTCATCAAGTATCTAGCAAAAACCACTTGATGCATTTTTGTGTAAACATTTCTCGAGGTAAGGAAACGGATTCGTTAAAGGGGCAGTAGCACGATTTTAAGGGGAATATAAGGTTTTTCATTTCATCTACGAACCTGTAAAAAAATCCCATCTACGAACCCGTTTCCTCTACGAATAAACCTACACCCAAGTCATATCATGAGCACTAATCTTATTACTGTTTAGCACTAATCTTTCACTTATCTTAGCACCTTTGTTCAGGTCTGAGCACTACTCACATCTCACAATTCAATACACATCAGCACAAATCCTGACAATTCAAAATTCTTTATTTATTCTAATGTTCCATCCAACCCCATACAAAACTCTGGGATTGATTTTCTCTCACAAACATGGTCTTGACAAAGATTCTTCAATTTCTCCTGCATCTTCAGGAACTTTTTCCTGATCTTCCTCACTGGTCGACTGCCAACTGCATCTTGGGCATAGACGGTCTCGACAGTGGCATCTTCTTATTGATATATATTTATTGTTATATTTTAAGTTTTATGTTATTTATCAAGGAATTATTTTATTGATAAATATTTATTGTTATAAACTATATGTACCTGAGAAAAAAATCAAGAGATAAAAAAGATTGCAGAGTGGATATTCTCAATCTACTATCAATACATACAGAGTGGCTATTTAACAAAACCAACATGCTGATAAGTTTGTGATTACAACAATGGCAATACTCTGCTATCCAAACTTAATTGGTTCTCAAAATAAGTGTCTGTACAACAAACAATTATTCAAAATACATTTCAAAGACTTTCTTACTAAAACAATGAAATAATTAGTCACATAAATGCCATTTAATATATTTTGTGACTTTTTTTCCTGTGACTTTTTTTCCATGACTTTTTTCCGTGACTTTTTTTCCTGTGACTTTTTTTCCTAGATTCGTGTAATAGTAGTCATTAGCCAATAGTAGTGTTTTACTTACTATGTTTTATGTTCAGGTGACAGTGCTATTCTATCATTCTATGCTATATAATATTTTGTCCATTGCAATATTTTAAAACATTATTGTATATCAATTTCTAGAAAATTATATTGATTAAAAAGACTTCAGTGTTTATATTCCCCTAGTAAGAAGTAAGTATCAATTCTATGACATAAGTCCGTGGTCTTCATTTTGATATGATAAATGTTTTGTTCTTAACAACATGCATAAACTAAAAAAATGCTAAAAAACATTACTTACAGTAACTTTGGCCAATAAGTTGAGGTATCCAAATTGATCCATTCACATTCACGCACATCCTTGTTTTCTGTCATGCACGTGCATTACATGTCTCCCGTGTCTCACATGTAGCTACACACGGTTACAGCGCTAGGCTTGCTTCATCCAAGTACTATACAATTAATTGATATTTTATACAGTTCCTTTGATATTTCTCTTTTTTCGTCTCCACGACAATGGTTAAACCCTTTAGGGAATCTTCACCTTTCTGTTTTGTAAAAACTCATGAGTGTTTTCTTTTTTCATATTTTCATTTGTTTTTGTTTAATCAAAAAAAATCTCTCTGATGAATTTTGTCAAATTGCAACCCAAAATTATCACAATGTTGTCTGTGTGCTTGTTTTCCTTCTTGTTTTGTTACGTAAACCCACTGTCTGCTTTTTGGAAGATTTCGTGTTTACATATGTAAGATGTCTGTTGACGTAATGCAGTACAGGCAGGCAGTGGGATGCTTTGCAGTTTCACTTCATGCAAGAAGCTTACGTAACCTTCAGGTATACATATATCGTTCAAGTTATCTATGCTTGTACAATACATATATTTCTATAATTATCAGTATTCTCCTACTTTGTTGCGGAGATATTCACCGAAATCCGGGGCCAAAATCCGAAAAAGATTTAATGATAATCCATCTTAATGTCAGAAGTCTTAAAGACAAAGTTGATATCATTCATGCCGAATTTGTAGACTATGATGTGATATGCCTAACAGAAACGTGGCTGAACGATAATATTAACAATAATGATATACTTATTCCAGGTTTTCACATCCCTTTTAGAAAAGATCGTACAACACGAGGAGGGGGCGTAGCCATTTATGTTAAACAAACCTTATGCGTTAAGAGTATGGAAACATTAGATATTGCTGACCTCGAAGCATTATGGGTAATGATAAAATGCAAAAATATAAATTATCTTATCGGTACGTTTTACCGTGCTGACAAAAGTGATAATTATTGGGACTTGATAAACCAATCAATTGAAAAAGCGACCGATCTCAATATGTTTACTGTTATAGTTGGCGACTTTAACATAGATATTCTAATGCAAAATAACAATAAAATCGAAACGCTCAAACGGTTATACGGGATAAGCCAGATAATTACTGCTCCGACGAGAATAACGGAACGCTCTAGCACTTTAATTGATTTGATTTTTGTTTCACATGAAAACAGTGTGCTTAGCTCTGGCGTTCTCGATCCTATATGCAGTGATCATTGTCCTGTTTACTTGACGATTCGAGACAAGATAGTTAAACCACAAGTAACACAAAGACGTGTGTATGATTTTAAGTCAATGGATACAAACAGTGTTAAAACCTTTCTTGATGAAATTGATGAAAAAGAATTATTTTCTTCTGGTAACATAAACACTGCAGTCACCACTTTGACTTTTAAAATAAAATATATATTGAATATCACAACGCCAAACAGACTTGTTAATATAAAATCTAATGATCCCATTTGGATGAATAGCAAAATTCGATCTGCAATGCGCAAACGAAATCGATTTCATAAAATTGCAAAAAAACGCAACCGTCCTTCCGACTGGGCTAATTTCCGTACATTCAGAAACAAAGTTGTCAAATTGATACGTGATTCTAAAAGAAAATCTGATTCCAAAATGGACGATAGGTTAAATTCCTCGGTTGGTACAAAAACGTGGTGGCGCATAATAAAACAATATATTAAAAAAAGATCCGAATGTAATTTCTTTCCATCCATTGTTTCTAACAGCATTGTCTATGATGATCCAAAAGAGATTGCAAATGTTTTCAACGATTTCTTTGTTAGTCAATCACAAGTAAAAAACCCAGACGCACAAGTTCCTGAATGTCCCAACGTGTTTCCTACATCTTCACTAAATGTTGTCATTCTTACACCTGAAGAAGTCCAAGATATCCTCCTCTGTCTTGATCCATCAAAAGCTACTGGGCCGGATGGTATCGGAAATAGATTTCTCAAAGTTGCGGCTAAAAGTTTGGCTCCTTTATTAACACAATTATTTAATTTATCACTACAACAATCCACGTTTCCAGCCATCTGGAAGGAAGCTTCAGTCATTCCTCTGCATAAAAAGAATAGTATAAACGAATGCTCTAACTACAGACCTGTCGCACTTACAAGTTGTTTATCTAAAGTCTTCGAAAAATGTATATTTAAACATGTATTTAATTATTTTCGAGACAACCATATTTTAACCAACCTACAATCGGGCTTTATGCCAGGTGATTCCACCGCAAACCAGTTAACGTTTTTATATGATTTCATTGCGAAGGGACTTGACGAAGGTAAGGAAGTCCGGGCTGTTTTTTGTGACATCAGTAAGGCATTTGATAAGGTTTGGCACAAAGGTATCATTTCAAAATTAAAAAACTACGGCATTGGTGGATTTCTATTGAATTGGTTTGAAAGCTATCTAGAAAATCGAAAACAAAAAGTCGTAATTAATGGATATTCTTCTGATTATAAAACTGTACTTGCAGGCGTCCCACAAGGTTCCGTATTGGGTCCGTTACTTTTCATCCTTTATATAAACGATTTAGTAGAGGGTATTGAAAGTCATATACGGTTATTTGGGGACGACACTTCCATTTACGTTATTGTCGATAATCAGGATAATGCTGCAGCTTGTTTGAACGATGATTTGAAGCGAATATCTAGCTGGGCAGATAAATGGCAAGTTAACTTTAATCCTGATAAAACCGAAACAATAAATGTTTCCCGTAAACAGAAATCTGATAAAATTCCTACTTTGAACATGAACCAAATCCCTATTCAAGAAGTCAAAAGTCATAAACATCTTGGCATAACACTACAAAAAGATTGCGCATCGAAAACTCACATCGAAGATATTGTTAAGAAAGTAAGTCCACAGATAAACTGCCTCCGAAGCTTAAAATATCGTCTCTCAAGAAAAACATTAGAAACCATGTACAAGTCGTATATTTTGCCGACATTTGATTATTGTTGCCATATCTGGGATAACTGTACAATTGATCAATCTCTCATTCTTGAGCGATTACATCTGGATGCGCTACGTACAATATGTGGCGCAGTTCGCGGTACCAGTCATCAAAAACTATACACCGAAACAAACTTTAAACCACTAAAAGAAAGAAGAAGTGACATTAAACTAATAAATTTCTTCAAGATGAATAACAGGCTCGCTCCTGACTACCTCTGTGATCTGATTCCTAACTCCGTCTCTGAAAACAGTCGTTATAACCTCCGAAACAAATCCGACTTGAGAACAATTAAGTGCAGAACCAAAATATACGAAGAATCTTTCTTACCTGATACTGTAAGAATTTGGAATTCATTACCTGATGAATTCGTACAAGCGAACACAATCAGTCAATTTAAATCTCTGCTGATAACTGATGCATCAAGTAATAATTACCTTAATCTTAACTACGGCAGTCGTTTCTGTCAAATAATACATTGTAGACTCAAGCTTGGTTGCAGCGATTTGAACTCTGATAAAGTAAATCGACATATTTCAAATACTCGAGAATGCGCTTGTGGATACCAAAATGAAGATGTTGTGCACTATCTGTTTGCATGCAGGTTGTATACAACTATAAGAAGCAATTCGTTTTTCTATGTAAATGGCTATAGCCTTCAAACTGTGTTATATGGTACACCGTACGAAAATGATAATGACAATATAAATATACTAAAGTCCCTTCATCATTTTATCCTCAAGAGTAAACGCTTTGAGAAATCTATTTAAATGGTAATGAAATGAAACTGCAAAGGAATATTTTTACAAGCACCTATGTATATAGAATGCAATTAGATTATGTTTTGATTTGTTCACTTTTTCTGTTCAGTTCTTGTGAGTGCAATTGTTTCATTATGTACTGGTGCGGCATTGGAATAAGCAGAGCTTTTGCTTGTTTGCCAAACCAGATTTCTTCGGAAATAAAAATATGTTTAAACCATATTGATTAAAAATATTGTGTGCAGGATCAGTGTTATGTTTATTTGCTATTCATTATTGAATTCCGTCCATTGAAAATGTAAAATATATTAGTACAACCAATATATTGAAAATTCAAAGTTTGTTTGTTAAAATAATTGTAGAATAAAATATCATGAATGGATATACATCTCGTTTTGCTGCTGACGAGCATTGTGTACTATTTTACTGTATGTAATGACAGTATAGTCTTGAAATAGACTATAGCTAATCCAACAATAGAAATTCCAATTAACACTTTGAATATTTCACTTTTGAGCTCGCTGAAACTAAACCTGTAACAGATTGGACAGTTAATCATGACACGTATTAACCGTACTTCCCAATGGAAATTATTATACAAATCGATGTTTGTGTTCAATGTCACTACCAGTAAGGCAGTAAGGCATGTAACTGCTGCTAGGCTATGATGAATGTGTTGGGTTCGATTTCCACCAAAGACATGAAAGAGAATTTGCATAACAAAAAATATATGGTATATTTTCTGTCAATTACGCATTCCTGAACATGTGGGCTTAACAAACACATTTCACCCTGGACTCAATGATCAGCCAAACAGTTATTTCCTACACCGCGGCCCTAAAAGAAAGACCTGTGTGATAGTGAGTATGTTTTGATGTGGATAATGTATAAAGACGTGATTATAACCAAATAGTTTTTTGTTTAAATTACTTTAAAAAGCAACTTTACAGATTTGATAAATGCCAACTATATCAATATTGTCGTTTGGTAATCCGGTAAAAACTGTTGCTAAAGTATAATTTTCAAGCTAGTCGTTTGTGTACAGTTACAATATCTCTTGCATAACACAGATTTTATTCCTACAATGTTATAGAGGATACGTTATCACACTTGGTTAATAATCTCTATATATCTGATTGAACATGTTTTATTCATGAAAATGTACATGGATATGGATTGACACAACAAAGCTTAATCACGTGACGCTCCATTGGATATGTCAAAAAACAATCAATAATCAAGATAA
This sequence comes from Steromphala cineraria, assembly GCA_916613615.1. Classification (NCBI taxonomy): domain Eukaryota; kingdom Metazoa; phylum Mollusca; class Gastropoda; order Trochida; family Trochidae; genus Steromphala; species Steromphala cineraria. The sequence goes on from OU744725.1 coordinate 41,518,001, forward strand.
AAATTTACAAAGAAAATAAATGAGTATTTATAGACAGACAGACAGACAGACACATTTTATTAGAGTATATGGCCAGGAGACCAATAGTACAATGTAAATGACTTTTCTCAATAGAAACAGCGCTACCATGTAATAGGACAATCATTACATCAAAATAATATCTCCGTGACATCAGAGGTTTACAGGTGATGCCAATTTGATCGGTAACGATTGATATGGTATAGGACATGGTATATGGTATAAGCTGGACATTGTTTGTTGTTAAAAGGGAAATATACTTTCTTTAGTTTGGTATTTACAGAAATTTAAAGGTAAATATACATGTATATATATCTTAAACATGAGTATTGAGGACACTCCAGAAGAACATGATATTCATCCTCCTTGATGTTACAATAGACCTCTCCACGGCGAATTTCATGGGCGCAGTCATCAGGCGGCTGCAACGTTAACTGGTCAGTGTTATTTACAACGCTGCGGGATTTGCGCTTTGACGTTGCATACACATAAAGACGGTACCCAGTCACCACTTAAGCGGCATAAGCTAACGTGACCTCCCTTTACTGCACTGATTTTTGTACATCGTATAACAAGTATATTTTAATGCTTTATAGTCTCTCATAACCCTGATAGGGTGGCTCGCTCATTTTATGACTTTTTTATGAAACTTTATTGTATGTATATAATTTGTGAGGTGAGACTCTAATAAACATATATCTATCTACCAACTAATAGTTCATTTTAAGTATCTCCTTTTGTCACATCGGCATCAAACACTTTGAAGTGAACAGTCAAGTTTTTTCAAAGCTTCGCAATGTATGTAAATGACCAGGTAATTATTGTTTTATGTTAAAGTCAGCGATATTAAACTGCAGCAATTTAGGGTCTATGAATGACGTTAGATATCCAATTAATTAACTCAGTCGACTATTCCTTTATATCAACTGTTATTTTTTCCTGTCTGATTGATTTTTATTTTGTTTAATTATCTAGATTTACGCATATTCTTTTTCAAGGATATATTATTATATCACAATATTCTATCAATATTTACTGTAGGCCTATAGCTTTGGCCAATTTACTAGTAATTGAAAGCCGTTCAGCAAATTAGGTTTTCGATGTTAATGAATTTACCTTAATGTCATAAATTTTCCTTGATATTTGTTCCAGTAATACATGTATATGTGTAAAACTTATTTTAAGGAGGTAAGTGTTTACATTCAAAATTCAAAATTCCAACATGCCAATCATTCCTATCCGCCGATAAACTTTCTAATTAGCATACTACAAGAGCAATCTACAAACACAAATCAAAACCTTTAAGGAAGGCAACGTCACAAGCAATCAAAATAAAATTAGATCAATAGGTTTTTATATTAAGTTATAATATTAGACAATATGGAACTGTCAATATAAATTAATTTAGATTTCATCACAAGGAATTCTATGATGAGCAATTTCTTTTACAATTGCGACGTTGCGGCACAGTTTCTTTTCCGTTTTTAGCTCATCAGGAAAGTCCAGATGGGCTTATGGCATGGCCCGTCGTCCGGCGTCTGTCCGTCCGTCGTCCGTCCGTAAACTTTTGACACTTTCGACTTCTCCTCATGAACTATACACACTAGAGAGCTGAAATTTTGTGTACAGGTACCTTAGCATATGGAGATTCTTATAGGGTCACAGGGGTCACAACTTTAAAAACCTGAAGAAGGAGAAAAACCTACCAAATACTTTTCTAATTTAGAGAATAGAACTTTTGTCAGCAGATCCATAAACAAGATTATTACTGATAACAATGATGTGATAACAGACTCTACTTCTATTTTAAATCAGCTTAGGCATTTTTACAAAACTCTGTATTCATCTCAAAATAACTCTGAAGAAATTGTTGATTTACAGAATATTGAAACACCAATATTGTCACAACCGCGAGGGTGCAACAAGGGCAAATTAATTCAAGTTCATTCTGATAAAATACGCAAGAAGATTTCATTCAATAAAAGTAACAGTTTATTTAAAGAGTGACAATCTCAGAACGATATATGCATATGAGAAAATACCAATATGTGTCAGGTCACTTGTGTCACTTATAGAAAGCAGTAAGCTTAGCTGGTACTAATTATTATCAAATACCAATTAATCTTATTGTTTAAATGGATGTAGCAGACTAAAAGTCGTATTGCTATTTACCTATTATAATTTGAGTTTGATTCCAAAAAGAAGTAAAGATTTCAAATGTCAGGCCGAAATGTCCAATTCAAGTGTCTCAAGTGAGAGCCAAATGAAGAGTGACAAGCGAATGGCAGCGCTCGCTTATATAGGCTTTCCAAGTGACCACGTGACCTTATGCAACCAATCAAATCACAGCAAAAACATGGCGGCTGACGTTCACGTCAAAGTTCAAATAGAATAATTAGACATCATTTAAATGTACAATGGTTATGGAATGTCCTTAAAATGTCCTTAATGACCGTTTAATACAAGCTTTCGATTAAGACCAAAAGGACAACATTCAATAAAAGAATAATTATAAGGAAAGTGAAGTTTGGATTCAAGCGGCCAGCGATGACAGTATTTGACAGGTCATGGCGACGTCAATAGCAACCAACAAGAAAGTTAAATTACGAAAATGTACAATGGTTATAGAATGACCTTTTCATGTCCTAAATTACTATTAAAACATGCTTTGCATTGAGACTAAAAGGACAATATACAATAAAGGAATTATTATAAGGACAGCGAAGTTTGAATCCAGGCGGCCGGCGATGACAGAGTTTGACAAGTCATGGCGGCTCCGAGGGCAGCAGAGAAGAAAGTTAAATTACTGGAGCATGGAGTAAGATATACGTGTAAAACAATTGCGAATATTGTTTATGGTAATTATAGGTCATTCTCTCATTGATTATTAATACTCTAAATATTTATGATAGGTAAAACACAATATTCTTACCGAGTGGCAAAAGTTTGACAGCGCCAAAATAACAACAAGGACGAAAAGAAATAGTTCCAAAGAAATACAATAATTATAGTGACGATTAAGTAATTACATGTCAAAGAAATCATGGACAATTCAATAAATACTATTATATTTCTTCACAAATAAAACATCAGTATTTAACGACAACATATGCGCAATGACACAGTGCGCTCTTCGGTTAGGAAAACATAAATGTTACAACAGTTCGAGCCCGAGCAATGCAAACATGGAATTGGATACCAGCTGCAGATAGCGTAATACAAGGAACATAGATTGACGAGATAGAATCTGGAATAATACAATGAAATATGACTACACAGTGCCAGCAAAAACGAGTGAGTGAGCCTTTATGAATCCGTGCCGATTAGAATTTACATTATTTATGGTGCACGAAAATGGAGGTACTGATGCCATGCCGTGTCAAAACATGAGAAAAGATGGACATAAAATTACTGTTAATGGTTACCACATTACGCTAAAGGAATGTACATGAATGTTATTATAAATTCCTGACACCGGCAACCTTATTACATGGTTAATTAACAAGTAAATAATTTATTACATACGGTCTCACTCGTTTAGAAATATGATGAAATTTAAAAATTTGAAAGATAGAACATATATTACAATATTGAATAATGAAATGAGAGATGAACTTGAAAAAGAAATCAACATTGATGAAATTACCTTTGCAGTCAAAAACATGAAAAACAACAAAAGCCCTGGTATTGATGGATTTCCAATTGATTTCTTTAAATTTTTCTGGAAGGACCTTAAAATATGGATTTGCAGATTTGTCAATGATGTTTCATCTAATAATGAACTTTCTTTGACATTGAAAATAGGTGTAATAACCTGCATACCAAAAGCTAATAAAGACAGAACTAAGTTGAAGAATTGGAGACCAATCACCCTCTTAAATGCTCTTTACAAAATTGTTAGTGCTTGTATAACAAACCGCTTAAAAAAGACATTAGACCTTCTTATTCATGGAAATCAAACTGGTTTTATTTCAGGCAGAACTATTAGCGAAAACACAAGACTTTTATATGACATCATGTTTGAAACAAAAAAGAGGAATATTCCAGGATTGCTTGTTCTTATCGATTTTGAAAAAGCCTTTGACACAGTTTCGAAAGATTTCATAAATTTAGTATTAGAAAAATTTGGTTTTGGTCCTCAAATCATTCAATGGATAAATGCTCTTACTTATCAAACAACTTCCTGTGTAATCCAAAATGGTCATTTGTCTGAATTCTTTAAAAATGAAAGAGGTTGCAGACAGGGCGATCCAGTTTCACCATATCTATTCCTCTTTGTAGCTGAAATCTTGGGATGTATGATAAGAAAGAATGAAAAAATTAAAGGTATTGTTATTGATGATAAAGAATATAAGTTAGGCCAATATGCAGATGATACTGAACTTCTTCTTGATGGGACAGAAGATAGTCTTTACGCAGCAATTGAAACTATCAATACTTTTTATAAAATGTCAGGTTTGAAAATAAATATAGATAAAACTAAAGCAATTTGGATTGGTTCAATGGCAGGTAAAAAAGAAATATTATGTGAAACTTTGAAAATTGAGTGGCATAATGGAGAATTTGAAGTGCTAGGTATCAAATTTACTCCAAATCTTGATGATTTATGGGTTATCAATACAAGAAAAAGACTCGAAGACATAAAGAGACTCTTATCGGTATGGAAAAAAAGACCCTTAACACTGATGGGTAATATTACTGTAATAAAAACATTAGCACTCTCAAAACTAGTACATATTTTCAGCTCATTGCCCAATCCCCCAGATGACTTTATCAAATCTTTGGAAAGCCTTTTTTTAAATTTCATTTGGAATGGAAAAAATGATAAAATAAAGAGAACATCAATGAAAAGACTTAAGACTGAAGGAGGATTGAGCATGGTTGATTTAAAAACATTTATCGAAGCTTTAAAAATATCCACTCTCAGGCTCTACTGCAAAAAAACATTTGACTTAAATCCATGTAACATACCCTATCATCAAAACTTGAATTTTGGTGCAAATATTGACATTTTTTTTACAATTGAAAATCCTTACTGGAAGGATGTCTTTAAAGCATGGACAAATTACTGTAGAAAACTTAAATTTGAATTTGATTCAGACAACCTTGACTACATTCTTGCTGAACCTTTATGGTTTAACCATAATTATAAAAATCCATGCTTCTTTATTGGACATTGGGCACATAAGGGTTTATTGACAGTGAAATATTTATGTGATGAACATGGACTTACACCTTTTGAAACATTACAATCTAAATACAAGATAAGAGGGACTATATTAGATTATAATTATCTCATTCACATCTTACCTGATTCATGGAAAATAATTATTAATCGCTCCAATATTATACCTTATAATGAATGCATAAGCATATACCAAAGACACATTTTTAACAATTCAAAAGGCTCTAAAGTATTTTATGACAGACTTATTTCCAAAAGTGATAAACTTGAAATTTGTATCAAATGGGAGAAACTATTCCCTGATGATATAGAATTCAACTGGCACAATATTTTTAACCTCTATAGACATGGTTTGAAAGATGTTAAACTTCTCGATTTTCAGTTCAGGTTCTTGCACAGAGTTATTTACACTAAAAAAGAATTATTGAAAATGAATTTGATTGATAAAAATCTGTGCAGCTTCTGTGGTGATCATACTGAGAGCACTTGCCATGTATATTGGGAATGTTGTGAAACAACCGAATTTTGGGTTGATTTAGAACTTTGGATCAATAATTTCTTTTCTCACAAGATAAATTTTACAAAATTCCTGATCTGGTTTGGTACATTTCACAGAAATGTCTTACTAAATCAAATCATTATCTCTGCTAAAAAATACATCCATGTCTGTAATATTAAAAATATAATTTCAAAAGTCTGTAACTATAAAAAGTTACTAAGACAAATATTTTTGGTAGAAGAATTCATTTCAAAGAAACACAATGACTTAGAAAACTTCAACAATAAATGGACTTCACTCATTCCAGCTCTAGGAGCTAATGATGTTTGATACTTTCTATTTGCTTGTTATTCATGTATACCTTTGACAGTTTCTATGCATTTATGTATGCCTTTGGCTGTACTCTGTTGTAACCATGGGAACCCCAAAAAAAAAACTAAAAAAAAAAACTAAAAAAAACTTTAAAAAACTTATTTTCATCTTCTTCTCCAGTTCCAAAAGGACTAGAGAGTTAAAAATGATATGTGCAGACTCCTTGGCCAATGGGGATTCTAATTTGTAACTTTGGTCACAACCTTAAAAAACTATTTTCATCTTCTTACAATTGGTTGTAAGGACTTAATAATATTCAAACATTCATTCAATATTTGGTGAAATATAAAAGATTATAAACTGATAGATGTTTGTGAAACCCCACACTTGTAAGAAGGGCATTTTACAGTTTTTAATACCTGGTGGCGACTTCAAAGATATTCTGACTAAATATATAATATATATGTTTTCAATGTTTCTGCAGTGCATCCAGTTTTCTTTCAGTGTATATCAAATAATGTATTTGTAATATGTGCATCTATGAAATGACTTCAACAAAGAATGAACATATTGTGAGTGTTTGTTTAATTATTTAGTTGTTTTTCCCCAATATATTCTCCTGAAGTAATATAACTAACTCAATATCAACACTAAGCATTCACAAAATACTGAATCCACCCAATGTTAGTCAGTTTATTAAACATGATAGAATTATAACAATTTCCTACAGTATCCTATAGTTTCATGCAGTATAAAGGTTTATCCGTATATTCAATGTGTTGATATAAATATATATATATATTACCTCTCGTCTCCATTTCGTGTATGTAGAGTTACATATAAACTACATTGTGTACAAATTTTAAACGATAACTTCATTAACTCTAACTTTATTGTGTTAATAAAAAAATTACCTAACTTTCTTTTCTATGTGTTGATATATATTACCTTTCGTCTTCATTTCGTCTATGTAGAGATAAATATAAACTACATTGTGTAATAATAACTCTTAACTTCATTGTGTTGATATAAATTTTACCAAACATTGTGTTCATGAACATTTATCATCCAAAACTGGAGATATCGCTTGTGACAGTAGATTTTGAACAATGCCCTGTTATCAGAAAGCACATGACATCACAAACATTTTACATAATCAGTAATGACATCACAATACTATGACGTCATAAACACAACAACGTCACAATGCTATGACGCCATTGCCATGATGACATCACAATGCTCTGACATCATTGGTTCAGGAGTTGGTGGGCTATGCAGTGTTTAAAGATGTATATTTTTCATGTAAATGTGATGAAAAATGATTTTGGATGATAAATAGAATCTCACCCTCGTGTCTTCTGATATCAAATGTATCAACACTCGTTGATAAAAGTTTAATATCTTCGGCAAGCCTCGGATATTTGATACTTTTATCAACTTGTGTTGATATATTTGATATCAGAAGACATTTGGGTGAGATTCTCTATTTCTCATCCTAGCTTCATAATATAAGATAAGATAACATCTTAGCTTGATTGTGATTATTGTAGATTACCTCTGAGGTTCATGTTGCAATACCAAAATTGCCCAACACCTTTTTGTGTAAATTTGGATAACCTTTAAACTTAATTGTGTTAATGTGAATTTATCCCCTGCCGTTTTTGCGTCAATGCGTCAATCCATGCGTATCCACTATCTGCATTATGTGTATGTAGAACGTTAACACATCTAAACTACATCATGTAAATGTAACTTTACCCATACCTTTGTTTTATGTAAATGTTGATTATCTCTTAACTACATTATGTTAATGTACATTTTCCCAATACTCTTAGTGTAAATGTTCTATAACCTCTCAACTACATTGTGTAAATATGACTTACCATCACATCGTTTTAGCGTAAATATGGATAATCCATTATCTTCATTCTGTTTATTTAGAATACATCTCAACTACATCTTGAAAATGTAAATCTACCCTATACCTTTGTTTTGTGTAAATGTTGATTACCATTCAACTACATTGTGTAAATGCAAATTTTCCTCATACTTTTTTGTGTGTAAATGTTATATAACCTCTCAACTACATTGTGTAAATATGACTTTACCCCACACCTTTTTAGCGTAAATATTGATTAATCATTATCTGTGTGTAAATGAACATTTTATCATCCTATTTTGTGTAAATGTAGATTTTTTCTCATCTTCATTCTGTAAGAGTCGGGTATCCTCACAACCTCAATTTCAGGTAATTGTCATCGACATTCCATTACAGGTGCTTTTCGGCGACCCTCAACATGTCTTTTGCCAAAGCTGGAATCGTGGCGTTAGTCCTGAGCTTCGTGGGGACCCTGGTGGTAGGAATGGCCATGGGAGGCTCTGGGACAACCGGTGCCGCAACCACTACAACACCTGATCGTAGGTTAAAGTTCAGATTTAGAAATAAATGAAGGCAAAACATAATATTTAAAATGTCTGTCTATCGTAGAAACGTGAGATGAGGTGATCTGGGGTTTAACTTGCTTTGCTTTGTTTCTTATAAGTTCTTACCTATTTCTTGAAATAAGATAATTTATGGAAATGTATGTCTATGTTAAAGATGTTATTTTTCAAGATCACGTAAATATATTGTTTTAGGCAAATAACTAGAGACATATACATTTCATGCCTTTTTTGTCGTCAGCAAATGATTTAAAAAACCTTTATAGTTTGCTAAAATTTCCTATGATATATCATGGATAATTCGCATGAAGACATGTATTCAGGTTTGATATCACTGTCACTGTATATGTTTTTAAGAGAGGTAGTTATTAAACGTGTCTTGAGCTTCATTATGTTGTGGCGTGGGTCACCATGAGAACAAAACAGCACAAGCTTAACATAATTGTTAGAAAAAGCAGTAAGATTGCATTTGTGACTTTGATAGTTTGGAATCATTGTACGAAGAAAGAGTTTCAATTTGGGCAAACCCATGATTTACTTTTAGGAAATAAACTTTTACTTTCTGGCCGATGTTTCCAATTTCCAAAAGTAAAAGGAAAACGAGCACTGATATCGTTCAAACAAAAAAGAATACAATTTTATGCAAGTTTCCTCTCACTTTTGAGTCAGTTAATCTTCCTTTTTTCTATAATAATCTTAATTATCAACTTTGTCTTATATCACTTACAATATTACTTTTAATATCATTTTAACTTTCAATACGTTTATCCATGTTCTTTTGTATATTTATGAACTTGATATCGATGTATGATATTGATTATGATATGATGAAAGCAAAGGTGCTTAAAAAGTTTTTCCCCTTTTTCGAACAAAAGTCTGAAAATATTGCTGATTTCTCCTGGAACAATAATAATGATAATCAATGAATAATTCCTAGGTGAACATCCTGCTACATCAGCGTATGTGTCTCAGAGTTGAACTCCAAATTATTCCCTGATATCCATCGGGCCAAATCCCTCGTTTCGCTGACGGCTGGCTGCTCGTCGCTATTTGTAACCTAACAATTTTGAACTCCATACACTGCTATCTAGCGATGCCTGTTGTTAAAATCTTATTTAACACTGCTTGCGAGGGAGACATTTTATCTAAAAGCATTCCTACTGGTGGATTTTTTATCACTCGAGACTTGCGTACCAAGTCGAATTAAAATTAAAGGACATCATCTGATTGGCTTGTTACAAAAATAATTACGAGAGTTTTTGACCGATGGATATCAGGGTATAAGTTGGAGACTACTCACATGGAAAAAGTTGACAAAACAGGGACATATCGCTTTCTATGTGATCCTTTTGGCATCACGGTTCTATGAACATTTGACAGCCGTACACCACGCTAGTCCTGGAGTACACCTCGCTAGTTCTGTAGTACACCACGCTAGTCCTGGAGTACACCACGCTAGTTCTGGAGTACACCACGCTAGTTCTTGAGTACACCAAGCTAGTTCTGGACTACACCACGCTAGTACTGGACTAACAACGCTAGCTCTGGAGTACACCACGCTAGTTCTGGAGTATACCAAGCTAGTTCTGGAGTACACCACGCTAGTACTGGAGTACACCACGCTAGCTCTGGAGTACATCACGCTAGTTCTGGAGTACACCACGCTAGTTCTGGAGTACACCACGCTAGTTCTGGAGTACACCACGCTAGTTCTGGAGTACACCATGCTAGTTCTTGAGAACACCAAGCTAGTTCTGGAGTACACCACGCTTGTTCTGGAGTACACCACGCTAGTTCTGGAGTACATCACGCTAGTACGGGAGTACACAACGCTAGTTCTGGAGTACACCACGCTAGTTCTGGACTACAACAAGCTAGTTCTGGAGTACACCACGCTAGTTCTGGAGTACACCACGCTAGTTCTGGAGTACACCACGCTAGTACTGGAGTACACCACGCTAGCTCTGGAGTACACCACGCTAGTTCTGGAGTACACCACGCTAGTTCTGGAGTACACCACGCTAGTTCTGGAGTACGCCAAGCTAGTTCTGGAGTACACCACGCTAGTACTGGAGTACACAACGCTAGTTCTGGAGTACACCACGCTAGTTCTGGACTACACCACGCTAGTTCTGGAGTACACCACGCTAGTTCTAGTGTACGGTTATACCAGGGACTGAAAATACACATTTTTATACTCGTCTCTGGTTATAGTCAGTGGTTATAAAACGTCAGTACTAATAAGCATTATGTTCTACTAGCTGGCTGTACATACGAGGGAGCGACGTACGAAATTGGGGAATCCTGGCTTACACCATGCGATACTACAGGTTCCAGTCCTCAAAGGATGAGGTGTACCTGTGTAGGAGCTAGAATTTTTTCATGCGAACACCTGTACGTATATCCCCTTGAAATACCCCCTAATACAACGACCACGAATCATATTCGTGGATTCGTACTTGAACCGTAATCAGGTCGTAAATCGCTTTGATTACTTCGGATTGTGTCGTAGTAAAGTTTTCCATTTCTTGGATAGTCTGGATTTCGGTGAAGGTTTTGAACTGTTCAAAGTTTTTTCCAAGAGTTCCCGATAGAAAAAGGTATTCCTTATTCATTACAGATTCGTTGTTGATTCTGAGCCATCGTAATTGAAGCGATATCGATTCGTAGGTATTCTCTGCTAAGGGATTTATGAAATCGTGACTCGACCACGAATCGGAAAAGACTCTGTCACCAATCCTACATATAAAACAGGAAATAGGTATTTATCAGGTCAGCCTAAGTACACCTACCTTCAATAATACCCGCTTCCCTCACATTTTGAGTCTTTCGATTTGACTCATCAAGGTTCGTCTTACCAAGCCGCTATATTCTGCATTTGCTCATATTCATATTCAAATTTCAAACTTACAAATAATACTAATAGTAGCCGCTTTATGATTGGTTGACTCCATTAGGCCATCACACGTTTGTTTGGAGGGTCATAGGTCGCCGAAAGGTCGGCTGACGCGACCTGTTACCGAATTTAGCTAGACTCAATATGTGAGTGTAGCGATTAGACTGTAATCAGGAAAGAACCATACTAGTCCGGCAGCCAAACCCCGATTTTTACCCTAGGTGGGAAAGTGCGTCCATAGAATTTATTTCTTGCAGATATTGAACCTCTAAGGTATAGATAAGATACTATAGGAAACTGAATGATGACACTTTGTCATCATTGAGCATTTTGAGTAATCAGTGTTTTAATTGGATAGGGTGAGGTCGGGATTTCAGTTATCCAGTCACATCAGGTAATTATAGTGTTTTATGGTAATAAAGAACAACTTTGAAAAAAATGGAAATTCTTATCATTGTTCTATCAATTTTATGTGAATATATACACTTTTTGTAGGAAAAATACCGAAATTATTTTTTTATCATTGTCTTGATAAGCGAGGTTTCATCTCAAGTTACATTATCTTAAAGGTGCATTTGAATTATTGGTGTCATAATTTGCTATTGATTATGAAATAGAAGATATTCGATTTATACATCCTAGACATATCCTGTTGAAGCGCTGAGTACAATATTATTAGTATTTTCATAGCGTTAGCGAGGGAGATACTGACAATACATGTAGGCACACGTTTCACAAACATAGTATGTCATAGGCGCAGACATGATATGCTCTTAAGTAACTTACCCGCAATATTAAAGAAAAATAAAATCTACATGTACATCTAATTGAGGCAGATAACATGTTGATAGCGCGCGGGTTAGCGGCAAATATAACCAAATTTTCGGTTTCTAAAAGTCAGTGGGGGAGGGGTGGTGTGTTAATGGAAGAAAATGGAATATCTTGTAACTGGCAAGGGACAGTTAAATAAAATATTTCTCTCATTTAATGATTGAGGTATATGGGATTATAATGAGGATTATTCAATCATAGTCAAAAGAAATAGTGCTAAGCTTTCAGTAAGTCTTATATCTTCATCGTTTATTCTAATTTTGAAATTGACCTGTCACTCGATTTGGGAACTTTTATATTACGAGTAAATAGGTTAAATGGTATTTATTTTGGTTTGAGGTATTCACGTGAATTGGATGTGTGATTTCTTATTCTGCACATATTCTTTAAGATTTTATTGAAAACAGTAAGTAATTATAACCTTGTCACTTTAATGATAACTTTTTTTATGACCAATTTTAACGAGTTGAGTCCCGCCACGTTCAAATTATTAAGGGTCTATTGTGGACCAATAGTAACAAGCTACATTTCTCCACAATTTATCACAAACAGTGAGTCCCTAAATATACTTAAGGTCCATATGCGATGGTGAACGCTTGTGTATATGACGTGTTACTTAAGGGACCGGTCATTTATTATAGGGGGGGGGGGGGGTGGGCCGGTGATTTTAGGGGGTGGGTCACAAAAAAATAAGACAGCCTTTAGGGGTGGGTCACAAAAAAATAAGACAGCCTTTAGGGGTGGGTCATGAAAAAATAAGACAGTATTTTAGCGCTGTTTTCAAACATGACAACAAATTTATCCAAAACTTGACAAAATACTTGAGTAAACATTTTTAACAAAGTGAGATTATAGTGTAATAGTTTAGGGGTGGGTCATAAAAAAATATGACAGGCATCAGTGGGGGGTCATAAAAAATCATGACAGCTTTAAGGGGTGGGTCACTTTTTTTGGGACATACTGTGGGGAAATTTCACCGGCCCACCCCCCCCCCCCCCCTATAATAAATGACCGGTCCCTAAATAATTTTTCACAAAATTGAAAACTGAAGCGATCTGTACTGCGCTATCAGAACTTCGGATATTTCTCCCTTCTTGATTTCGTGTGATTAAAACAGATTTAAAATCGGTAATAAAGAAGTAACTTCGCTCAGTTGTGTGCCAAATTATATGATTACATACACTGTAATGAAACTGCAACTGGTTCTAGAAGGCCTATTACAAGTTGGTCAAAGAAGAAAAATATCTATAAATACTAACTGAATTTTATCCTTAATTTCGTCCTCGGCGCGCTTCATTATGAATCAACAATCTTAATTATAATTGTCAATACAACTGAAAACAATTTGATTCTGATATCATGAAATTCGATTGAAACCTCGGTAATTTAATTTCATCATGATCAAAGATTTCATATTACAAACATAAGAGACAATCGCTTTTGTAGCTCCTTAGGCTAATGGAACAACGTGTCAATGGGTAAGAAATCATTATAGGGGACGTAGCACGTTTTTTGGGGAATACCAGGTGATGCCAAAAAAAGGAAAATATATTGTTCCAAGTGAAAGACAATGTATTTTAATTTAATGAAGTAGTGATAAATTAAAATATATAATGTTAAGTTAAGCCATGCGATGCTTTTTCTTACAGAAAATGAAATAAAAGGTGTTCACTTAAAAATGGATACCAATGGACTTTCTGTGAATATTTTTAATTTGTTCTCTGACTAATGAATGATTGGTTTGTGTAATGAAATTCTTGACACTATCAAAATAATAGATTAAGCATTAACGTTTAATTATCAGCGAAAAGTTAAAATATAAAACCCTCTTCCCTTTCCTTTTGTCATAAAACAGCCTCTATTAGGGGCAGATTTACTTTTCTTTGACATTACGACTTGGTTCTTACATTTATTAGTATTTGTGCCAATACACTCGTGTCATTATATCAGTTGCTCCCTCGCTAACGCTCTGAAAATACTAACAATATTGTACTCGGGCCGTCAACATGGTATTTTATGAATGTATTCATGTTATATCTTCTATTTCATTATCAACAGAAAATTGTGACACCAATAAATCAAATTCACCTGTAAGAATATGTAACTTAAGATGAAACCTCGTTTATCCAGACAATGATCAAATTTAATCCGAATTTAATTTGTTTGATATTGAATAAGGGGCAGATTATTAGCGGGAAGGGCTAAAGTTTTAGCTTACGTTAACAAATTAATTTTATTACTCATTATTATCGATTAAAATCCTTCATCTACCGACGATTGTGTATATGTAAGCACGAACACATACAATCATGAAAGGGAGGAGGCACGCGATAGATACCCCCATAATGCATTTCACTGAGCTACGAGCCGTTGTCGGCCGAATGTAGGCCAAAAGTCCTCAGTGACTCATAATGAGAGTCCTCTTTAGTCCGCTTTGAGCGTAATTGAGTCTGTATGAGTCTTGAAGAGTTTTAAAGAGTCGGGAGGTGGAATTTTATCGGGAGTGGGTTTTTGAACATAATCAAGAACGCAGTCCCGAATTTTTATATCCGGCGTGGATCGTACTTTTGACCGGGAAGTTCCAGAATTTCCAAGAATCGTATTGAGTTGTCAATGAGTCGTATGTGGCTCGTATCTGAGTTTTATGGAGTCGTATGAAATCATATTGAATTGTAAATAAGTCGTTCTTAGTTGGATTGACTCGTTGTTGTCGGGTGTGAGTCGGGAATGGTCCTTTCTCTGATCTACATGCAGACTCACTCCGACTAATTATGCAAACACATTTACGACTAACCAATACTTAATACCCCCATTTCACTGAGCTACGAGTCGTTGCCGACTGAAAATAGGCCAAATGTCGTCATTGACTCGTAATTAAGCGTCTCTGAGTCCTCTTTAGTAGCCTCTGAACGTATTTGAGTCTGCATGGGTCTGTATGAGTCTGGGAGAGTCGGGAGGTCAAATTTTGTCGGGAGTGGGTTTTTGAACATGTTCAAAAACCCACTCCCGACTTTTTAAGTCCGGCGAGGTTCGTACTTTTCAACGAAATTCCATTGACGTCGTATTGAGTCGTATGTTGCTCGTATCTGAGTCTTATTGAGTCGTATGGAATCATATTGAATCTTGAATAAGTCGTACATACCCGGTAGTTGGATTGAAACGTGGTTGTCGGGTGTGAGTCGGGAATGGTTCTTTCCTTAATTTACATGCCGACTCACTTCCAACTAGTGCAAACACATGTACGACTAACCAATACTCAAAGACGATCAGTGACGACCCGTTCCTGACTAATCATAACAAAAAAGTCGGCGGTTGTTGGCCTTTTATATGCCCGATTCCGGTCTAAAATTGCCGATTTTATCGTACGTGGATCGTCTGTGACTCGTACGTGAGATGTTTCTGTGTCGTGAGGAGTCGTCTTTGTCGTGAACGAGTCGTAAATAAGTCGTTCAGGTCGTGAGTGGGTCGACAGTGAGTCGTTAGAGAGTCGGAAATGAGTCTTTGTCAGAGTCGTGGTGGTGACTTGGTGTCGTGAAAGACTCGGCAGTGTGTCGTGAACGAGTCGGTCTCAGTCGTATTGAGTCGTATCTGAGTTTGGATGAGTCGTAAGTTCCTCAGTTTATTGTCGGGGGTGCCTCGTAGGTCTGTCGGGAGTTCCTCTTCATTGTGTCGTATGTCAGTCGTGTATGTCGTAGGTAACTCTTAAGAGTGTCGTTAGTAACTCGTAGAAATATCAAATTTCATAATTTCTATTTGCTCCCGACTCATGCCAACAAAGTCGTAGTGGAAAAGTCGGGAATAGTCGGGAAGAGTCTTGAACACTTTTCAAAGTCGTAGCTCAGTGAAATGGGGGTATAAGGGCGAAAAGTCAGTAAGAGTGTTGAACACTTTCCAAACTCAGTGAACATTAGCTCAGTGAAATGGACGTATATAGAGGTACAACAAATATTAAGTTTTCCCGAACAATTCTTGACATATGTCAATATTATTCGATATAATTAACCTTTCGGCGTGTCCTTAACAGATTGTTGTAACTGATTTTTTTGCATTCTTTCAGTGTAGACTCATATAAATTGAAGTGAAAAATAGATTCATGTTAATTGTAATAAATCCATCGTATCACTGTTACGATTCATGTCGAATAACGCGAATATTCTTAACTCTATTGTACCCTTATAACTTTATCGTTGAACATCACGAATTGAATTATCAAAAATTTAAAAATTATCCCGAATGCTCATTAATTCTCATTTTGGTTTACTCGTAGTGTTCCTTAGATTCATGGTCGTAGTGAATTGGGGCGTACCTAATCTGTTTAAAGGGGCAGTAGCACGTTTTTAGGGGGAATATGAGGTGATGTCAGGAAAATGAAAATTAAATGTTCCAATCGAAAGACAATGTATTTAAACTAAATGGAGCAGTAATAATTCAAATATATAACGTAAAGTTTAGCCATGCGATTCCTTTTTCTTACACAAAATGAATTAAAGGTGTTCACACAAAATGGCCGTCAATGGATTTTATGTGAGTCTTCATACTTTGTCCTCTGACTATGGATGATTGGCTTGTGTAATGATATTTTTGACACTGTCAAAATAGGACATTTAACATTAACTTACAATTATCAGTGAAAAATTCAAAATATAAAATTATCAAAAAATGTGCTACTGCCCCTTTAAAGCGCCACTCTGTGAATTGGTCACTATTTGTTGCTTTTATTCGAACGTAAATGGCATATTTCATGTTAAAAATTGGTTAAATCTCACATATCCATTCGTCATATGGCAATTTTATGATAAATACTTGTTAATGAAAATCATATATTCAAAATTCACACGTCAAATTTACTAATACTAGTTATATAACATATCAACTCGCACCTGTTATTCTGTCTTATTGAGGTAATATCTTAGAATTACGATTGTTCTTCTTGTTGTTACGATACGGCGTCGATAAGCTATATATAGATACTTTCCTGCAATAGTCGAAACTTTTCGATCAGATTACACTACCTGTTAAGGGCGGATATAAATGAACCCCAACAACTCACAGTGATTTTTTTTTTTATTCCATGGTTATTTATTTTCGTAATAAGGGTATCCCATGAAATGATAAACAAATGTTACCAAAATGATATATTCTCTAAAAACGGCAAACAAAAAGTTTTGGTAAGTATTTATAAAGTGACATTACCACGTTATTAAGGGAAATCTCATAAAAAAAAAAATATATTGCCAAATGCATGGTATTATTTTAAAGAATGAAAGAACGCCATCAATATTAGAGATGCTGTATCATACTTGCAATATTTTTAATGTATTCGTTGTATTTTTGGAAAATATAGCGACCAACCTTGAGAAAATCGGACCAAAATTCATTAAATAGGAGATAATTTACCAAAAAATACCAAAACGGCAGTCGACCGAAGGGCGAATCAAGTGTGGCCATTTCACAACTTCCGGTTTCTAAATGTATGCTTGAAAACCGTCTTTGTCGCTCTCAACTAGATTTTATTTTATTTTTCTCCGAATTAGGTGTTCGTTGCTGTCAAATTGATACCCATCGAACGCAATTACGGTAGATACGGTGTAAATGCTACAAGCATAGTGATTACGTCACCGAAAGCCGGTTCGTTAAATGCTATGCCCTTTCTACAAGGGGTACTGTGCTTTGAGCGTCGAAATAAGTATGTTATTGTTGATTAAACAATCTAAATATGATATCATTATTTCGACGAAAGATTTTTCTTTCTTTGCTAAATTTCATCCTGAACCGCTTGCAAGTATGAAACAGCATCTTTAGAGGGGCAGTAGCGCGTTTTTTTAAAATTCTAAATTTTCAATGTTTTTGCTGATAATTGTAAGTTCATGCTAAATGTAATATTTTGATTGGGTAAAAAGAACCAATCATCCATATTCAGAGAAGGTTTCATATGGCGGCCACTTCTTTACTACTTTAACTCATTGTTTTGTAATAAAAAGGAATTGCATGGCTGAACTGTACATTATATACTTGATTTTACTGCTCCATTTAGTTTGAATACATTGTCTTTCAATTGTAACCATTTGATTTCATTTTCCAGACATCACCTTATATTACCTGTAAAAACGTGCTCCTGTCCCTTTAAGTTGAACGTATTCTGTTGCAGGTGTTTGACATGGAATCTCCCCGACAGCTGCACAATGAGCGTCCCAGAAGGATTTTGCTGTGAAGCGCCAACGTGTCCCCCAAATGTCTTGATTCCAGCATCTGACCAGTATATAGTATTATTCTATTAAAAGATTACCGCAACTAATCGTTATTGTAAAGGAATTATTGAAACAATTCTGATGTACTGGGGGATTTGTCTCCAACAAATATAAGAAGATTGAAAGCAATTATTTATTCATTTAATTATTTTTTTATTTTATTGTAAGGTAGGAGTATACCCAAATGGGGATATAATGGAAACTAAAATTGTCAGTTATACATAACCAAAACGTGCTGTTTATACAAATTAACCGTTCCACTTTGACGTAAACGTAAATGCTGCTTGCTAATTAGACGAAACAAGGTCATTTGAAAACAAGGTCTATTTTGATAATGTATCCTTTCCTAGAAGAATGAAATTGTGTATTCACAAGACATATGCCAATGACATATACTCAAACATGACTATCTTGTAAGAAAATTGTGTTTTTGACAAAGATTAATACGTTGTACGCTTTAGGTTTCGATCATTGGATATCAGTCTTCATGACACAACATTTTATACAACCTCGACTCGCTGGGGATCATACAACACGTGTAGTCATGTGACGCACCGAGTTAATATTACCCTCAATCCTTACGAGGTACCCACCAATTCACAGTTGGGTGGTCTAAGACAAATTGTCACAGCATTTTGTAGAAGAAAGAAGAAGAAAAGAAGAAAAATATTTTATTTAGGTGTCACACAACGTACATTCATAAAAACAGTAATATATCAATATACAGTACGTTGTCCGGCCAACAATGGCCTACGAGACACCAAAACACTCTAAGAGCGCTTAAGCGCTAAAATGATTAAAATATATTATATAAAATCATATTTTAAAATATTGCTTATTTAATGGTGCTTTTCCTGCGTCTAAACATTGCATAAATTGTAGCGGCAAGTGATGGGGAAAGTTTGGGGAGCTGCATAATGAATATTATTTGGTCTGTTTGGGACATATTGATAAACTGATAATTAATAGCTTTTGCCTTAAGCCATAAACAGGATCTAATATCCGAATAAAATTGGCAAGAAGTTAGAAAATGAATCTCATCTTCAACTGCACTGGAATTACAATATTTGCAAATACGTTGATTTAATGGTGTTTGGGGCGGGCAAAACGACCTAATTCCACCTCTAAGGGTAGAGAACCGCATCTTAACTTAGTGAGAATACTTTTGTAAAATCATTCTACTGCACGTTGCTGTACCCGCAACTAGGTGTCTGCCATTTTCTTGTTGCTCCCATCTGGTCATATACCAACGGATTAGTGTGTTCTTTTCAGTGCGTCTGGTTGTTCTGTACAACTTGTTGTTGTTACAACACTAAATGAGTCTAAACAGAAAGTTGACTCCAAGATTCATAGGCGGGGCTAGAACCCGGCACGTCAACAGGCCCTCGGATCATTAAAAAAAATTTAAAAATATTTTTTTAAACACCCCCTGAATCTTATTGTACCTTTGTTAAAAGTATACGCCTGGCGCTTTTGTCGTCTAGGCCACCGCACCCCTCAAATGGGTCACAGGGTATGCTATAAATTAATTTCCTCACTTGTCAAGGAGTCTGCCCACGAGATTTAAGCTTTCTAGGCCTTTTGGTTCTGGAGAAGAAGAGTTTTAGAATAGGTTTAAGGGCGTAGGCCCTGTGTCGCCTTTAACTATAATTTGTAATCCTCACTAGTCAAGGAATCAACACACAAGATTCCAGCTTACAACGCATTTTGCCACTGGAGAAAAAGTCGAAAATGTACATAGTTTACCGACGGATGCCTTAAAGTGGCCGATCTGTCGGTGTTCCGGTAGCAATGTTAATTGTGGTGAAAATGACCAAAAAAAACAAGCTGTACGGTTGCATTTTTACAATTTAGTAAAAATAAACTGTTCAAGCTATCAATAGAAACCATTTTCATATTCAAAAGATCTGAATTTGAATAGTTCAGTGTTTTCAAACTAATTTGATTTGGATGTCAAGTAAATTTCTTATCATAACCATTGTAGATCTGGCAATACAATGTCAACTAGATTCTATTACATATATCCATGTATATGTTTTTAGAAAATATTTTCAAAATGTTTCAGGTGCTGGATGATTATTTTCTAATGTTTTATCTACAAGTAAGAACATTTTATATCTCATCAACGTAATTGGATTATATGTATTTTCTCTTCCCTGTAAAACAAATGTTTAACAATTGTTTGAAGATATTAGATGAGAATATATATGATATATATATAAGATGTGAATATATATAAGATAAACATCCATTATCAAAAACCGTTCACGATATTGTACTATATTTAAAATTGTGTAATAATATACATTTGTATATATACTGTCACATAATTTTCCGAAAATGTTATCAATTACTTTAATTATCTGATTATCAAAATTATGACCCGAATAATTGGTAACAAATGAAACGGAATAACCAGAGGCCCCCTCTACACAGCAAGTAGTCTAATCTTCTAAACAAATTGTCGAACGTGGACTTTCACACCTTACGGCATATTTGCCGCCTAACAACCATGGACACACAGATTCCGGACACATGGACAACCGATTATTTCGAATGGCATTATCCGATATATAAACCGTATAGACAAATATTGCTTGGAATAACATATGTAGCTCTTATCTTTTTTTATTTAAACTCAACTATATGGACATAAAATAACATAAAAACACTTACACACCTCAAGTTAATTTCATATTAGAAAAGTTTGAATTTCATGAGAAATAAGTAAGCATATGTTCACGTTGAAAGTTGATATTCAGTACAGTGTACAATGCTTTATCAATACTCGTCAAACGAATTTTAAGAACATTTGTATATTGTCCTTGAAAAACTAATGTATGCACGCATGGTTAATAGTTTTTGTTTTTTTATTAGACAAATTTTTATTGACATTTTGGAATCAAATACTGTAAGTGGTGTAGTTTCTGTTATAAACTTTCACGTGAAAAGCACAGTCTGTGTAAACAATAAACATCACATGATAAAAGAAACTTCGGGTTCAAAATGATGCAACATTGGCGTGGGGCTTTTTGCTTTGGAAGTTATATCCCTGCTAGTGATTAACGTTTTCCTAAAACAAATCCACAATTTAAAATTAATAATTTTTCAAAAGATCTTCTAAATTCCCAAATTCGAAACCCTATGTCAGTTTGGCATGTTTGTATGAACAAAATCTCTTTGAGCTGCAAACATTTTAAAGGGGCAGAAGCACGTTTTCAGTGGGAATATAAAGTGATGTCATGAAAATCAAAATAAATGGCTCCATTTGAAAGACAATTTATACAAACTAATGAAGCAGTTATACATCAATTATATAATGTCAAGTTCAGTCATGCGATTCATTTTTCTTACACAAATTGAATTTTTGGTATTCACACAAAAATGGCCGCCAATGGATTTTATGTGAATCTTGTTCTCTGACTATGGATAATTGGTTTGTGTAAGGAGATTTTTGACACTATCAAAACAATGCATTTAGCATTAACATACAATGATCAGTAACAAATTGAAAATATAAAATTGTCAAAAAAAACGTGCTACTGCCCCTTTAAGATATTACGAATGATAAATACTACACGAGTGTCCTTAAATTCTTTTGTGTAGTATATTCATGATGTGAAGTGCTCATCAAACACTTGAACGTTGCTTTGTTACATTTCATCTCAATATTTAATTACTCACAGTGATTGTCGAACTGATAGCCTGTAATGTGTAACACAACAAGAAAACACGTAATAACCAGAGGCTGCATCTTTCACAGCAGAGATTCTATTGACGTGTTGTCTTTGTAAACAAATCCTCCAAACATGGTTATTCACACCTTACGTAATGACCGGCATATTTGCCGGACTGTGGCCATGGACAAGAGACCACGGACAGATGGACAACCGATTGTTGCAATGCTTGTATCGCCCTGAGCACTATCTGATATACACAGATAGATATCTGCCATCTAGAAACTGATGACACACCTACATACACCTATTGTCAATAGCATTGTGTTTTATAATGGAAATGTGCATCTCTACGCGATGACCATTGTTCCTTGTGGTTAAATTAACAAGAGGGCTTGTGTATGTTTCACCCCCTGGCGTTACCTCAATCATTAGGGAATCCTCGGATTATTATCCTCATCTCTGAGATAAGATCTCGCCGCCATCTTGCCTGTCTTTTCCCCCGCCGCCAGATGGCGGTCCCTCAAGCTACCCTTCAGAATAATGTCAAGTTCTAACTTTGAATGTTAAGTTTCAAACAGGTAATTTGGGAGATATGACTGTATGGGATGGATTAAGGAAGATGCCAACATTTTTATGGGTTAATAGTGAAATTTTCAGGTACATTGACATCTTCGTTGGTGTCCCCGTATCTCTGGTATCTTCGCCCACTTTTAATTTGGTTGATTTCATTGAAATGTGTAATTTTTGTGGAAACATTTCTGTAAGATGACCATTAAACATTTATTTTGTAAAAAGGCTGTATTTTAACACTTGTTTTTCTTGCCAATTGATTGTTTTTGTATTATTGTTTTTGTATGTGTTGAATGTCAAAACAAGGACTGAATGGCATTAAACTGATCATAATTCTTACATTAAACTCTATATCGTATCTTCAATTATTCTACTAAATTCACTTATTGAATGTTAGCGTTATTCATTCATTTTATGACATTGATTAACAATTGTATTTTAAATAATTGAGTTTCTTTAATTTAGAATATTAATTTATTGCATGTAGTGCGAAAAGAAATAAATAATTATTTCTTGAAATAGTTTTACAAATGTTTTTTTGAAAAGATTATATTTTTATAAGACACATACAGTGGAATATTTTAACCATATAATATGCAAATGAGACGTTTTACCACTCTCTTGTCATTTGAAACGAAATTTTATAGTTAAAAAATAATTTATGATCAAACATAGTCCTATTTTTCCTATTGGATGACAAAACACATTTTACGATGCGCGACTTTTAACCACACTCATCTCAATTGAAATGGGTATACTCTGAAAAATACCTATGCCCATACATTGATAATGATCAAATATAGTTTTCTTTATACACTAAAAGACAACATACATTTAAGGACCATTTTGAAACATCAATAGGAATTCATTATATAAATATGACCATTTATGACCTTATGCTATGCTTAAGAAAGACATCACACGATTTTTCATATTTTGAATTTCGTTTGAGATGTGATCGAAAGGGGAACGCAGTAAATGTGATTACCAGAAAACTGACGTTCAATTCATTAATTTGAGTTTGCATTCATGACCATGGCAGGAATTTTAAAAACTAGGAACGTTTTTTTAAGACTATTTTGGGAAAAGATTTATTTCGCTAAAAGCGTCAACGTTAGGATGACACCTTATAAACTCGAGAAGCCGAACAAATAAAAGTTACTCTGTCAGCGATTCAACAGTGAAGTTATACAACCAGGTAATTTAATAAACCTGAAGTTACTTTTGTTCATTATATTTTCTTATGAACTTTATGTATAGTTTGCATTAATTTTTTTACCGTTGACATGATTTATTACTTGATTTGCGTTGAATTGGTCTGATTAAAATCTTTTTTTTATTTCTTTAGTTTTAAATAGTTATAAATGCATTTTTATCTGCTAAAACATATTTCCAAAACGTTATGAAAATTTTTATAAACGGATTCCAAACAATTCAGAAAGATAAACACTAATATAGAGACATTTTGAAAGTATGGCAAACACATTTTTTTATCCAATGAATGCTTTTATTGTGTTCATTCACGAAAACAATTCTGTTGTGAAAAATAAATCATATCTCAGATATGCTATAAAAAAAAATTTGTTTCTTGTATAGCAATACCCATAGTTTCATTACTTCTTCTTTTCGATGAAGTTGGGACAGGAAAAATGTCTTCACATATATGCACGAGTTGTATGATAAAATTTTGTTAAATATAGGGTGGTTTCGTGTAGTCTGATGTTTGAGGAATCTATATTTGCCATATATCAGGGTTTGCTTAACTCCCTGTACAACACGTAGACGCGCTATGGTAACATGTAATGCGTCTATGTATATCAGGCCTGATGTTCTGAATCTATAACAAACGATTAAGAAACATATCCATTAGACCAAGTGCTCCTAAAATGACATGATTGTTATGTAGAGGTGCAATTCAATGCGTATATATGTTAGAGAATCTACATTTTTAGTTATAACACATATTGGCGAACATGTTTTACATGTACTATTCATAAATCTTTAAGACAAATGTATATGTAGAATTGTGTGTAAAAGATGCATGTGATATTTTGTTGTGAAAATTACACACATTTGTAGAAAGTGATAATGGTATTGATGCTATGTAGAACGTTTACGTTAATCAACATTAATTTTCACCTTGAATGCGAAGGTATTCTAAGTTGGAGAACTTGTTCCTTATCCTTTTCTTCATGAATAAAATATGTTTAAATCAAAAACAATTCATTTTATGGGAAATAGGTAAACCTGTCATCTTTGTTGATACTCTAAAGCATATTCCAAATCCATTACATATAGATACGATTGTTATACAGTGTAACTTCTATTATTATTTAGCCTCTGATTATGAGAAAATATTATTAAGATAACACCATCACTATAATTATAAAAAAGAAGATTCAACAAATATTTTCTTTAACAATTCATATTTTATTTTGTACATCATCAAACAACAACAAATATTTCAATAAACAATATACATACCAATAATTACAGTGTATATCGTGCTTGGTTATTCACATTCACAAGCTTCAGTCAATACAAAGGATGGTATGTTTTGGGGTAAATTCAAACCCGGACCAATTATGTCGGATCCATAGAATAGAGTCTCAATATTATGAATGCATCGGACTAGGTCCTTCATTAGCACGTAAGCGCACACCGCTTGAATACTTAGTTTACATTGTCTCAGTGTCTTTGGCACCACCGGAACCTGAGTTCAAGACTTCCAGCCTTCCTTACTGCGAAGATGAGCTGTTGGCGGTGACTTCACTTGGCACTCTGGACACGCACACGGGAAGGCAGGACTGGCCGGGGTGTGAAAGGTGGGATGAGCAAGCTTCAGGTGAGGGGCTCGGTAGGGGGCGGTCAACACGTGCCTGGCAGGGTCAGTTGGGGCGAAGTGAGGGGGTATCCCGAGGGGTGCGGCGTTCCTCTGGATGGTCAGGTCCTGCACCAACTTCCTCATCTCCTCCAGAGACCTCGTCAACATGACGATGTAGTTCCTGGCCAGAAGTAACGTGGACATCTTGGACAGCTTCTTCACAGTCGGACCATTGGAGTAGGGCATGACTTGACGCAAACTGTCCAGAGCAGAGTTGAGATCATGCATCCGTTGTCGTTCACGGCTGTTGATTCGGAGTCTGAGCTCTTCTGGAACTCTGGATCGTGATCCTCTGGAATAGTCCAGGTCTGGAGACAGCAATCTTTCCGCTCTAGCATCCAACATCTCGAGTGTCCTGTTGTGGTCGTACACGCCGGAATCATGTCCAACACTGATATTGTCATCAAACTCGACATCTATAGAAGAATCAGACATCTCCCCTCTCTGGCTCTCTTCAAACTTCTCAACTGACGTGGTGAGGTTAGCAGAGGACATGATGTTGTATGTGGGAGTTCCAGCAAGTGAATGTCGAGTTGGTGGTGCAGGCAGGCTTCTTATCTCGTCTCTCGAGAGATGATAACGAGACTAACAATGGTATCCCGTGATGCTCCACTCAGCGCTGACTTCTTCACGCTTGTATGATCTGATGTTCCAACACTCCTTTTAAAGCACACATCATAATACCTGCCAATCCGCGATAATTGCCCCTCCCCCAGGCTGCAAACAAACATGCACAATGGTCGCTCCCTGGTGCCTTCTGGGAGGCGGTATGATTTGAATACCTCCCCTCGTGAGAAAGTGATACTTTGAGAGTTAAAGATCACAACGAATACTGGAGATCATATTTACAAAGTGGCAATGCTAATGAGCAATGTGTAAAGAAACTTGACAGTGGAGCCAGACGGTAGAGCAAGGCTGGTCGAATATGAGTCTCTTTAGAAAAGTAACAAACGGCATTGTGATTTACAAATAAAAAAGGTCTATCAAACAATTGAAAGATAGATCACAATGGAAGAATATATTGCTTTTTGAAATGGCACATACATGGCCATACAGCTACGAAGTTTGTTTTATAAAAAGTATTATATTATTTATTAGATGGTCATTTTTACAAGTAGCTGCAAGAAAATAAATAGTAATGAAAGTTTCAAATGCACAAAAATAATAGTATTTCATGTGTATTAAAGTAAAGTGACTAATGAAATAAATCCAACAATGATTGCGATCATTTCACAAATCACAATCAATTTAGAAAATAGTTAACAGAGACATACGAAAGTTTTGGGCGATATTATCAGCAATCTTTTGCTTGCACAATTTTTACGTCCTGTCACAGTTCAAAGTGACATTTTTTAAATATAGACTTAAATTTAATAAAAACAATATTTCTTTCCTGGATAAAATACACTTCTTCAAACTTGAATGACCGTATAATGTTCTGAACACACTAAACTTCTAAAAAGATACGTTTGTTGTATACATGGATTTTGATAGTTACCAAACATGTTAAGAAATAAACAAAATATTAATGTAGATCTTATATTAGCGAATTTACTATCTTCATCGCAAAATATCTTCACATTTATTATAGATAACCACATGGTTTACGAGGTTATGTATTTTACTGTTGATATCAGTGACGTCGGGAAAACAAGTGTTAGTTCTACTGTTCTCATTCTAGACATCTCATACTTGGACAAAACCTTTCGTAGTCAGATTCTCTTAAAATCTTATTTTACCTTAATTATTATATTTCAACCTTGTTAATTATTATAAGATCTGATAATGTGTTGTACATTTGTTAATGGTCGTCTATACCATAAATGTATGAGTATCAGTGTCTCAAATGGTAAATGACAAATTTTACGTTATAGTAAATGCAAACATTCAGGTTGTGGGCATTGTTTGCAACAATGGTGTTTGAAATTAAACGACATAACAGAGAAACGTTTTATACATTTCCAACTTACATCACTATATCACCTTGAAAGTATCAGATCACTTAGTTTATCGATATTTGTTCTGGTTACAAAATTTTATCCTATCATCATTATGTACAATTGTCATGTTTTGATGTGCACATGCCAGTATCTCCACAATGACAACATTCATTTCAAATGTTGTAATGAAAATAAAAATAACATTTTCAAATATATTTTTCCTTCTGCAGCTGTACAATGTCACTCAAGATAGGTGATAAATGCACAAGTATCGGTTTTAACCTTATTGTTGTTTTGACATAAACCAGTGCCTTATTGTAAGAGTTTTGAGATTATGCAAATGGTATGACAATATTTAAATTTGCCCATATCTCTGTATATTACCAAACTGTTATTAAATGCTAACATCTAAAGGAGCAGTAGCACGTTTTTAGGGGAATATAAGGCGATGTCAGGAAAATGAAAAAAATGGTTCCAATCGAAAGACACTGTATTTAAAGTAAATGAAGCTGTAATAAATCAAATAATATGATGTAAAGTTAAGCCATGCGATTCCTTTTTCTTACACGAAATGAATTAAATGTGTTCACATAAAATTGGTCGCCAATTGACTTCATTTGAAACTTTATAATTTGTTCTCTGACTATTGATGATTGGTTTGTGTAATGAGATGTTTGACACAATCAAAATAATAGATTTAGCATTAACGTACAATTATCAGTGAAAAATTGAAAATATAAAATTTTCCAAAAACGTGATAGTGCCCTTTTAAAAAAATATAAAAAATTCATGTAATAATTCAGTAAATACATTCTTGATAAACCAAAAACCATTATACGTGTAATTCATATAGTATTGTCTTTTTGAACGCTTCGTTGAAAAGATCATCATCTATGAAGATAGAAATCAATTAACAACATGATTATGTTGATATTTAGGATTACACGGTTGTCTTTTGACGGGTACCTGTTTTCAATTATTTTGATGACCTTAGGCAATTCACCAATCACATCATTTCCCTCGCGTTTGAGATTATAACACTTCAAAGTGTTCTACAATAAGAATGATAAGATTGTTAATTAACCAATAACAAAGAAGATTATTCATTTTCTATACAGGAAACTCAATATACTAATATAACGTTGTTTTTTAAATTTCGTTAATGTTAACTCAGGCTTACAATTAAGGTAAATATTATGAAATATCTGTTCAAGTGATCTGAAATTGATTAAAAACAATGGCATATTTTTTTTATAGTTTGAATAAAACTCTTTTAATTTTGGAGATTATGATTTTGTAGTATCTTATGATGATGACATCAAATTAATTATAGTAATTTATCTATATTTGTACAAAGTTATGGTATTGTTATCATATTTAGACTGATTCGAGGTAGTAATTTTGTTGTATTCTGTATACAAGTTACTTATTTGGATTTTGTGTATTTAATTTTTTTTCATTAATTCGTGTACCACCGGAGGAAGAATACATAAACTTATATTTACTCGTATACTACATGCAGTATTCTTATCAAAATGAACATTGCCTGCACTGTATTCAATATCATAGTCTTAAAGTCATAGATATAACATACAATCATTCATTTGCAAAGACATCTTGAAGTCATTTTTTAAACCATCTAGTTGCTTGTGGAATCCGTTTTCCTGAAGTAATTGATAACTTATTTAGAAATAAGACCACATTTATGTTTGGCACTAATTTGTTTGACAGTTGAACGTTTTTTTGAACATTTTACATTTTCTTATTTTCACTGATAAATGTACGTTAATGCTTAATGTTTTATTTTGATAGTGTCAAAATCGCATAACACAAACCAATCATCCATAGTCAGAGAACAAATTATAACGATTCACATACAGTTCATTTGCGGCCATTATTGTGTGAACACCTTTAACTCATCAAAGTGAATTGTATGGCTGAACTTTTCATTATGTATTTAATTTATTACTGCTTCATTTCGTTAAAATACATTGTCTTTCAATTGGAACCATTTATTTTCATTTCCTTATATTCCCCCTAAACACGTGCTTCTGCCCCCTTAAAAATGTTAGTTTGAAGTGATAGAGAGGAATTAAGGACGCTCATAGAAATACTTTTGAAATGCTATTTTTTTAGATTATTGACTATATTGTGTTCTTTAATTTATAGATAAGGCAAGATTGTTGTTCGTCCCTTTTGGTATTTACATTTTTCTATATTTTATATTATTTATCTATACATATTTTTTTATATTTTTATTGTCCTTAACAATGCGTGAGGGCTGCATGGTAACTGAATGATAATGTTACCTATTGTACAATGGTGTGCTTGTGTGTAAAATATCATGGAAAGTTATGCGCAGAGGTACGTTTTCTAAAACAACATTCCCATTGAACTTTCAGAATTTATTCAAAGATATGTAACATTAAACGATTGACATGACCATCATGTCAAACACGATTGTATCAAGGTAATGATTGTGTATTCATGTATTCAATGCAGTACAATGGTTAATCGGAGAGTCAAAACTATTTGGATAGCAAATCAAATTCATTAGATGACGCCCTTTTCTTTCTTTATTGATTTCCTGTCAAGTAAATTTGTTCATTATGGAAAAATGTAAACCACAAACGAAATAGTTAAGAAGAGGCTATAATTGAGTTTAACAAGTTATTTCTCATTCATTATTAATAAATAATATATGTTAAAACCATCCAAACTTTCTATGTTATTATACGCTTCACCGAGACGAACAAGTTCCTTAAAGGGGCAGTACCACGTTTTTAGGGGAAATATAAGGTGATGTTAGGAAAATGAAAAAATGGTTCAAATTGAAAGACAATGTAGTTGAAATTAATGTGGCAGTAATCAATCAAGTATATAATGTAAAGTTTAGCCATGCGATTCGTTCTTCTTACACAAAGTGAATTAAAGGTGTTCACACAAAAATGGCTGCCAATGGACTTTATGTGAATCTTTATAATTTGTTATCTGATTATGGATGATTGGTTTGTGTAATTAGATTATTGATATGATCAAAATAACACATTTAACATTAATGTACAATGATCAGTAAAAATTTGAAAAAATTAAATTGCCAAAAAACGTGCTACTGTCCCTTAAACGTACGTGTCGTCTTTCATTGAAGAAAACAATTTTTATCCACTTCATCTTTATTCTAACGCAACGAGATGTATAAACTGTCGATGAAAAAGGAAATTAAATATTCAAATTGTGTTAACATTTATGCATCTTGCAATAAATTGCATAAGGTCGTCGCATGCCTTTAAAACTTTAAGTAAAGAAACAAGCAAAATGTTAACAATCTTAACTGTCTTAATTTGGAAATATCGTATTATCTTATTTATTTGAATAAACAACATTTCTTCTAACCACAAAAGGCAATTCACTTGTTACACTCATTTCAATATACATCAACAAATTATTTTAAAATTCAAATTCAGGTTTGAGAACAAAATAAACAAATATGAATACAATGGACATTTTGTATGATTTGAATTTCTTTTCATAGAAAAAGGTCTATTAAACGAAGTTTTTCAATCTCGATTCAACAGTTCCAATTGTAAAGGTGTTTATTGGCGTGTCACACTAATAACTGTGAAAGTAGGTTTAAAGTCGTGTCAGCTGGGCTAGTGGAACGTGGGGTCAATAATACGCCCAGATTGCAGCGTATTTGTACCGCACAAATGATAGGTTACAGTGCTACAGTTTCCTGTTTAATTCCAAACGATTTACACCAATTGTTATGTTACGGCATGTGAATTTCTGTATTAACCCTCAGTCCGCCCTCTGCCCCAAGGTGCGCCCAGTCCTTCGACATACGGCGCGCGCATCCCGCCAGATTTCCACAGCCTATTTGCAATTATCCTTCGCCTTGATTGAAGCATTTACATCTGTTTGTCAGAAGCCGCGGGAAACCAATAACATGTCATCGGACTTATTCTCCTAATTACAGTTCAGCTTTAATCGAACTCTGTTGCAACTAGTTTCACTTTCACGGTATTGACGCCTCATTTCCCCACCCCTATTTAGAGCTGACTCCTGCCCTTGGGTCATTGGGCCAGGTTACCGATACCTGCTTTCTCACTGCCGAATCAGAACTCAATTTACCCTGTAATGATGTGCTGATGATATCGCGACTTCACCAACTTGTTCCCGTTTGTTGACTTAGATTACAATCTAATACACACATATAGAAATGTTGTCTTCTTGTGAAACTTTAATGAGAGACACTGCGAGGTCAAAGATGAACGTAAACGTGGGTAATTCGCGACGGCAATTAGCCCGAGAAGGCATAATGGTTGCGTTGTTGACATTCACGTAAGATTTGTTGACACGTTCTTCAGAAAACGCGGCTAGTTGTCCGTGTGGCCATTTTGACCACTGCCATGGTTCTTACGATGCAACAGACAGACTAACAAAAGACATCCCACCTCGGGAACTCGTCTGCCGTGCATATGTCGCCAACGTTGCGTGGATTACGCGCTGCACAAAAGTGTCGTCTGCTGAACAGAGGGTATCGTCTGGTGGAAGTGAGGGGCAGACGAAATGGCGGGAAGGGGATTATGTCCGGTGTCACTAGCTATGTTTCAGTGAGCATAAGTGCTAATGCGATTAGAGGACTTACTAGGGTGACGTGTAGGGATAGAGAGCGTGATTTACCAATAAGAAGGATTAACCAAAATATACATCGGTGCATTGCAGGGGGTCAGGAACAGGGCGTGCAAAATGTCGATGTAAGAAAGTTGCATCTTTCTGACATCTACCAAAAGAGGATTAACCATAGTATGACCCGAATTGTTATAGGTAAACCACGAGTGTGAGTGGGCGATGTAAGTAGGAGAAGGTATTGTAAACCACCACTTAGAATATGGCAAAAGGTAGGTAGAAGTTAGAATCTATACTTATATACATTTTAAGTCACGTGCAAATGCACCTTCTCGCAAAAATGTTGTGTGTTTTCTCATACTTTGTTGAATGCGAATTGAGTTAAAACATGTTATGTAAATCTGTAGGAAATAAAATAAACGCATATAAATTCATAATCGTAGTGTTTTTGTATTGAGTCTGTAATTTTGCACTGAGATAATATACATTTCACCAATTCAGTAATCACGATTTGGAAATTCAAACAACTCAAATAAAAGAATGAAAAATCAAAAACACATCATTTAGAATATTTGATTTTTTAATTTTTTAAGATAAACAAAAATGTTCTTGAAAAAAAAATCAATGAAAAAAATCAAAGTCAGGATTTAGTACACATGTAGAATATAAACATGATTTTACGGCACCATCTAAATTTATAACCTAACAGTGCAAATAAAAACCTTATGATGATAATGATAATGTATTCAATCAACGAACCCGAATGTTCTTTTGCGATTCATACGCAGACAATTCATTTTGGCAATGGGAACGTACAAAGGATTTTCTCTGTATCATTGTATGTGTCTTGTTCTTTCTTAACTTCCAAGCATGACCCTATAGAGCCCCTGTATGATCGTATGTGTCTTGTTCATTGTCAACCGTCAAGTATGAACGTATATTAGAACGTTAACCTGAATGATCGTATGTATCTTGCTCATTGGCAACAGTCATATTGGAACATACATGTTGTCCTGTATGATCGTATGTGTCTTGTTCATTGACAACCGTCAAATTGGAACCTTTACTGGCCCTGTATTGATGTATGTGTCCTTTTCATTGTCAACCGTCAAATATGAACGTACATATCACGGTCATTCATCTGTATGATCGTATGTGTCTTGTTCATTGTCATCCGTCAAATTGGAACCTATAGTGGCCCTGTATTGATGTATGTGTCTTGCTCATTGTCAACCGTCAAATTGGAACCTTTACTGGCCCTGTATTGATGTATGTGTCCTTTTCATTGTCAACCGTCAAATATGAACGTACATATGACCTGTATGATCGTATGTGTCTTGTTCATTGTCAACCGTCAAATTGGAACCTATAGTGGCCCTGTATTGATGTATGTGTCTTGCTCATTGTCAACCGTCAAATTGGAACCTAAATGTGGCCCTGCATGGTCGTATGTGTCTTTTTCATAGTCAACCGTCAAATTGGAACGAACATCTGGCCCTGTATGATCGTATGTGTCTTGTTCATTGTCAATCGTCAAATTGGAACGAACAGCTGGCTCTGCATGATCGTATGTGTCTTGTTCATTGTCAATCGTCAAATTGGACCATACATTTTGCCCTGTATGATCGTATGTGTCTTGTTCATTGTCACTTATTAACTGTTGTGAACCAACGCGTGGATCTGTATGATCGTAAGTGTTGTCATGCACATTGTCAACTCTGTGACAACCAGCCGTGTCATAGTTATCATCGACAGTACCCTTGTCATCAGCCCCTTGTCTCTCACTGGTTGGCCTTCCAACGTTTCCAGATTGACCGTTTCCATGAATCGTGTCGTTGCCATGGTGATCCATCGAGCTCATGTAAGCAGTGTTGTCCATAGCAATAGCGTGACTGTCTTTGATTTCGTCTGTCTTTTTGAAACAACATTTGTTTTTCCTGAAAATAACAAAAGGATTTAGCAACATTTTAACAGAAAGTGTACAAAAGTGAATGAAAATACAAACATATTGTGTTTGGAACCATCAGAATACAAAGAAAATGAATTTCAATTTCAAAGACTGTCACTGTCAAAATGTATAGATTCGATGAATGCAAATCATAAAAGATGTTAAAAGTTAAACATATTTGTAATTGAGAAAGGTGGACGTATGCAACATTAACATGATTATGTTCGCGCGATTTACATTATTAGGGTTTAATCTCTTGCAGTTACATTATGTCATTCAAAGCTTGACTTTTTAATGTATTTGGAATACATTATCGTTAAAAACAGTTACAGGGTGAAGGCATAAAATAAAAGAATAGAAAAGAACTTACCTTTTCATAACAACAATGACTGAAATTAGTGTTACAACAAAAGCAACTCCAATACTGACACCGAATACGATTCCTGAAATAAATAAAAAGAACAATGATTCATTTCGTTCGTGTTTTGATCATAAGCTTAGAAATGATATTGTTTTTTTAATTGGGCTTAGTTTATATCAAAGCCCCATATTCAAATAGTAAGGAGGTTTAATAATAATTAAAAGTATTTTTTACTGTATTCAATGTACATTTTGCAAAATTTTGCGACTACATTAGAGAAAATCAGACCAAAATTCTTTAAATAGAAGACACTTATTTACCAAAATTACGGCAGCCGACATGAAGGCATATCAAGTGTGGCCATCTCGTAATTTGCATTTCCTAAACATACGCTTGATAGTAATCTTTGTCGCGCATTTCTCTTTTCTTTCTTCGAATCAGGAACCCGTTGCTGCTCAAGTTGATACCAATCGGACGCAGTTGCGGTAACTGAGACGCGGTGTAATCCTACACACATAATGATTACATCACCTAAAGTTAAAAGCTATGGCACTTTTGCAGTGGGTACTGTACTTTGGCCGTCGAATTAGGTAGTTTGTATTAAATATTAAACTTTCGACAAAATAATTTTCTACCCAGTGATGTGATCCTTTCTCAAAAGCTAGTTTTTATCACGAACCGCATGCAACTATGACGATGGGGCTTTAATATCGACCATGCTTCGAGGAATATAATCGTTTAAATACTTACTATTTGAACTCAATACAGGAGAGGTTTCCTCTCCGCCACATGAATGAAATCCTCTTGAATAACAAGTTCGTATTCAAGCAGAGTCAATAATTTAAAATTCATATTCGACGAAACGCAGCGAATTCTTTTCAGACAGTTTCTGATACACTGTCTGGAATTTAAAAAATCCTAACAAATATTTATATCTTCTTTCAGTCTAATCAAATATTAGCCTGAGGATATTTGAATATTATCAAGAAAACGGTATAGGCAATTCCCTACTACATAATTTGAATTATCAATTGCTTTAAAGGATGTCAACTCTCATTTCATTGAAGCTCAAGTATTCCTCAAAGATTCCTAACTGTTTAGATTCACTCCTTTTTTTAAAACCGTTTACTTATAATTCAAATAATTTTACCGATGACTCTGCCATTTTGTTCAATTGTCGTGTCGTCTCCTTGCATCCCCCCTGCAGTACTGTGACCTTCACCCTTGTCTGTAGTCAATCTAATGGTCGTCTCTTCTGTTGTTGACGTTGTGCTATGTACCCTAGATGTAGCAACCGTTGGATCGGTAACCGTGGTGAGGCTTCCCTCTTCGGTCCAGGTGGTAATATGTTCTTAAATACAGAAACAAATTGTAAGTGTTGTAACGGGATGATACACATTCTAAATATGTCCACTATTCTCAAAACAATTTGCGTACAAATGAAACGTACTTAAACTAAAAATGAGATTTGCGAATAAGGAGTGGTCTTATATAGAGGATGTTACATGAGTTTCCATGACATACTAATTTTACGATACGACACACGAGTGGATAAAATTTAGGCACGAGTGTCGTAAACATAGTATGTCATCGGCACGAATATAATATTCTGTTTATTACCGTAGCTTCCAAATTAAAGAAAATACTCAAAACCTCAGTACTTCTAAGCATAGGCGGAATAGCCGCCGCCGGCCCGTATAGATTATGACGTCATAGGTGAACCGTGTCGTCAAAGCATTGTTAATAACGTGACGTCACAATGAAAAAGTTATATCTTGCCCTAGGGAAACATATGACAAATATGAACCTCGGTATGACTGCCCTCGTAGGTAATAAAAATGAAACTTTCATCTCCAACATAAACATTAACTTATGATCATGGTGGAGAGCTCCAAGTCCATATGTTAAATATTGTTCGTTTACATTCGACTCAATTAATAAGTACATGTGTATTTTATCAAAAGTTATGAAATTTAGTCGATGGAGGTTTAAAAAAATTTCCAGTCACATATATATTCATGAAATCATTGAAACACAGAATCACAATAAACACAGGGGTCCAAATTAAAAAAAATCAATTTCAACTTCATAAAATTGTCATTTCTAAACATTTTTTCGGTAAAGTAACGTTCAGTGTATCATATAATTTACCAATAATGATTGTTTATTGTGAT
Source organism: Steromphala cineraria (assembly GCA_916613615.1). Taxonomy (NCBI): domain Eukaryota; kingdom Metazoa; phylum Mollusca; class Gastropoda; order Trochida; family Trochidae; genus Steromphala; species Steromphala cineraria. The sequence goes on from OU744725.1 coordinate 41,554,621, forward strand.
ACTTTTACATTTTGATCAACCATGACTATAATGTATATTTGAAATGGTGACCAAATGATGATATTACATAGACATATATGTAAAGTGTACCCCTTTTGTTAAGCAGTTTAATGTAACAGGATAAATGATTACTACAACTATTCTATTTTCGTATACAAAGTCTGTTGTGAGACGTTAATGCATGATCTTGATCAGCTAAAATTCAGAAATAAGTTTAATCTTACAGATTGATCTTTCAAAGCTACAATTGCAATTGATGGTTCACGTATGAAATCCATATATGGTGAGCTGAGTACAAGAGAGCAAATTCGGAAATTGAACTCTATGGTCTGTAGAAATCTATTCAACATTTTGAGTTCATTAAAAGACCGACATATGTTTGCGGTGTTTCGTTATCAGGTCCGACCAAGTATATTTCATAAATGATGTGTACAGACTTTGAGATCGTTCATTTTTGTGTACAAACACACAAACTGACATTCATTTCTAAATTAAATCAATCATTCGATATTTGTTACACCATTGATGAACCGATTTTGTCACTGCTTATTCACAGAGACAATTACATTTTATGTTTCATTTGCAAACCTGATGCATTTCCTCTCCTGGTACAAAGCGATTTCTTTTTTCTTCTACATGAAATCCAATGAAATGCCAGTCCATCGAAGGATTCTTTCAGGGCAAGGCATCGTGGTCCGGGATCAGTATCATCTGTATTGATGTTGATGTTACGCTGAATCTCTGTACCTGTAACAGAACAATATCATAGAAAGACCAGGATGTAGATTGTCGAAACTCTCTAATAACTTTATAAGTTGGTCGTAACCTCTTAGGTGGTTATTCATGACTTAAGGTAGTCCTAACCATTATGTGTTTTGCAAAAAAGTATAGTTTTCAATATAGGGTGGGCGGCGCCTTTGATCTTTACGGGAACAATACTAGAATTTGTTTTAGGCTATTTTCGAAACGTAATCTGAGAATATCTTAGTTAAGATCCTACCAATTTGAACATAATCTATTTATGCATAAATTCTCTGAACTCATTAGTTTTTACGAAAGTATCCCGAATGACAATTTTGCTTGTTTTCTTGGATGATTCCAGTTTGCCTAGTTCCGAGGATTAACATTTCTAAAATATTAACTATATCGAGAATCGAACTTGTTAGTTCGATAGGCTTCGTATTCATTGGGTCCGATCGCAACCCCGTAGATAACATTCTCTGGCGTATACTGAACTAACCAATAATAAGCCGCAGGCAAAAGTCTTCTTAGCTAAGGGCAAGTAACTCCTGTTAACAATGCTTTGGACATTATCCCCGCCGGCGGTCTTAAAGATGCTGTATCATACTTGCAAGTGGTTCAGGATGCAACTTAGCTATTGAGAAATGAAATACATCACTTTGTAGAAAAAATTTTCGTCGAAATTTTGATTTCATATTTAGATTGTTTAATCAACAATAACATACTTATTTCGACGCTTCAAGCACAGTACCCCTCATAGAAAGGGCATGTCATTTTGTGAACCCGCTTTCGGTGACGTAATCATTATGCTTGTAGGATTTAAACCGTGTCTCAACTACCGTAATTGCGTTCACTGGGTATCAACTTTGACAGCAACGAATACCTAATTCGGAGAAAAAGAATATAAAATCTAGTTGAGCGCGACAAAGACGGGTTTCAAGCGTACATTTAGAAACCGGAAGTTGTGAAATGGCCACACTTGATTCGCCCTTATGTCGACTGCCGTTTCTGTATTTTTTGGTAAATTATCTCCTATTTGATGAATTTTGGTCCGATTTTCTCAAGGTTTCTCAAATTTTTCTAAAAATACAACGTATACATTAAAAATATTGCAAGTATGATATAGCATCTTTAAAGGGACACAGAGTATCTTTCTTAAAATTTTATTTGGTTTTGATAAGCTACAAAATATCTAGTATGCTGATTGAAGTTCATATCTCATCACTGGACTTGCAAATATATCCATTTAAGGATAATATCTCTAAAATGCTTGATTTTATGGCAAATCAAGTAAACATCTCAAATACGTTTAATATTCGAAATTATGCATGCATTTAATCTTCCTATTAGTTACAATATCTAATAAACACTATCGAATCGAATATATCTTCCTGTCAGCTTATGACAAGGTTTCAAAATTACGTTTTGTCAAATTTGCGCGCGCCACTCGAGCGTTTTTTTCGATCAAAATCCCGAATGGCCGTATTTTCGCTCTAATGTACTGATTGGCCTTTAACTTGTTATTTTCAGTAACAGTTAGTGGTTCCCGATGTAAAAAAATTTGCCATATGTGATCCTATCAACATACTCTGTGTCTCTTTAAGGTCTGTACATACGTTCAAATCCATGCTGAAAACCCACCTCTTCAAAACTGCATTTAACCTATGACTTTTTATCATACTCCCCCTGCTATCAGAATTTGACTTGCTACGAAATGAAGTGATAGTTTCTCTGTTTTAACCACAGTGTTTACCAACACCAGCGCTTCTGAGCAGTTTCGACTGGAGACCAGCGCTCTACAAATATTTCCATGATGATGATGATGATGATTTATCACTATTAAAGACAAGTAAAACTCCAGTCTGATTAAAAGCAACCGTGTTCCGAGAAATAAAATATAAAAAATATTAATGGATTTATATATCGAACCCTGATAGAGACAACAAATTTTACTATCATATTTCTAGGAACACGGTCGATTTCAATCAGACTGAATAGTATTCCAAATGCACACTACAGAAAGGTCACTAAAATAGTATACTTGCCATTTGTCCAGTATCTGCTTATCTCTTTATGTAGCCCAATCGCATAATATATAGCGGATAGGAATGTTCTCGTCACTAACTTAATAAAGTCACTTTTCTTTGTTGATGATACTCTTGTTAAGTTACAAGTTTGATTGAATATGGACCAATCTGCGGAAATGCATGTCACGCAGAGATCGTTCACGCAACGTTTGAACGGTCCTATGCTGTCGTCTGAAAGAAAGGATTCAAAGTTGCTTGTTCAAATGTGTTAGATAAGCAAAATGTTCTGGACATCAGCTTCTCAATTTTTTTTAGTATTCCCTTTCTTACCTAGGAACGCTAGATTTTTGTTACCATTACATAGTGCAAACTCATTTGATTACTTTGATTTATGACAATAGCTGATATCTTAACCATGAAGAAACCTCCCCGAATCTTATAACGAAACGAGTTTAAGAATTCACATGAATGCTACTTCATCCCGACACAGTGGCATTATCAATTACATAGAAATGGAACAACAGAAAACACTATTACTATCGAAAACAATTATATAACATAGCTATGTACGTGTGGACATGATTACTCTTGTTGTAATGATTGTATAAATAAAATAGATAAAAACAACATTCAAGACAAATCTGCAGACTGTGGCTATTGCTTCAGTTTTCCGATTTTATATGCAAAGTTATTTATTTGCATAACAATGTGATAGATTGCATAAGCAAATGATAAATCTACGTAAAGTCTTGAAAAGATTATCATAAATACTTGTCAATGAAACTATCAGGTATAAAGTATCTACATGTATGTCAAAATTGCTCATCACTTGTTTTAATCGTATTCTATAGCATTACCTTCGCAACTTAGCTCTGTAGTACCTGCAAATAAATGATTTCAAATGTAAAAGTCTGTCTAAAATAACAAAATAACAATTTGGTAGTATGCTTTCTCTGTAACAAACACGTTAACATAAACATTATATGTACACGCTTTGATTCTCGAGAAGTCATTATACTTTTTGATGATAAGATTGCAACTTGTTTAAAGTGGCAAAAAATTAAAAGCATAAATACATGTTAAAAGCGTGTTTAAAATTTGTCATATTGTTAAGTATTACTCTCTTTCACGTTCTTATTTATTAAGTTCTACGCTTTGGATTCCTCGCTCTCTGACATTGTTTGCATGTCTTGTCACGCCTCTCATTTCACTTTCACATATAATCTCAAACTGTCATTTATTCATGATGTATACCTTGAAAATCTGATATCTCCATTAACATGATACTGCAGTACAAATACCATATGCACAAACGTTTGTATCTAACTAGATATATACTCACCCCTGTTAAAACAAACTGCATGCAATGATTCCTTGCATGATTTTGCTTCAACTTCAATGTTGTGTTGCCAAGACTTATAGACATATCCACATTGATGATCACCGTTAGAACTGACCTTAAAATCAATATCTGAAAGAAAAGATGTTTTAGTTAAAAGAGTTGAAATGCAACATGTCTCTAAAGAGATACTAACAAAAGGGAGTTACTATTATGACGAATGCGAAGTGTGAGTTTGATATGTGTTTGAGACCGGAAGAAAACACGCATACATCAATATTTACACCAAATACAAGTTTCTTAAAGTCTGGGCGTCAGAGTTCTGATTTCAAGAGAATCTTGTTAAAGGGAAAATAACATTTGAAGGTCAAAACCGCTTTGTCCTTGATAGGGTCCACAGAGTCAGCATAACTTCAGATGTTAATTTCCTAAGGGAGTCTTTAAACAACAATTCACCTTTATAGGGTTTTCGTCTTTGAGCATGGCCAATAATCCTACAGATTTACGTCATATTACCCAGACGGTAAGAAGGCTTTGCAGAATATCTGAACTTTACAGAGCTTCCGCTTCTAGTAAGGATGCGCGGAATTATCGATATATCGGTATATTGCAATACAGGAACAAGGTGATACGGATCGGTACACACTTTTAAAACTATCAAATATATCGAACGTTTTAAAACGAGAAGTTTCCATCTAAAATTACTAACAAGCACAAACAAATGTAACAAGATTAACGTAAAGTTCGTTTCAAAGTGTGAAATTGTGTTGTGAATATAGCTCAAATATATATGTATACAGATCATAATCATAGATTAAAAAAATAACTTTTCCATAGCTGATGATCCAATGATGATCGTTCTCAACGCTCATATTTATACAAGAGAGCATGCAAATTGTTTAATTAAAGAAGTACCAATATATTGCAATATGTATTGCAATACGCTTTTTTTGTATCCGATATATTGCAATACTAAAAGGAGGAACGATACCAATCCTTAGCTTCAAGGAAATGAAAATGAATGTAATGGAAATGACCCCAGGTCCTATGTGAAGGGACATATTCGCCAAATCTAGAATAACGAATCCCAATCAACAAACATGTGATTTTTTTTCAGAAGGATTGACGGGTGGAGGCCTAAGGGCGTATGCCAAACGCAATGTCGAAAACAAGTTCGTGAAAATATTTTCTATAAAAAATATGGATTCTAACGAGTTTAGTATAATTGGAATTGCGTTTTTATTTTCTCGATTTAGGTCAAAAGGAATTCTTTTGTGTCAAAATTTTGGAATTTTGGAATCATGTCACCTTCTAAAATTGTATCTTGCCAGACAACCGCAAATGAAGTTGCACAATGGTAGTTAAACACATGCAGTACACGGTCAATGTGCTATCCGTTGTCAGTTCAAAAGATGACAACTTATTGTCGTTCAAACTAGTTTCAAACCACTTGATATTTGTACTATAACACTGGTTAGTGCACAAACATTTGATTTGAAGCTATACTTTCAAATACCACTATTGACATATACACTTTATGTAATTCCCTTGAAAGAGTCAAATGTCAAACGGTGAAACACTCATTTAATGATCACCTGTAAATGTGACTCTTCCCGACATCTATACAGTTCCTGTTTGAATCATGGGTCTCCGGGGAGTAGTGTGTCGGAGCCGAATATCCCGATTCAAACAGGAGGTGTATCGGTGATACACCGAGAGAAGTGTGGGTATATCTGGCTTTTATACCTTACCTATTTCGTAGACTGACATTGTCGAAGTTGTGCCGCATTCTTCATCCTTGTTTCCGGGACAGCGTCCAATTGGAGCCGTTGTGTCGTTCTTTTTCTCAATGTTCACCCATTTCAAACAGTAGCAATGCAAACCCTGCAACAAACAAACATGTAATTTTAACAATAACAGGTTTCTCTGATAACCCATGGATTTCTTTATTTCATTGTAAAAATATATTTGAACCCACATATATAGTCCCTGAAAAAGTTTATTTCCTATTAGTTTGTTTTAATAAGATACAAATGAATCCTCATGAAAACTTAATTTGAGGCAACTTGTCATACAAACATTTTCTAGACTTAAAGTAGCTCTCCTAATTGTTTTGCTTTAGGGTCTGGATAACAGACTAAAATTGTTTCTAGCATGTAAACAAATTTAACACAAGGACATTTTTACACGAGGAAAACACCAAATGAAGTATTATATGAATTATTAAACGAAATTTATCATATGATGAGACGGTAATAATGTAAAGGCGTTTTTGAGTAAATAAACATGAAAATATGTATATATCACTAACTTTATGAAATTACTATACAAGAAAGTTAAACGGTTCTGAAAAATCATTTTGTGTACTTACGCTCAATCCTATCTTTTTTGCTTTACAGTGGCGGTAACATTCGAGTACTGAGTTACCAAGGATATCCTTACGGTCAAAGTTTGAGATGTCATATTGTCCGATGGGAGTAAATAAAGGAGAATTATCTAAAACAGAGATATATGTAGTTTCACTGTTAAACTCAGCATAACCAATACGGGTTAATATTCTAGAGTGAATATAGTATGTTAATGAAAGCCAATATTTACATTCAGTAAAATTTCAAAAAAATTTTTTTTTTAATTTTCCTTAACTCAAGTTTTTTACTGTTCAGTGTCAACAAAGGTCATAAAAATAGCTTAATCAAATTATCTAAAGTTGATGAAATCAACAGTATATACGGTTTATCAATAAAAATCAACATCAAGTATATATTCGACAATATATTATATTTCAAAAGATGAATTGGTTAATTCTTTTAACAAAAATAAAATTTTACTGTTCACAAGTTTATGAATAAGCTTTAGTCTAAGTAAACCTAGCCTGAATATTATCCGTTTCACTCCTAAACTGAGTCTAGAAAGGTCTAGTAGAGGGTCGCGTCAGTCGACCTTTCTGCGACCTATGACCCTCAAACGTTATACGTGCTAAGGGAGACTATTGTGGCTTGGTAAGCTGAGTTCTGATTGGTCAATTCGATACGTGGCCTGACGCGACCCTCTACTAGACCTTTCTACTCAGTATTGGAGTGAAACGGATAATATTCAGGCTAGGTTTACTTAGACTGAATAAGCTTAATTGTAAGACTTTGTTAACAAATTTAAAGTATCAAATAACAAATCTATGAATATACGAAATTGATAGTTTGCTTACCTGTCCATTTCCATTGTGACATCTCAAGACCCCCTACCCAATAGTAGGTGCCCTTGCTAATAACAGGGGGAAAGTCCAATGCGTCTGACGGAATAAACAAATCGGTATTTCTTTCATCGTTGCAAGTTTTTCTCGCTTCCCACCAACCCATCTCAGACGAATGGATATACCCTTCGTTTGAAAGTCCTGAAAAGAATAGGAAATAAATGTCATATAGCCATACAAAGACTAGAAAATTATATATATGATTAGAATGATTCATATTCAAACCTCATATTTCGTTTTGAAAACAAACGAAATTTAAAGATTACCTCTGTCATGTTACATGAATGAACATGTATGCAACTACACTTATCAATACAATAAATTAAACACTTTAGTGTATGATCGTTTCTTAAAACAAATAAACTCATCTGTAAGAGATTTTTTACACTTTTGAATGAATTCATGAAAAGCGCCCTATTCCTAAATTTGTATTTTTCAAACTTAGTAAACGTAAATAACATACACGCATTTAGGAAATAGTTGCAAAACGGTGGGGATCGCGTGACTTTCCTCTGGCTGCAGAGTCAAGTGACACAAAAGTCAAACATTTTCTTATAATCGATCACAACCATCAACTCTGTGGAAAAGACACCAACAAACGATCCGCTTGCATTAGACCATCGTCAACGCTTTGTCATGGGCCTGTATTGCATTATGTACCTAAGCCGAGGAGAGCCATGTTAAATCAGAATTATTAGATTCCTCAATGGTCTTACATTAAACACTACACTTTGACTAATTTGAACATCTTAATGACAGGAATTACCTTAAACATTTAAGATGAACGGCGTCTATGAGTTCATATGACTTGTAACTTGAAGAATAATTTGTATCATTACCACACGTTTGAGTCAAACCACATCCTCCCATTTATGAACAGGTCACAAATAACGTATAACAGGAATACTTAAAGAGCCTTAAAGTGACACAGAAAATCATTCTAAAAAATTTATTTGGTTTTGATAAGCTACAAAATATCTAATATGCTGATTGAAGTTCATATCTCATAACTGGACTTGCAAATATATCCATTTATGAATACTATCTCTAAAATGCTATAACATCTCAAATACGTTTAATATTCGAAATTATGCATCCAATTAATCTACCTATTAGTTACAATACCTAAAAAACACTATCGAATCGAATATATCTTCCTGTCAGCTTATGACAAGGTTTCAAAATTACGTTTGGCGAAATTGCACGCGTCACTCGAGCCACATTGTCCGGTTTTCGATCAAAATCCCGACTTTGATTGGCCGTACTTTTGCTCTAATGTACTGATTGACCTTTAACTTGTTATTTTCAGTAACAGTTAGTGGTTCCCGATGTAATAACATCGATTTCAAAATTTAAAATATGTGGTCCTATCAACATACTCTGTGTCTCTTTAAGATGACCTCAAATCCTTCACATTTTTGGTTAGGCAATGTTTGTTTATGTTCTTTTACTCGTCTTGAGCATATTTAGGTATTATATAATGTGTTTTTTCCCAATATTTATGTTATGTTTTACACTGAAACTAATCTATGCAGCTATTGTTCTGACAAAAACACACATCTATTTTATGACTGTAGCAAGGTTACTCCTATTTGGAAAAAACTTTAAAACTGGCGTAGGCCCTAATAAAAAAATTGGAAGTAAATCTAAGCTTTTCTAAAGAAAATATTCTTGTCGGTTTTGCCCGTAGAAATAACGATCAAATCAAAGTAATCTTATCCTATTTAAAAATGTCATAATGTTAATATCCATTTGTGATGATATAAGTCATGAAATGAATAAAGATATGTTGCACATGTGTAATAAACCCTTGCGACATCGGATTGTGGGACCACTTTACGAGCTACTCGACTTTCTGCTTGAGTGCGGCAGAGTGCTTCCGGGCAGCACGCGAAAAGCGTGCAGCACGTGCAGAGTTGTGTACATCGACAGAGCGGGAGGGTGAATCAGTGCAAACGTGTCATTTCATCTGCCTGACTTTGACAATGAAAACATGATTTGGAATAAAGAAGAATGTAAATTCTGCTTCACTTGTTGTGTGATTATACTGAAATTGACATATTACATCAAAATAGTAATATTTCGGAATCCGTTTGAGTTTTGCTGTTTGGAACTGGCGCTACACAATAAGTCTTTTAAACGTGTTTACCCAGGGATCTTATCATCTTATAACACCGTACTTCCCTGGTTTACCCTAACCGAGTTACAGATGTATCTATACGCGCTCACCTGATTGATTTCACATTTGACGATGTTTTGATAAATCGAATAATCGGAATTCTAGCTTTCTGACATTATGGATAATAAATAAATTATTACACTCGCGAGACGTAATGTTGTTTGTAAAACACTCGTGCCACTAAAACGATATTTTCATATCATAATCAACAATAACAATAGTACATAATATTATTATGTCATAATCAGGAAACATGCATCAATCTTTAAACAAAACATGACAAGTCGACCAGAATTTTTAAAATCTGTCGATTTTTGAGCTTATTAAAGCAGAATATCTTGTCAAATAATAATATTTGTTTAACTGCCCTTGCAAAAACTGAAAGGTTGGCATCCTTGATATGTATGCAGCGTTCCCGGTAATTGTGCGACAAAGAAGAACAAAATTTTCTGACAGCGAATGAAACCTTCCGCTTATACATGTACCTCTTTACATATTGTGTCTCATTCTTTACAAGGAATGTATTGAAAGTCAACAGAGGGGGGATGTTGGATATTTATCGTTTATCTCAATGTCATTACTACCTCAAGTAAAAAAGGCACTTCACTATATCGTGCACAATTCACCAAAACACGAGGAACTTTCTAAATGGATTTTTTTAAAGTAACGTTAGTTCATTTTATGTTTACTGATGCATATCGTGTTAAAAATATATATATATACGTTTGAGATACAAGGAATGAAGTGACAGTCAACAGGGGCGACTTTCTGGCTGTTGGATATTCATCATTCATCTTAAAGGGCCAGTAGAATGTTTTTTGATAATTTTATAATTTGAATATTTCACTGAAAACTGTAAGTAAACGCTAAATGTACTATTTTGACAGTGTATCAAATCCCATTATACATGCAAACATCCATAGTCAGAGAACAAAGTATGAAGATTCACATAAAATCCATTGGCGGCCATTTTGTGTGAACACCTTTAATTCTTTTTGTGCAAAACAGGAAACGCATGGCTGAATTTACATTATATATTTGATTTATAAATGCTTCATTTAGTTAAAATACATTGTTTATCAATTGGAATCATTTATTTCATTTTCCTGACATCACCTTATATTCACCCTAAAAACGTGCTACTGCCCCTTTAAAATCATGACTCTCTCCTTGTAACAAAGGCACTTTACTATATCGTGCACAATTCACCTAAACACGAGGAACTTTCAAAATGTATTTTCTAAAGTTACGTAAGTCCATACTATGTTTACTGATGCAGATAGTGTTTTAAAATAGATATAAACGTTTGAGATTATTCACTCCTTCAGAAATGTATTTATAATGTTAACAATAGCGAAATCTTACTTCATGGGAAATAGATCGTTCCGGTCTATTTAACCAACAGCTACAGATATGTCAACTTTGTGACACAGTGACGTCATCACTATGGATAAACCATTAAAATGTAATAGAAAGTACATTTTAGATATACAAAATTCACCTACCGACTACATGATTAGAACAAGTGTGGACCCAGATAAAGTAGAGAAGGATCCAAGGTATTTCCATGATGGATCCAGCTTGATACTTTTAACCGCCTCCCTTAGAATATTAAACCATTAAAATGAAATAGAAAGTACATTTTAGATATACAAAATTCACCTACCGACTACGTATTTAGAGCAAGTGTGGACCCAGATAAAGCAGAGAAGGATCCAAGGTATTTCCATGATGGATCCAGCTCGATACTTTTCACCGTCTCCTAAAACTCACAACCCCCTTTTGTGTAGGGTGTGACCACTATGTATATCCAGACACAAAATGAACCGTAGTTTGTTAGCTCCAGTAGTTATGATCCCCTCGTATGCTGTAAGCTGAGTTCAGAGTTTCGCTAATGAAAGACCCACGATACACAGATACAGATGAGGTACATCCGATATCGTTCATTCACTGTTAGCATAATGCTGTCAAGGAAGTGTGTAGTGAAGTGATAGTCTCTCACATGAGGAAGTAAATCAACAGCAGTGGGTTGTACAATTTCAAACGACAAAAGTTTGTGTTGCTGCAAATTTACACGTTCAATGACATGTGTTTTGATAAACATCAAGTGGGGTGTGAAAGTGTAAATTGGAGCGGGGCAGTCAAAATATTTGAAATTTCTGAAGAATAACCTACATGTATGTATCAAAACTTGTTGAATAAATACTGTGTACCTACTATCGTGAACATATATATAGATGTTGTTTTTCAAACGATTTGACATTTGTAGAAATACTTCAAAATGTCAAATAACTTCATTTACAAAATATTTGCTAAATACATTATGATATGCAATTCATATTTTGTTTCAACGTATTTTAAGCGGCAGTCATGTTTCATAATTTCATAATTGATAATCACCATGGGACATATGCATACAATTCGGATTCGCTGTTAAATAGGTCATATTAAACCTACATTACAAATACAACAGCTATATATTGCTGAAAAAAATTTAATGATCTGTTTACATGTTTGATTCATACAGCGACAATCATATTCCATGACACATACACAATAACATGCGCCTTTAGATTGATTTGCAGCGCCCTTAATCGGAACTTAACTCAGCTATATATAAAAAGATAAGATGAAGACAACTTCTTTGAGAGGCATTTAGAAGATGTAGGGTGAACAGGGAAGAATTCTATGGATTTTAGTGTTAGTATCTACACGTTGTAACTAAGCTTCTACACCGAAACGTCGCATTCTTGTAATTAAAGGGGCAGTAGCACGTTTTTTGATAATTTTAAATTTTAAATATTTCACTTATAATTGTAAGTAAATGCTAAATGTATCATATTGACAGTGTCAACAATCTCATTACACAAGCCAATCACCCATAGTCAGAGGACAAAGTATGAGGCTTCACATAAAATCCATTGGCGGCCATTTTTTTGTGAACACCTTTAATTCATTTTTGTAAGAAAAATTAATCTCATGGCTGAACTTTACGTTATATATTTGAATTATTACTGCTCCATTAAGTTTAAAGACCTTGTCTTTCAATTGAAACCATTAATTTTCATTTTCCTGACATCACCTTATATTCCCCATAAAAACGTGCTACTGCCCCTTTAAAGAATTTGAAAAATCAATAAAAGTCTTCCTTATTTATTAAGATGAATATATATGGCGTTACCCCCGACATGACAATCGGCTGAAATTTGTATCATATACCTTATTAAAAAATATCTCTCGCTTATGTCAACATTCAAATCTAGAAATAACTTCATTTTGAATTATTGCATAAACTGATACATAATCTAACTTGCAGTCTGATTAAAATCGACCGTACCCCGAGGAATAAAATATCAAAAATATTGTCTCTATCGGGGCTCGAACCAGCCAGAACATCCTCTCCGTCTCGAGAAGAAAGCCGCGCTGGTTGAAGTTCAAACCCCACTAGACACAATATTTTTACACTTTTTTCCTCGAATCACAGTCGATTTTAATCAGACTGATCTAACTTGTGTCTTAAAAAATTTCAGATAGATTTGTTAAAGGAGTTTATGTCGCTTCACGAACTTTTTGGAGTATACGATATAGATATTTGAGAAGATGCGTATGATTGTGTAATAAAGAAGTCAAGTGACCCTGAATAAACTGTACACTTGACTACAAAGCCTCTACGTGAGTAGTAGCTCAGTGGTAGAGTGTCCGCTCGTCACCCGGAAGACCGGGGTTTGATTCCCGGTCGCGTCATACCAAAAGACGATAAAAGGTGGGAGTTGTTGCTGCCTTGCTTGACACTCAGCATTGTAAAGACAGAACAACGCATTAACTGGCGCTGCACAGTGGCTGCCGGGTGCAATTGCACAAAACAAATTTCCAATATGTACATGTACTGAGGACAATAAATTGTTATTATTATTATTATACAACTCCCATTTCCGGCTCAGAAGCTCAAGTTGTGCAACAAAACGAAAAGCTATTTTAACATCATTTAGTGCAGCAACAGAACAGGATGCAAAGTGTTTGTATTTGAAGCTGGTTTGAAGCATATCAAATAGGTTCTTCCTGTTCTAGATGTTAGTGAAATCCTGTTACTAATATTTCACATGAGTCATTAGTTTAAACAGAAAGACATACTGTATGCCATTTAATAAGCTAGTCTCCAGTTAAAGTGCATCTTCCGCACGCATCGGGCGAGATATGCATTTACAAGAAATTCATATTCACCCTTGCGACAACTCGACGGGAAAGTTGTGACTCTATCAGCGCCCCCTGTAGGACAAACAGAGTTACGTCCCTTGCGTCAGTCAAACTCGAACTCGAAGAGAAATTTAATTTCTAATTAATCCCTTAGTTGCGTTGTGACAACATTCATAAAAACGATGCGTGAATATAGGTCACCAAAATACTGCGTAGAATAAGGCTGTATCTCTCAGTTTCTTTTTAGACATCGCATCCTTTTATTACAGTTTTGTGTGTTCATTTGAAATATATCCTCGCCTTTGATTGGCCTACACCATAGCTCAATAATCAGGCTACTTCCTGTCACAACTTTCCCGTCGAGTTGTCGCAAGGGTGAATATGAATTTCTTGTAAATGCATATCTCGCCCGATGCGTGCGGAAGATGGTTAAAGTGAGGATAGATTACATATTTGATATGTCTGAACAACCATTTCAGCTGAAGGATAAATATTCTATTCTGCTAACAAATAATTGACTATAATATTGTCTCTTATCTTAATTGTTTGTTATCAAGATGTTGTCTTATTTAGTTATTTGATATGTCCTAATAGCCATTTCAGTCTTATATTTCGTTCTTGCTTTAGTACATTATGACTGAAGGATAAATGTATTATTCTTTTTAATATTACAAGTCATTGACTATGATATTGTCATATATATTAATTGTTTGTTATCAATATTTTGTCTTATTTAGATATTTTCTGTTTGATGGCTGAGTTGATGTCAGTGTTGAATTGTACATGGTACACTGGTCCTTTTGGTATATTCCCAAAACCTGTACATGCCAAAATGTTTACAAATATAATAATAAGTATGGTCAAGTATATCCTTAGTTAAGTGCGACATTCTGATTTGACTTTAAAGGGGCAGAAGCACGTTTTTTGATAATTTTATATTTTAAAATTAGGTAATTAGGTAATGCTAAATGTATTGTTTTGACAGTGTCAAAAATATCATTACACAAGCCAATCAGCCAAAGTCAAATGACAAAGTATGAAGATTCACATAAAATCCATTGGCGGCCATTTCATGTGAACACCTTTAATTCATTTTGTGTAAGAAAAAGGAATTGCATGGCTAAACTTTACGTTATATATTTGAATTGTTACTGCTCCATTTAGTTTAAATACATTGTCTTTCAATTGGAACCATTAATTTTCATTTTCCTGACATCACCTTATATTCCCAAAAAAACGTGCTACTGCCCCTTTAAAACGAAGTCTGGGCATTAGAAGTTTTGGCGTGTATAAGTTTTGGGAGATAACCGTTCTGATGATACTTGGTATCATGTAATCAAGCGGTTCATTACAGTATTACCATGTGTGTGTTATATAATGAAAGCTATATCAACTTCATTAAAGGGGCAGTAGCACGTTTTTAGGGGGAATATAGGGTGATGTAAGGAAAATGAAAAATAATGATTTCAATTGAAAGACAATGTATTTAAACTAAATGGAGCAGTAATAATTCCAATATATAACGGTTTGTTTAGCCATGCGTTTCCTTTTCTTACAGAAAATGAATTAAAGGTGTTCACAAAAAAATGGCCGCCAATAGATTTTATGTGAATCTTCATTCTTTGTCCTCTGACAATGGATGATTTGCTTGTGTAATGAGATTTTTGACGCTGTCAAAATAATACATTTAGCATTCACTTACTATTATCAGTGAGAAATTCAAATTATAAAATTCTCAAAAAACGTGCTACTGCCCCTTTAATACATTATGACTGAAGGATAAATGTATCATTCTTTTTAATATTACACATCATTGACTATGATATTGTGACTTATATTAATTGTTTGTTATCAAGATTTTGTCTTATTTAGATTTTTTCTGTTTGATGGCTGATTTGTGTCAGTGTTGAATTGCATATGATACACTGGTCCTTTAGTATATTCCCTAAATATGTACATGTCAAAATGTTTACAAATATAATAATAAGTTTGGTCAAGTATACTCTTAGTTAAGTGCGACATTCTGATTTGACTTTAAAACGAGGTCTGGGCATTAGAAGTTTTGGCGTGTATAAGTTTTGGGAGATAACCGTTCTGATGATACTTGGTATCATGTAATCAAGCGGTTCAGTACAGTATTACCATTTGTGTGTTATATAATGAAAGCTATATCCTCTTCAATAAGGAACTACAGTTCATTGCAGTAATATAAACCGGATACAGCTTCTTGTTATGGTAGTGCGGTTACATAAGCATCGAGTCACTATAGGGGAAGTTGATTGTTATTACATATAAATGCTATTGAGTAACTAGAATCCCATTTTTTTTTCATGTTTCTATGAAAACTGAAAGGTCACGACCAACGCATATCATCGTGGGCATGTTCAGAGGAATTCATAGAGGATTAAAACGAGTGCAAAGTTATGTAGTTTCTTATAAACATGTAAAGAACCTGATATCAAATTACTAAGATAGGACTTGGAATCATATTGCAGATTACAACAGAATTAGTATACAATATTTAGTATTTGTATCAAATTTTTTCATCTTAAAGAAGTATGTACCCAAAGTAGAAGAACAGAAACTAGATTTTTCAAGTACGTGTGACGTCACAACTCTCCGAATAAGAATGAACGGTACATGTATATCTCTGTAGGCTTTGTCACTCCTTGTAAGATAAACAATTCCCGAATAGGAATGACAGACTATTAAGTCGTTACGCTCAATAGAGTATAGCATTAAGTGATATCTGTTTGGTTCATATGTAACATAATTATTTAGTATATACAATTTATTGAATATGTAATTGGCCTGTGATGTATTTGATTATCACATGATCAACATAGCCCATATTTGCATCATTTTTAACGAATTTCGTGTTGTATAGTTGATGGTTTATCAAAATATATAAGATACAACTTACATACCTATAAACCTGACGTTTCAGGGCCGTCTCCCTTCATCGGGTAAAGAAGTGGCTCAGAAGAGGTCACTAGAAATCAGTAAGGAAGTTGTTATCCATGATATTTGTTTCGAATTATCACACCAACTTCTAAATACCATTGAAGAATTCTAAAACATTCTGGTTAATATTCCTATGAAGTGATGAGTACATCGAGTTTGTCTATTGCTTCTACGATCTCAGTCATTGGTTTGTCTTTATCTTAAATTTCGTAGAATTGTCCTAAACAGTCTTCTGCGTTGTTTTTCCAGAGTGATTTCTTGAAAAGGCTATACGACTCTAGGAAATATGTAAAGATTCTCTTTTAACATTGGGGAAGCATTGAGAATCAAGTAAATGTGATACCTATATTTCACGGTTTAGTTACAAGATTCATGTATGAAACAAGTCTTAAATCCCTGCAAGGTATAAGTTAAGTTCATCCTTTAATTACATACATATAATTACATACACTTGATACCAATAAAAAAAGACATATACAAATAAATTAGGAGTAAATATACAAATAAATAATGATATACAGAATTTACATATATGAATTCAAAAATGTACACATGGATTCGCAATTAAAATGCTCGTTTAGCTTTTGCACGTGCATTCTGGAACCATACTTTGGTAACCTTCTTCGTGAGACCTGCTTCCTGTGCGATACGTCCAAGGTCAAGGCCACTTGGATTGTTCTCTATCTCGAATTGAGTCTGTAGGACGTCCAGTTGTTCATCTGTGAAGGCTGTCCGGAACCTCTTGGACTGATGACGTCTTATTGAGATGTCACTGTCGGGGTTGAGGGCGTGGACTCGACATAAAACACCTCCGTCGTGGATGGCGAAGTCTTCTCCTGTGGACAGCTGTCTGTGACACTTGATGCACGAGAAACACGCCAGATGGTACAAGTGTTGACCAGCTGATCTGACCCAGTCTCCAGACTCTATAGGCAGGAAACAGGAACTGCATTTGCTCTTGAAGGTGTTGAGGAAGTCTCTGCGGCAGAAGATGTTGTCGTCCTTGACGTAACAGGAAGTATGGCTGTCTAGAGATGCTTGACATACACAGCAGCAGAGACAATGTTCATGCCAGACGTGTTGTCCTGCTTGTAAGAAATATTGGTCAGTGATGACGTCACAGCACGTGAAACAGAGTGCCGTTTCAACATCTGGACTCTCACTACACAAGGATGTATAAACTTCATCTTCCGGGTCTGATGACAAACAAAGGGTAGAGTAATCTGACGAAAGAGACATAGTGTAATGTGACGATAAATGGTTTGATTACAAGACACCACTGCTTGATTTACTGTTTGTAATGGCATAAGATTATCCAATTCTGTATATATGTGATGTTTTGACATCGGAACGAGTGAACAACGCCGTTTGATGACACCCCACGCCACAATGATTTTACGACGGGCAGCGGAATGACTGATTAGTTGCTAATTGGCAATGACAGGATCAATCAGGTTAACTTAACGTGAACTCTAGTTACAAAATGTTAGAAAGTTGTGAACACTAAAAATGGTGTTTGGTAATATAGATGTGAAATATTGTTGTTCATCTGGTTATCATATTCATTCCAAATTAAAAGTTCTTCTATATCTATGGCCTTCTCTTTTAATCTTAAACACAACGTGTTTCTGAACTACTTTAAATAATCCAATTTTCTTCAAAAGCCAATTGTGTATTAAGAAGAAATACCATTATAAGAAATAACTAATTTTGATATTATTGAATATTATAGGATTTGTATTTAATAAATCCATATAGCGAAACCCATTATTTTAGAAACTAATAAACTAATCATGACAGATTGAGTGGGTTGATGTTTTACTTTCTGTGTAAAAGCAAATTAACCGATCTAGATATCTGAACATCTGTAATTCTTTTTAAATCTATAAAAAGCTTTAAGTCTGTGAAATATCAAAAAGTAAAAATTCATCTCATCATGACAATTAGGTCGTTGGAGACTCATTATTGAGCATTTACTCATTAATCAACGCCGATTCGCTATTGGTCAGATTACATTCAGGTTGAAACCAATCATATCCATTTGCAGCTAAATAACCAGAACCATTTAATCAAGACCAGTTACCCTTAATCTTCATGTGCTTCTACCATCAATCAAATCATATGACACCATGATACCAACGGACCAATCAAGCAATTTCGGCAATCAGTCCATCTGCCTACAAATAATGCCTCTTTGACGAAACCATACATACTCTGACATACAAGTAGAGACTATACATTGTCATCCACATTTCCTCAAGCTTTAGTTTCATCCGGAACTATGTCTGAGGCTTCGTATGATTCTCGGTTTACTGAATGCGAGGATGGATTGAACATCCGAGACAATTTTGGATCGTTAAATTTTGCTCTTGGTCCTATGACAAGGAAGATGTGTACATCCCGGTATTGTGAAAGTCCTGGATTTTAGCGTGCACTTTGTGTCGCCCCTGGTTCGTCATTACTGAACATAACTCCTACAAACAGGACAACATGTCTAAGATGAACATTGTCTCCGCCGTTGTTTATGTCAAGCATCTCTGGACAGCCATACTTCCTCTTACGTCAACGACAACATCTTCTGCAGTAGAGACTTCCTGAAAACACGACGGTGGTGCTTGATGTCGAGTCCATGCCTTTAACCACTGAACTGACAACTTCAAAAGACGTTCTTTGAGTAATCATCTATGGAATCAGGTTATAAGACCCAATCAGCATTATGAACTGATTCAAAATCCAAAAATTCAGCTAAATTTTATCATTCTTTGCCAGTGTAAAACATTTACGACTGAGACAGGATTTACTCAAAAATGCGTATAACCAACTTAAAAAATGTATTTGCCATCAAACGTAAAAACGTGAATCATACACTCCTAATTGAAATATTCAAACTAAATATGGTCCGAAGAGAACCTGACCTGGCGAAATGTCTATCATGACACTTTTGACACTTTTGACATACATTTCTTATTCAAACATCATTGTTACAGCAACTACATGTATGTTTTAGGAGTGACAATATTAGATCAAGATTGCCTACCCTATATTTAACCAGATTCATTACAAAGCACTATAAAAAGACAAGAATAATTATGTAAATATGTAAAACAACTTGCTTTTCAGTACTGATTTTTTTAATAATAAAAAATCCGTAAAATCATGATATATTTTTAAACGCTTTAATAAACTGAAAGACCACGTGTCACAAACCAGGAGGAAGATCCACACATACAACTCATTCAATTGCGCAACCGATTCTTAACTGCGGCGTCAACGGCAGCAACAACTCTCGAACTCCCATCAGTCAATGCACAGTATCACGGAGAATTTGTTCTGCAGGTAGAAGACCTTACCGTCCATTCAGAAGAATGTTCTTGATCGCCTAACATCGACTACGATAACCGTTACAATGTTCACATTCTGTCATGGCCTGTTTCTTGCCCTCCCATGAACCCAATAGAACAACGATGGGACCATCTCGATAGACCAAAAAGGAACCGTCAGCGGCCGCCTGTGACGATAAATGAGATGGAAATGCCTCTAAGGGAAGAATTGCAAATGTTTTCATGAAAATATTTATATTGAAAACTTTGTTAAAAATTATTTGAATTGACAATGATTTTGTTATTTCTGTAATGACAATACTTTTAGCATCTGCCATGTGTATTGAAATTGCAGTGAAACCATACAGTTCTGTAATGATATGGACCTATGAATTAACAGCAACATTCTTTTTTTTAAATGATAATCACAAAACATTTCATTTGTTTTTTTTGCATAACATAAGGACGTACTTATTTTTAAATCAAATTATTATTTCTAGCAAAAAATGATACTTAAGGATATAGTTTTGAAGAAATATTCATTTCTATGAAAAACAATGATGGCTGTTTCCCAACTCTTAACAAATGATTATGCCTAATCTCTATACTATAATACAATTAACCCTCATTAATTTGTCTGGGAGATTTGAATGATTGTGGACTCAGATACTCGGACTTGGATCCAACGAATAATACAAGTTACAGCAGTTTTGATTTTTACAATGTCTTCTCCCTTCTCAATCTAAATAAATTTAGATCAACAGGTTTTATATTAGGTCATATGAAAAAATAAAGAATCTGTTGATCTAAATTAATTTAGATTGTTCCCTTCTATATTAAAACATTTTTTAAATATATTTCAAAGAAAGAATTTTGAATCTAATGTTTTCAAAACGTTTAAATGAAATGAAAATATAAAAAATAATATTCATCAATCTTAAATCATGAAATGATTAAAAAGGGTACGGAACTTGTCTAAAACAAGCAAAAGGTGAGTATCGAGTTGACATGGCGGTATCCCCGCGATTCGACCGAGGTCTAATACAACGAGGATAGATCCGATGCTTTAGGCTCATAGGAAAGAAGGTTTCAATCCACCATGCCACGGCTCACCCGGTAAACACTCGAGAAATTTATCTATATATATCTACCGTATATCGTCCATGTTGTGGTGCAATAATGTTCGGCTCTACTCGGTAGGCTCCGAATCCATTCGATAAAGTTCTTTAAAAAGCGTCCATAAAATATATACGTTATGATGATATTTGAAGAACAATGTTAATCCTGATAAACAAAGTATATTTTTTCGTAATTTATGTTGATTAAAAAATCGAAATAATTTTGTCTATAACTTTTCTGTTGGCCTGGAATGATAAATACTGAAAAGAATATGCGCGAATTTATTATCATAAAGAATACATCTCAGTTGGGTTATGTTTATCTTTATTTCTAAATAATCAAATTTCTAATTAAAATATTTTTCAAAACTTTATTTTGATAAAAGACAATCAGTTTTGGACGTTAACAACAGAATAACTTAAGTATTAAGCACCCTTTTTCGTTAAATGAATATTGGTGCTGTTGGAATATTTGATTTATTTGATGTATTAAGCACTCCACAAATAAAAATTCCCTCATGCAAAATAATGAAAATATAAAGAAATATGTTAGAGATTGAAATTTGGCACATATTAACTATTGTCATATGGGTTAAACTACACATTAAACTTTGGATGTTTTCAATGAAAACATTTTTGATCCCTAGTTGAAATTCATACAAAAAAACTTTTTTATTATGCAAGATAAGAGGCTTGGAGGACATTAAATTTTCAGTAATCTTTTCATCAAAAATTTATAAAATGCCTACGATCTTAAAATCTGTGAGTAAATGTTAGATTGTTTTAGTTGAACTTGTCGATCAAACATTTGTCCTCCCTTTAGTAAAGCCATTATCTTTAGAACAGATCAGTATTTTCTTAATGCGGTTTCTTTAAACAATTTAATTGATGATAGTGTGGTTTTGTTTGAGGTAATTTACTAAAAAGTCATCAATTCAGTCAATAGAATAATAAATATAACATTACTGCAAAAATATTTTTTCATTTACAATAATAATATAACTTGGATTTTGACTCCAAAACACAGACAGTGAATAAAAAATCGACAGAAGGTTTCATTTCTACACTGCTAGATGATTGTTCAATCGAAAACCCCTAATTGTTTGCCTGAACATTTGTATTGTTTATCATCAGCACCGTTTTCTGTTTAAAAATGTGGGGGTGCTTATAATCAAGTTCTTTGTGATTAGGTTATATTCAATTCTAAGTCAATACATGAGCCCTATTCCTTACTCGGTTACAGATCATTATATGCTGGAATTTTGACTGACAATTATTACCTGAACTTTATGAATATCTTCAATCTTTATATAAAAAAGTTTTTTGAAATTTGTTCAAACATCTTGAAAGTGGTTGAAGTAAAGACAAATAAATCATGTTTTTGTTTAACAAAAGGTGAGTATCGAGTCAACATGGTGGTATCCCCGCGGTTCGACCAAGGTCTCCCCAACGAGGATAGATCCAATGCTTTAGGCTCAGTGGAAGAGATAAGTCTATCAACCCACCATGCTACGGCTCACCCAATGTAAGGCAGGCAAGTTTAGCTACAAATATCTGATGTATTTTGTATGTTTCCATATAAGTATGTGTGGATAATAATGATGTGAATATATGTATGTGTGTTCTCCTGTATGTGTGAGCGTCACCTCGAATGTGTGTATGAATCTTATTTCTGTAATTCTAACATTACAGTGAGTATGCATGTTGATACGTATGTGAGCGTTTTGCTATATTTTGTGTGTGATTGTTTGTTATTAAGTGTGTGTTTATGTATGTAATAATGAGTGAATGACTGTTAGCTAATACTAGTGAACGAGTGAGTATTTGAGCATGTGAATGTTTATATGCTAATATTGTGGAACGTGCAATTACATCAGTTTTAATATAGCTTCTAATTTTATTGTAATAATGTGACATTTATCGACTACAGTGTCTCATAGGCCATATTATGGCCGGGTACTTTTTAAAATATATGTATGTTTTTTATGTATTGTAACTTATTTTAAAGTATGTGACACTTTAATAAACATTTTTTTCTTCTTCTTCTTCTGTAAAACTTGATGAGAAGTGGTGCAATAACACTCGGTAATTTCCGGTAAATCCCGCCATAAAGTCCTGGGAGTGAAACTGAAAGAAGCGTTCATAAAATATATTCAATTGCCGGTGATTAAGATCCAAATCGCATAAGCATACCCGTCATGACCATGACACGAGATCAAACACTTTCACCATAAGAGGATGCAAACTTGGTCGTAATGTGAACTTTTTATTCCCAAGAGTGCGAGATTTGTCTAATTAGAATTTGCCACATTTTGGTTATTATCCATTTCATTCATCAGTATCGCTAACCATTAAACAAAGCCTCTTCATTTGTAAATGAAATTAAGTGCGACATTGAACTGTCTATCTCTTAGTTAATTATTTAATTCATTGCATATCGGTTTACAAGCAGGGGGTACGTCTTTTCTGTATTTAAAGTGACACAGAGTAACTTTCTTAAAATGTCATTTGCTTTTGATAAGCTACAAAATATCTAATATGCTGATTGAAGTTCATATCTCATCACTGGACTTGCAGATATATCCATTTATGCATAATATCTCTAAAATGCTTGGTTTTATGGAACAATCAAGAAAACATCTCAAATACGTTTAATATTCGAAATTATGCATCCAATTAATCTACCTATTAGTAACGATACCTAATAAACACTATCGAATCGAATATATCTTCCTGTCAGCTTATGACAAGGTTTCGATATTACGTTTGGCGAATTTGCGTGCGCCACTCGAGCCACATTGTCCGGTTTTCGATCAAAATCCCGACTATGAATGGCCGTATTTTCGCTCTTATGTACTGATTGACCTTTAACTTGTTATTTTCAATAACAGTTAGTGTTCCCCGATGTAATAACATCGATTTTAAAATTTGACATATGTGATCCTATCAACATACTCTGTGTCTCTTTAAGATGACTACTTACTTGAACATACGGTGTTATAGTAGCCAACTAAAGTAATTCATCACTGCGTTGTCGGTCTTTAAGGTTTCCATAAACAAGGGTAATCGTACAAGCATGATATTTTCATGAAAGCAAGTGTGTTTTTAAAAGTTGAAGTCAAAATCACTCTTGAAGCGTGTGTAATCACGAACATTCGTGAAATCTGAAGCTAATATGACTATACGGACGGACTTTCGTTGAAAAGCATCATTAAAGATTGTAAATCCGTTATGCATTACATGTAAAAGGGATAAGAACTACAAAATTCAACACAAAACAATTGTATTATCAAGTATTTATTTCATCTTTCATGCAAAATATCATTTATACCAGCACTCAATACTACTTTTAGCACAAGAAAATAATGCAATTGTTTATCATAATTCATAAATGTTGTGCTCTCTTAGCTTTAGCACGTGCATTCTGGAACCATACTTTGGTGACCTTCTTCGTGAGACCTGCTTCCTGTGCGATACGTCCAAGGTCAAGGCCACTTGGGTTGTTCTCTATCTCGAAGTTTGTCTGTAGGACGTCCAGTTGGTCATCTGTGAAGGCTGTCCGAAACCTCTTGGATTTGGCACGTCTGGTCAAGTTCTCAGTTTCCGGGTTGAGGGCATGGACTCGACATAAAACACCTCCGTCGTGGATGGCGAAGTCTTCTCCTGTGGACAGCTGTCGTTGACACGTGATGCACGAGAAACACGCCAGATGGTACACGTGTTGACCAGCTGATCTGACCCAGTCTCCAGACTCTACAGGCAGGAAACAGGAACTGCATTTGCTCTGGAAGTTGTTGAGGAAGTCTCTGCGGCAGAAGATGTTGTCGTCCTTGACGTAACAGGAAGTATGGCTGTCCAGAGATGCTTGACATACACAGCAGCGGAGACAATGTTCATGCCAGATGTGTTGTCCTGCTTGTAGGAAATACTGGTCAGTGATGACGTCACAGCACGTGAAACAGAGTGCAGTTTCAACATTTGGACTCTCACTACACAAGGATGTATAAACTTCATCTTCCGGGTCGGATGACGTCATCAAAATGGAGTATTCTGACGAAAGAGACATCATGGACTTTGACAAAATTTTCTCAAAGAAGTTAAAGTTCTGCTTCAGTTTGCAATGGCCTGAAACGGTTTCGTTAATTAAATATATGATGTGTTGACATCAAGACGAGTGAACAACGCCGTGTGACGTCACAGATCTCTTCGTTGTTACACGTCACAAAAATCATATGACAACGAGTGTGACGACAGTCCTCAAGTTACTGATGATGTTAGTGTCTGACACACTGATTGGCCGTTAAGTTGTAAGTAACGACGGATGTGACGGCTACACTGATTGGTCATATCAAGTGAGTAGTGTTAGCGATCGAATCGAATATACTGATATGTCGTTTTATGAATAACGTCATCAGCTGTGATGAAACAACTGATTGGTCGTTGAGTAAACACTGATTGGTAGTTTAATTGAATAGTACGAAAATCCTATTCCATAATTATTCTCAAATAATTCTGTTTGAAAGGTCCTGTACATGTTTGATAATGTATTTCATGTACATAGGTAAATACTTTTGTATTTACAGAAATGAGACGAAATTAAATTTATGTCTGTCGCTCTATCGTCATCGAATAGCCAATTGCCCATGTTGTAATTTTTTTTCTAACGGAACTTTTTGTTTAAGGGATTCACTTTCTTGCCATAAAAGATAATATCTATTATCGTCGAATAGCTAATCGTCCATGTTGTAAAACAAATTTCTGATGGAACTTTTGGTACAATGGATTCACTCCGTTGCCCTAAAAGATAATATCATACTTAACGCTAAATTTGAATGTCTGATCATTGACTACTCACGTTTCGAATATAACCGTTTTCGGAACCATGTGCAAATCATTTCTGATGCCGTTATTTGTCGTCATAATTTGGATAACTATGACTGTCAAACGCCATCCACGCTCGTCTTTTTTCGGTGAATTCCGTTATACTTTTCATTACAAATCGTGTGTGGAAAATAAATTCTTACCTTTATCTTGAAAAGGGGTGATAGGTTGGTAAGTTCATAATGTTAAACCAGTATCTACCTGGAATAGTTGCTAAAAGCTTCCTCTGACATTATTCTGAGAAATTATACACTATATGTTACAATATGAAACATATTTCTGAAGAGAAAAATTAAACTAGTTATTAAAAAGAGCAATTGCCTTGATTTGATTTTGTCTGATTTTTTTACAGTCGTCTCCAGCTTTGACGAGGTAAAATGATAAGGCGCTTGACGTGCTTGTTGATAGACCGCAGGGGTAAGCAGTTTCATATGGAGAATCAGTTAGAAGCAACTGCCGGCGTCATCCCAATAGTTTTGTATATGCACACATGTTATTTTAAATTTGTCATGTTTTGTTTGTATACTTCTTGTACACTTTGGGGATGTCAGGAAAATGAAAATAAATGGTTCCAACTAAAAGACAATATATTTAAGCTAAATGAAGCAGTAATAAATCAAATATATGATGTAAAGTTCAGCCATGGGGTTCACACAAAAATTGCCGCTAATGGGCTTTATGTGAATTTTATAATTTGTTCTCTGACATTTAGCATTAACGTACAATATCATTAAGAGAAAAATTGAAAATATAAAATGTTCAAAACATTTTGCTACTGCCCCTTTAAGACATTGTATAGACTTTAGAGATGCACATGGGCTACGCATGTAAAAGGTATTTTGTTTTCATATGGATTTGGTTTGGTATGGATTACCCAGGATGTTGGTAATAGTACTTTGTTTATCAATACCTTTGTACAACGACTTAAAGATTGTAATACTCAAGATTGGTACTCTAGAATTTATGAATCAAGTAAGTTATCTAGCTATAAAGAATATAAATCATTGTTATCAGTAGAATATTATCTAAATGTAATCCCAGTGAGGGAATATAGAAGACTCTTATGTTTATTACGAATTGGTGAACTTCCCTTGATGATTAATACTGGCAGACGTTGTGGCATTGCACGGTGTGATAGGATATGTAAATTTTGTGCGTTAGGTTGTATAGAAGATGAGTATCACTTCCTTCTGAAATGTCCATTATATTCTCATCTTAGATTAAAATATATCCCACAGTATTATTGTATTTCAACGAATATGAATAAGTTTTATACACTTTTAACATGTACTAAGGAAAATATTTTGTTAAATATTGCTAAGTTCATTAAGGAAGCATTATATTTGAGAAATGTTAAACATGATATACATCTGTCACAATAAGATTGTTATTTGTACATGGGCCTATGGCCTTTATACCGAATAAAAGAATTGAATTGAATTGAATTGAATAGAGATGCACACTGAACCCTCGTTATGAAAATTCTAAATATAGAATTAATATCCTTTTGCCAAGAATATAATTCAACTTCAAATATCTAAATTTCATTTCATCAATCGACATATTAAAATTGTTTAAGTTAACTAATCCTGTTCTGATTGATGATTGAAGACAGTTCATCTGACTCTCTTAATCTCATTATGTCATCATCCACCAATCAGCGGTGCAATGACACGACAAAATTCCTGTCAGACCAATCAAGCTCTGTTATGACAGTCGATGCCACAGCGAAGGTCACCGTGACACGGAAGTTCACTCGAAATTGTCAAGTCCAACATATATAATGAAAGCGTATGATGCTCCTCAGTATCCAAATAAAGTTCTTGCAATTAACTCAACAATGTCTGAAACATCGTATGAAACCTTGTCCTCGGCCTTTGACAATGACTCCAACTCTCTTGGCTTTGACCTTGACCTTGAGAGATCATACCTACCATTTCATGATACTATGTTTCATTCTCCTGATTACTCTGCCTTGATGACGTCATCTGACCCGGAAGATGACGTTTATGCATCAATTTATAGTGGGAGTCCAGACACAGAGGCAGCACTTTGCTTCACGTGCTGTGACGTCATCACTGACCAGTATTTCCTACAAGCAGGACAACACGTCTGGCATGAACATTGTCTCCGATGTTGTGTATGTCAAGCATCTCTAGACAGCCATACTTCCTGTTACGTCAAGGACGACAACATCTTCTGCCGCAGAGACTTCCTCAACACCTTCCAGAGCAAATGTAGTTCCTGTTTCCTTCCTGTAGAGTCTGGAGACTGGGTCAGATCAACTGGTCAGCACGTGTACCATCTGGCGTGTTTCTCGTGCATCACGTGTCATAGACAGCTGTCCACAGGAGAAGACTTCGCCATCCACGACGGCGTTGTTTTTTGTCGAGTCCACGCATGTTATTCAGAAACTGAGATCTCGATCAGACGTACCAAGTCTAAGAGATTCAGGACAGCCTTCACAGACGACCAGATTGCGGTTCTTCAGAAATACTTTGACCTTGACACCAACCCAACCGGAAGTAGCCTCGATCTGATCGCCGAGGAGTCTGGGCTGCCGAGGAGAGTGGCTCAAGTGTGGTTCCAGAATGCACGTGCAAAGTCCAAGAGGAGTAGAAACTGAATTGTGTACTGTTTATATGTCATCAATAGTGCTACTACATGTTTCATATCATTTATGGAATCAATTCCATTTTGTGATTTTAAGACATGATATGTAAATATGTTTCATAGGAATAATAAATTATTTTACACTGAATGATGTTTATTTATTGTTTTTCTAATCTATATGGAATCCCCAAAAAATTATTTATTCATACAAATAGCCTCAATCCAATGGCAAAAACAGAATACGCTATATTGTAAACTAAATTCTGAGGAGTATTTGCAGAAACCTCAGTTAAATATTCTCTAGAGAAGCACGAGACATGTCTTTAAATTTCTAAGAAAATATAGCTTTAGATTTAAAATTTCACATGATTTCAATGGTAAGAAATTAGAATTTAACAAGGCTGTTGACAAACTATTCGCAACAGGTTAACATAAGCTTTTGTTATGTTCTTGTGTGTTATGAGGCAAAACATTTGGTGCCAAAGTCATTTGATTGTATCATTATCATTAAAGGCCATTCTTGATTAGCATCCTTTTGGCAATGGATGGAAAAGGTATTTTCACAATATTTGCCTCTTGCCCTTTCTACGTGTTGTTTTTGATTTACAGATTTTCTTCAGTACAATTTTGCAAATCAGTTTTAAAATGGTTCTAAAACAAACTAAATGTCTGCAAATTACCCGTAAATAATCATGTAACAATTACGTTCACAGTTGTGTTGTTATATTCGGTTTTTAGAAAGTCCCAAATATTTCAAAATTACCTACGCCTTTCTTTTTTAAGGGTATATTTCAAACCCTTTGAAATAAATTCCTGACCAGCAAAAAGATAATTCATTTTCAAAAACAAAAAATGACAAAATTCATAATTCTTTATGCAACATCGTCAGAAAATAATTGACAGTTGTTTATCATATTACATCTGAATATGTTCTCATTGAATATGCTGAACAGTTACAAATTTCAACAAGATTCAGTTTCTATAATAGTTATGGTCCAAAATTGCGCAGCCAACAACACCAAATTTCACAACTCTTTTTGGAAATAACACTTTTGACATACATGCAATAATATGAACAGCAGTTTTATGTTCATCTGCCCTTTTCTTTTAAAACAAATTGTAATGATTTTCGATCAAAACAGTTTGAAGGGGGAAATGCATTAAATATAACAGAACGCAATAACAAAAAATAATATCTATTATCCTTATTTATTCTATTTTCCTAATTTTGTTGATACAATAAATTTTGAAAACTGTTTGAAAAAAGCAAAAGGTGAGTATCGAGTTGACATGGCGGTATCCCCGCGATTCGACCGAAGTCTTATTCAACGAGGATAGATCCGATGCTTTAGGCTCATAGGAAAGAAGGTTTCAATCCACCATGCCACGGCTCACCCGGTAAACACTCGATAAATTTATCTATACATATCTACTATAGATCGTCCATGTTGTGGTGCAATGATGTTCGGCATTACTCGGTAAGTTCCGACTCCAGTCGATAAAATCGTTATTCTCCGTTGTAATAAATTTGAAGAAGCGCACATAAAATATATACAGTGTCATGATTAGTCATTTGAAGACTTCTATATAAAAAGTGTGTTTCATTTATAAATTACAGATTTTGGGTACACATTAATGACATAAATTCCATTCGTCTCAATTTCACAAGTAACAAAACGCTAATCTACATTATCTTTTAACTTTGACTTATGGAAACACATTCGCTAATTTGAATGGACTGCTTCAACTATTTACAAGATAAACCATACTTTTAAATCAAACATATAACATATATACATTACTGTTTTTTTTTCTATACGTTTTCCAATGTTGGATATATTATTTTGATAATAAAGAGTCCATTTCAATGCCAATCAGTAAAACGTGACAAACAAGTGTTTTAAGAATAATGAAATTATTTGAAATACTAGTTTACATTTATGATGAAAGATTCTGTGTTCCAAAGACGAATTATTAGCGTCATTTATCATTACGATTTTGTTTATTCAAACACTAGTGAACGCGATGATTAAGACATTTCAGGGGACTTTTAACAAATAATTTATATAGTTAAAAGCAACTTTTAACTGCTTTAAGTGTTAAAAAATATAAAGATAAAATTGTAAACTAAACATTTGAACAGAGGTTCTAAGGAACATTCGAGGAAAAGTAAAAAAACAAACAGAAACTGTAGAAGGTGAGTATCGAATTAGCATGGTGGTATCCCCGCGGTTCGACCGAGGTTTCCCCAACGAGGATATTTGATCATATGCTTCTGTCTCACATGAAGGAACCAAGTCTTCCCACCACACCACGGCTCACCCGATATACCAGACAGGAATAAGTCTACAAGTATATACTTCTCATCGATTGAGTCGTTGTGCAAGAAAACTCGGCGATACCCGGTATTGCTCGGGTATATTCGGTAGATCCGTCAAACTAATCGAAGCGCACGTAAAATTAGTATCATCCTTGTAAATAAGAGTAAGTGGAGTGTCAATCTAGTTAAAACTAGCTGCACTGTATACGTCACCTAAATACTAACATGAGGACTTTTGGGACGTATTCATTACAGCTAGCTTTAACTAGATTGATGGAGTGTTAATAGATGCGAAAAGTGTAGTTCTTAAAAAACTCTGGTGGCTCGATGAAAACATGCCCAATCTTGCTGCCAAGCTCTTAGAAAGGTAGGTACCTTTTACAAAAAAAGACGACTGACTGAATAATCATATCATTATAGTCATAAAAGGTTACATTTATTTGCGATCACTATAAATCTCAAGAGTTTCCACCCAACGGAAAACACTTGGAAGTTTCTGAATTTAGATTTTAGATTTAAAATTTCACATTATTTCAATAGTAAGAAATTAGAATTTAGCAAGGCTGTAGACAAAGTGTTCGCAACACGTCAACATAAGCTTTTGTTATGTTCTTGTGTATTATGAGTAAAAAAATTGGTGCAATAGCCATTCTTGATTAGCACCTTCCTGGCAATGAATGGAAAAAGTATTTTCACAATATTTGCCTCTGCTTGGTTATAAGTTCCAAATGCGTTTGCCCTTTGTAGTGTTGTTTTGCTTTGCAGATTTTCTTCAGTACAGTTTTGCAAAACTGTTTTAAAATGCTTCTAAAACAAACGAAATCTCAAAAATCTGCAAATTACCCGTAAATAATCATGTAACAATTACGTTCACAGTTGTGTTGTTATATTTGGTTTTTAAAAAGTCCCCAAAATTTCAAAAATACCTATGCGTTTCTTTTTTGAAGGGTATATTTTAAAACCTTTGAAATAAGAAGATTTTTTATTTTAGAAAATAAAAAAATGACATAATTCATAATTTTTTATCAGAAAATCATCAACTATTTACGAGATAAACCGTACTTAAAAATCAAACATAAAACATATATATATATACTGTTTTTTCTACAAGATTTCCAATGTTGGATATATTTTTTAATAATAAAGAGTCCATTTCAATGCCAATCAGTCAAACGTGACAAACAAGTGTTTTAAGAATAATGAAATTATTTGAAATACTAGTATACATTTTTGATGAAAGATACTGTGTTCCAAAGACGAATTATTAGCGTCATTTATCATTTCGATTGTGTTTATTCAAACACTAGTGAACACGATGATCAAGACATTTCAGGGGACTTTCAACAAATAATTTATATAGTTTAATGCACATTTTAACTGTTTTAAGTTTTAAAAAATATAAAGTTAAAATTGTAAATTAAACATTTGAAAAGAGGTTCTAAGAAACATTTCGAGGTAAAGTAAAAAAAAAAAACAGAAACTGTAAAAGGTGAGTATCGAATTAGCATGGTGGTATCCCCGCAGTTCGACCCAGGTCTCCCCAACGAGGATATTTGATCATATGCTTCTGTCTCACATGAAGGAACCAAGTCTTCCCACCACACCACGGCTCACCCGATATACCAGACAGGAATAAGTCTACAAGTATATACTTCTCATCGATTGGGTCGTTGTGCAAGAAAACTCGGCGATACCCGGTACTGCTCGGATATATTCGGTAGGTCCGTCACACTAATCGAAGCGCACGTAAAATAGGTATCATCCTTGTAACTAAGTTTATGAACTATCGGGTCTAAACACAATTAGAGTGTTAAACATGAATGACGTTCATACGAAAAGTGTAGTTCTTAAAAACCTCTGGTGGCTCGATGAAAACTTGCCCAATATTGCTGCCAAGCTCTTAGAAATGTAGGTACCTTTTACAAAAAAAGACGACTGACTGAATAATCATATCACTATAGTCATAAAAGGTTACATTTGTTTGCGATCACTATAAATCTCAAGAGTTTACAAATTGGTGCAATAGCCATTCTTGATTAGCACCTTCCTGGCAATGAATGGAAAAGGTTTTTTTCACAATATTTGCCTCTGCTTGGTTAAAAGTTCCAAATGCGTTTGCCCTTTGTAGTATTGTTTTTCAGTACAATTTTGCAAAACTGTTTTAAAATGCTTCTAAAACAAACGAAATCTCAAAAATCTGCAAATTACCCGGAAATAATCATGCAACAATTACGTTCACAGTTGTGTTGTTATATTCGGTTTTTAAAAAGTCCCCAAAATTTCAAAAATACCTATGCGTTTCTTTTTTTAAGGTTATATTTTAAAACCTTTGAAATAAGAAGATTTTTTATTTTAGAAAATAAAAAATGACATAATTCATACTTTTTTATCAGATAATCATTGACTCTTGTTTATCAAATCTGAATATGTTATCATTGAATATGCTGAACAGTTACAAGCTAAACAAGATTCAGTTTCTATTATGGTCCAAACAAGCCAACAACACCAAATTTCACAACTCTTTTTGAATATAACACTTTTGACATAAATGTAATGCTATGAACCAATGTGCTTACAAACAACATAAATTACAGCAGTTTTCATGTTCTTTATCAAAATCTGCTCTTTTCTTTTAATATGGATTTTTTTTCATATTTTTAAAATATATGTACTTATGTTAATTTTAAAACTATTGAATCAAGACAACATGAAGGGAGGAGATGCATTCAATGTTATTGACCTCAATAAAAACGCTAAAAGTATTCAATATTCATTATCTTTACTTTAAACGATTTTGTTGATACATCAAATAAAGTAACCTTTTTGAAAAAAGCCAAAAGGTGAGTATCGAGTTGACATGGCGGTATCCCCGCGATTCGACCGAAGTCTAATACAACGAGGATAGATCCGATGCTTTAGGCTCATAGGAAAGAAGGTTTCAATCCACCATGCCACGGCTCACCCGGTAAACACTCGAGAAATTTATCTATATATATCTACGATAGATCGTCCATGTTGTGGTGCAATAATGTTCGCCATTACTCGGTAGGCTCCGGCTCCAATCGATAAAATCGTTTTTCTCCGTTGTAATAAATTTGAAGAAGCGCACATAAAATATATACAGTGTCATGATTAGTCATTTGAATACTTCTATATAAAAAGTGTGTTTCATTTATGAATTACAGATTTTGGGTACACATTAATGACATAAATTCCATTCGTCTCAATTTCACAAGTAACAAAACACTAATCTACATTATCTTTTAACTTTGACTTATGGAAACACATTCGCTAATTTGAATGGACTGCTTCAACTATTTACAAGATAAACCATACTTTTAAATCAAACATATAACATATATACATTACTGGGTTTTTTTCTTTACGTTTTCCAATGTTGGATATATTATTTTGATAATAAAGAGTCCATTTCAATGCCAATCAGTAAAACGTGACAAACAAGTGTTTTAAGAATAATGAAATTATTTGAAATACTAGTATACATTTATGATGCAAGATTCTGTGTTCCAAAGACGAATTATTAGCGTCATTTATCATTTCAATTGTGTACATTCAAACACTAATTAGCACGATGATCAAGACATTTCAGGGGACTTTCAACAAATAATTTATATAGTTTAATGCACATTTTAACTGTTTTAAGTTTTAAAAAATATAAAGTTAAAATTGTAAATTAAACATTTGAACAGAGGTTCTAAGAAACATTCGAGGTAAAGTAAAAAAACAAACAGAAAATGTAAAAGGCGAGTATCGAATTAGCATGGTGGTATCCCCGCGGTTCGACCGAGGTCTCCCCAACGAGGATATTTGATCATATGCTTCTGTCTCACATGAAGGAACCAAGTCTTCCCACCACACCACGGCTCACCCGATACACCAGACAGGAATAAGTCTACAAGTATATACTTCTCATCGATTGAGTCGTTGTGCAAGAAAACTCGGCGATACCCGGTATTGCTCGGGTAAATTAGGTAGATCCGTCAAACTAATCGAAGCGCACGTAAAATTAGTGTCATCCTTGTAACTTAGTTTATGAACTATCGGGTCTAAACACAATTAGAGTGTTAAACATGAATGACGTTCATACGAAAAGTGTAGTTCTTAAAAACCTCTGGTGGCTCGATGGAAACTTGCCCAATATTGCTGCCAAGCTCTTAGAAAGGTAGGTGCCTTTCAAAAAAAAAACGACTGACTGAATAATCATTTCATTACAGTCATAAAAGGTTTTGTTGTGATCACTATGAGTCCCAAGAGTTTTCACCCAACGGAAAACCACTGAAGTTTCTGAATAGTAAGGGTACTCTGCGAGCTTATTCAAGTAAGAGGGTTATGCCGAATTAAATACAATGATGATGAAGTAACAATATTTATACAAACAACTGTTCAAGTCTTGTTTGACTTATCACAATAACATTTCAACGCCCTTTTCAAGAAATGCTGTAACATGTAAAACAATTCCAAGTGATACTATTTACCTAAACACGAATCACGTTGAGAAATTCTTTATAACTTGTCATACGGATCATCAAATAACAGTCCTTATCATTGTTTTGTTACACTATTAACAAATCATTTTGCTGCTCTAACACACTATGGGAACAAATGCCAAAATGCAAACATCGTTTTTGGGGCTTTTGGTTTTATTTTGGACACTTCCGTCTTGTGATGACGCCGTAAGACTCGACTGATCAAAGGGCAAGTGTAGCGTTTGCGCACTGATAATGAAAATAACCAGTTTTCCCTACGTGTGAACGAAGTAAGCAAAAGGGTGGCAACGACATTCTCTCGCCTGGAATCAAAATAATTTTGGTGTTTTAAAGTTTATTGTTCCAAAAATTCAATAGAGACATATATGTCTTCAAAATGATTTGCTCTCTTAGTTAAAACCTCTGAATTTCATAATTTCACGTAAGATATATTAAATTTAACAATTTTATCGCTCAACACTGCCTCTCAAATCGTTTTTCAGGTCCATTACCCCCACAAGCTTCCGCTTTACGGAGTGAATAGCAAAAAACAATAGAAAAGAGAATTCTAAATACATGAATACATTGGCATTCATATTCTTGACATGATAAAGAGTTGAAATTTTGATGTTTAATAATCATTTTGTTTAATAATTTTTTTTGGTTAGATTTACAGGAAAGTAAAAAGCGTTTTTGGACACCTTGTAATAATTTAAGAGTTGAAATGTATGTTTCTTATGCAAAAATTAGTAGGTCTATGTTATTCTAAATAGGCCTACTGTACACGATGTATTTATTATTTCTTCCCTTATAGTTATACATCTGGTGACATTAAAAACATACAACGATTTTTAAAATTACGTTTTTCATTTAGTCCTAAAATTAAGCGTCTTTTACAAAATACTGTTTCTAACGGGTTCGTCCGTGGAATTTGATGTCAATTTCACCGTCGCTGCGACAACGCACGTGCATCCCGTGCAAATTGCTTTGCAGGTTTGTTTGATCTTGCTTTGACATTGGCTATATGCCTTGTCCCAATTTTAGCATACTAGTTGCCAAAGTTTAAAATCAAGAAACACCACACCTCATAACTTTAATTTATATCAAAAGGAGGCTTTATCGATAACTCTTCCTAATTTACGTATACTGCCTAAACCTTTTTCTTCATTCTGTAAACCGGAAGCTTGTGGGGGTAATGGACCCGAAGAATGATTTGAGAGGCTGTGTTGAGCGATTAAAATGCTCAATTTAATATATTTTTCGTGAGAGCAAAACATTTTGAAGACGTGTATGTCTTTATTGAATTTTTGGAACAATAAGTTTTGACACACCAAAATTATTTTGATTCCAGGCGAGAGAATGTCGTCGCCACCCTTTTGCTTACTTCGTTCTCACATAGGGAAAACTGGTTATTTTCATTATCAGTGCGCAAACGCTACACTTTCCCTTTGGCCTGATACATCATGGAACACTAAACGGCTTCAATTATGAGGGTGACATACATGTATATGTAAAATCGATGTAGAATAAAAGATCACGTTGTGAACACGTTACGGTATGTAACCGATGTCAACAAAAGAAATACATTATATTAATTTCGCGGGGTTAAAATTTCGGGGCGGTAAAAAGCCTTGTTATATATAGAATATGAGCAATATATGCCCATGCCTCAACATCCTGTCGCAGGGTATAACGTACTATACGCTAACACTCCACTTTCATATGAAAGGAATACGTTCTACCCTGAGACAGGATGATGCCTCAAGTGCTTATGAGTTGTCGTCATTGCTTTGTGTAATGTAAAAACAATGAGATTTGAGACGCTGTTCGCTCGTTTCTGTGTCATAACATCCTATATCCAGATTGCGACATTGTCCATTTCGTTTAAATCGTGAATTCATCCAAGTTCATCACAAACCTACCATTACATTACATTATGCCTTTGTCTGTCTACAGGAGAAGAATCCGCCATCAATGACAGTGGTTATTATGGATAAGACATGGTCCACGGGCATTATCAATAATAAATTATGTCTGCGGGATTTGCCCTCGGGCAAATCACGAGGGCAAACATAATTTATTATTGATAGTGTTTATGGACCATGTCTTATCTATTTTATAAACCGCCAACTAGTAATAATAACATTGACATATGACCGATAACGTGAAAGGATGGGAAATAACAGAGGCGGCCGTAAAATATCCAAAACCTAAACTAAGACCTTTGTTATAAGAGGACCAGACAAAAGAGCTCTGTCAGCGCTGTCATGATAGCTCAGTAGTTAGAGCGTTGGGTTAAGCGTTCGGGAGTGTAAACACTGCGGGTTCGAGACATTTGTAGTGTAAAAATTAGATTTGTGATATTTTTTTTCAAAATGAAAGTGATAGTCAGTTGACACTTTGACTTCAACATAAATTCATCAATTACATCGTTCGGAAATAATTATTTGAAGAGGGCTATATCATTATAATATCATGCCTTGTAGGGCGATTGTGTTTATAATAACCTGCATCCGATGGACATTATTTGAATAATTCCCTTGCCGTACGAGTCAAATTAAAATAAATAAAGACCTCAAAGAACAATGGAGTGACGTTCATAAGTCGAGTCCACACTTAACCCTTACACTGATCATGACAAGTCCAGAAGACGACCCAAGAACAAGAGGATCCGGCCTTCAGTGAACCTCTTCTTAATGTAAAGGCCCTTTTCTTTGGCAATAATTTAAGCATTGGCCCACGTCGGCAAAAACATCAAGAGGTCAAGAGCTTGAAGAAGACGTTCAAGTTAAAAGTCTTAACAGTCTGTTTTTTATCTTTGGGATTTTGTCCTACCCTGAATAGCAGGAACGAAATTACTATTTCTTCAGGGTAATAATAAAATATGGACACTTTGAGCATGCCTAGTATTGAAAAGCGAATGGACTATTATCATTATCATTGTCTGTTTACAAGGTTTGATGGAAATAACACTGGATTCATATACAGTGAAAGAATTTCATCCATCCGATTTTAACAGGATTGCTAAACCTCAGCACTAACGTAGGTATATGAGAGTTTTGCTTGTATGCATTCATTCCTTTTACTTGTAACAGAAAAAATAATAATAAACCACTTAAAAGTTCCTTCTGCTTTATTCGTAACGTCTTTTTGAGAGAACAACAAGTAAACAAAAACATTTGATCATGGACAATGTAAGGAATTTCAGAAAACAATAAACAATTTAAAATTCTTATTATTTTGTTAAACAATTTTGAAAACCCACTGTATTGGTATGAAAAGAAGATAATTTATTTTATGTGATGGAATTTTGCTGCTTCGCATATGGAATGATTCAACGTTAGAGAGTAATACATTCAAACAATAACAAGTATCACAAGTAATACTCTGACAATTGTATGATATGAAGGATTTCATGAAAGCACTTTAGTTGCAAAAGGGACAAGGTCATTAGTTCGATTAATTGGCGAAGATATTGCACGGTTAGTAAATTGTAGTTTCTAGATGAGCGAACATGGTGTTCATATAAAGTTCATCGCGACTTGGGAATGACGTGTTAATACAAATCTTGAATAGAACACGACAAGGAATAATTCAAGAGAAGGGAAAATCTTTTTTAACATAAAATATCTAATTCTTATAAATTTACATCAAGTATATTAAAATACAGAAATAGAAAAATCTTAAGAATATTCCATAATTATTGATACATATGAGCGTATCATTGTCTTACAAACACATACAGAAGTCATTTCAATAAATCACAATTTAAATTCTTAACATCTAAAATTTCAACCTACCCCGAAATATCCTCAATGAAAAGTAATTCAACAACTCTATAAAAATAATATCTCCATCTCTTTCCCTTAAGTAGCTTAAAGACGGATGGCAGGGTTGTCAACGCCAACTTTAACATCAACGTCATCAACGTCAAGGGGAACCTTATCCTCCATGACGTCATCCATCTTCTCAGGGATCTCCTCTCCTTGAGGAACATACACTGGAGGCGCCATTGCCTCCTCAAACTTCTCCTTGCCTATCTTCTCTGTCTCAGAGATGTACATGGGAGGCTTCTCCTTGTAAGGTGGAGGGGGGATGGTGGCGCCGATGTTGTAGATGTTGTTGTCGTAGGCTGGGGGGTTGGCAGGGGGATCACGTCGGGTACGACGACACCGACGGTAGAGGTAGCCGGCGAGGAGGAGAACGACGATGAAGAAGAAGACGGCGACCCCGATACCGATGTACATGGCGCTGCGGTGTCCGTGGTGTTTGTCCTGGTCATGGAAAGCATGGAACTCGTCTGTTGAGAAAATGAAAACATTATTTTTGGGTCAAACTTCTCTGAAGTTTTATGGATCTAATTTTGTGAAATAGGAAATTTTTTGTCTGTGTGTAATTCAAATATTAAGGAATCGATATTATTCATTCTTGCCTGAGTCATTT
Organism: Steromphala cineraria; assembly: GCA_916613615.1. NCBI lineage: Eukaryota > Metazoa > Mollusca > Gastropoda > Trochida > Trochidae > Steromphala > Steromphala cineraria. The sequence continues at coordinate 41,594,494 of OU744725.1, forward strand.
ATGAGGAATTGTTCAAAGGTAATATACAAATGGGAGACAACCCCCTGAATGACTGCTGGTCGTAGAAGACCTATGGGGTGGTACGTAGCGACTTTCTGTCGAGAATCCTATGATTCAAAGGTTTGTTACAAATAAAAGACCACCATGTGAACCACTGTTAGCAGATGGATGGCCTTTATTTTGGATACATAAATAACCCCTCTCAAGAACTTGGCGTTTGATTAAGAATTCCATTATGTGATGTTATAAAATTCATACTAACCATAGTGTCCAACCTTGACGAAGAAGCTGCATTTGGCCATGTTGCCCTCGTAATCTTCCGCCGTGTACACGATAGGGTGCTCTCCCTTGTGGAAGTGATCTCCGGACTTGTACTTGGGATGCTTGCTGCGCACCAGTCCGACATTGTCACTTGCCTTTGGTTCCTTCCACTCTGCCTTGCCCTCCTTGGTGAGGTAGACGTCAGGGGGGCAATGTGAGAAGGTGGGGGCATGGATGTCTGTAATCAGATAGTGTAGTGATTCAGTGGGGGCAATGTGAGAAGGTGGGGGCATGGGTGTCTGGGGAGATGCTAGGAACATTTTTATGTCAGTAGTCGAGAAACTGATTAGGTAAGGGAGATTTGAGAAAGTTTGGGCATTCCGATTGGGAACGACGCAGATACCTGTGTCGGAACGTCGCATATCGTGAATGAAGAAGTTGCCATTCTTACATTCCTATTCATTGACATATACAGTCGTCTTTCCAACATTCACATACATGAATCAGAAACGTGAAAGGTTGCAATTTATTCTTTTATAAATCATTAAACCATGAAGGACCTTTATCCCTACAGGCGTGAAAATTGGATCGTAAACGTATGTACATCTTGTTTCTCGTGCATGAAAGGTGGAAGGATGTTCAAAATAATATTTAACGAATGTAAGCTCATTAAAGCAACGACTCACCTCGGATCCTGACATGGAACTCGCAATAAGCGTAGTTGCCCAATTCATCTCGTTCAGACGTGGCAATGACGGTGTCGAAGTTCTGCTCGCCAATTCCGGCCTGGAACTTTTCCCGGGTCAGCTTGACCTCAAGTTTCTTGTTCTGGAAGTCGATGGCGACCAAGGTGAAGGGCAGAGAAGCCTCGTTCCGGTCCTTGTGGACGTCGATGGTCACTATGCTCTCTGGGCAGTTGTTGAACGTGGGATCTGGGAGAGAGAAAAATGGAACAAACATGTAGATAGTAACGCACTTGGTTTGAACATTTTTTATAGTCGAGAGATTTGGAGTTTCTAGGTAGAAGTGTCGTGAAAAGCAAGGTCTTGAATCGTTTGACATCACTGTAATTCTGGACTTATTTGTGTCGAGACTCTTCCATACAGCAATTAAATTGTTTCCTAAGTCGACTGAAAATCATACCCCAAGCGTTGATCCGTTGATTATGAGCAATATTTTCCCCTTCATTATAGGTTATTGCAATTAATCAAAAAATATCGTTTTTACTTGTTTTGAATTCGACATAATTTCAATTGCTTTTGTGTTGGCATGAAAGTATTTTTAATTTTACGCATTTATTATGGGTATCGGCATGTTTTAATTAAATATTACTAATGTGAGTTTTAAAAAAGAGCTATTGGCTCTGAAACTCTTCAGCCTTTGTATTAAATTGTGATAGAGCTTACAATACATAGTTCTCGATGTGTTATGCATCATCAAAATTTGTAAGGGTCAGAAACAAATATGACTTAAATCTTAATTTGAATAGAATCAATAAAACCATTTCATATTCCATTTGACATGAGGAGCTACATAATCAATCATTTTGGGTGGCATACCTTCATAGTCTGGAAGATCGGGTCCCTCGCCATCTGTGGAATCAATGGTAATTCATTAATTGAATATCAGTTCTTGATGAAACAAATGTTCATTTTTGGCAAACTATAATATAGTCAATAAATATGGTCAAATAATGGTCAACTAAAGTTTAATTGCATAAAATGTACCTTGTATCATAGAAACTAAGACCACTTTGTTAACAATTTGACGACATTTTGAAAATGTCATTTACAACTCGTTAAATTATGTAACCTTTAAAGGGGCAGTAGCACGTTTTTAGGGGGAATATAAGGTGATGTCAGGAAAATGAAAATTAATGATTCCAATTGAAGGACAATGTATTCAAACTAAATGAAGCAGTAATAATTCAAATATATGATGTAAAGTTTAGCCATACCATACCTTTTTCTAACACAAACTGAATTAAAGGTGTTCACAAAAAATGGCCGCCAATGAATTTTATGTGAATCTCTATACTTTGTCCTCTGACTATGGATGATTGATTTGTGTTATGAGATTTGTGACGCCATAATACATATAGCATTAATGTACAATTATCAGTGAAAATTAAAAATATAAAATTTTCAAAAAACGTGCAACTGCCCCTTTGACGTCCAAGAACTTACTGCATTCATATTAATTCATATGATTTAATTTCGTTCACATTAATTTGATAAGTAACCTTGATACCACAAGCCAAATACCATGGATACAACAATACACTACACAAGGTCTACGGTAATAACAACACCAGTGGTCACACAAACATAAACCTTGTTTACCATCCACCAACATGTCTACAAACACGATATTGCAAAGATACCTATTAAAACGTTTTGTGGTCATTCATAATATTTGGTTGTGTTTATGCATATAACCATGCACCATGAAATCTTAAGATTAAACATACTGCCTTTCGGTTAGTAACAACAACAAAAACCAACAATATATAGGTATATACATGTCATGCAACTTTCCAAGTATTACATTTTATCATAATAAATTTCCAGTGACATATAAATATGATTGCGAAGGTCAAGAATATGTTTTATACCGGTAAATTCACAGTCTAAGTAAACCTAGCCTCAATATTATCCGTTTCACTTCTATACTGAGTCTAAAAAGGCCTAGTAGAGGGTCGCGTCAGCGAATTGACCAATCAGAACTCAGCTTACCAAGCCACAATAGTCTGCCTTCGCAGGTATAACGTTGGAAGGTCATAGGTCGCAGAAAGGTCGGCTGACGCGACCCTCTACTAGACCTTTCTAGACTCAGTATAGAAGTGAAACGGATCATATTGAGGCAAGGTTTACTTAGACAGGTAAATTCAAAACCCTAAAGGTTCACATGTGTACATGACAGGTGATACTATAAATCAACAACAACCTTAGAATATAAGTGTTAGTAGTGAAACCCCTTCAATACAACGTACGTGTTAGCGTTTTCTGTTCCCTTATGACATACAACACGAAAGCAAATTGAAGTTAGTTTCTACACCCTTTTACTTTGTTATTAGGCAACATTTACCAACATGTCACAACACGCATGGCCCAGTATTGTTACCAGTTGGCATTAATGTCCCTGTCTCTGTTTCTGTCTCTATCTCTGGGGTAGTTGTAAGCGGTCCTTGGGTCGTGTTAGGAACTTTATAATGCATGTCAAAGGTTAGAGTGATGTTACGAAGATTTGTTCAACCAAAAAGTTCAAATCAACGTTAATGCAGTGAAGCAACAAAATAAAAATATTAGTTTAATAAAGCTGTAGAAATGGTGGGCAGTTTTGGAACGTTTTTCATTTCAGGTACGTTATGAAAGAGAATGGTTAGTCTGACCGAACTAGGATGATGGCTTTATAAACCATTTTAAACTCTTATTTTAGAAATATATAATGATCAGGAGATATATTGTTAATAAATTAGCTGGACCAAACTAAGATAATGTTTTTTATAAAACATTTAAAATTCTTATTTTAGAAATATATAATGATCAGGAGATATATTGTTAATAAATTAGCTACAATGGGAGTGATTAAACATAAAATAACTACAATATATGACAATTTAAAGAGGTAAATATAAGTTACTAGTAAACCTGAGGTTTGTAAGTTAGCATGTCTAAAAATACGGAAAAAATAGTAAGGGGGAGAAAGGTAGTTATATGTGCCGGTTAGAGATTTGACGCATTTAAACGCATTTCATTTTTGAAAACGCAATGTTTAATTTGCATTGTGCTAAATCCCTACTTTGAAGTAAGAATTGTTTGATTGCGTTGCAAAATGTGTCTAATCTGTCCAATGTCAATATAGCTATAGCTGCTACCACTGCAATCATGGAATGAGTATTAAAATATTAAAGAAATTCACGCAAAACAGAGCAGGAAATTCAGAAATGATGATTAACAGAATTTAACAATGTTATCAAAGTATCAAACTCTAACGTAAGATTGAACAAAACAATATCAAGAAAACTTCAACTTCCTGACCTGCGCAGTACGGGCAGCACGAGTCTGGGTCTTCCCTCACGCTTGCGCACTCTCCAATGTCCGGACATACCGGCTTCCGGCACTGAGCTCCTCCAAAGGGCTTGTCTTTGTCGGGAGTGAGACAGGTGCAAACATTACACTCGTCGGGGTAGAACACCTCCCCCAGATTGTAACTGTGGTCCTCGTGTTGACACACCAAGTTGGCTGGCTGCATGCACGTGTGACCACACCCATTGTAGCAGCACTTCATGTTGCTGGGACATCCCTCGTCCGTCTCACAACTCTCTTGGCACGTGCCTAGGGTGTAGGCTGTGATCGGTGGGCACTGTCCCTTCTTCGGCTTGGCAGGCATCACTGGAGAAAGATTAGAAATTGTTTCAGCACGAATTTGTATATTAGAAAATTCCATCAATTATTTATTTCCTATCACGTCCCCAGTGAAGAGGATGGGATTGGCGGGTATGACACCTCTTGACCTTTGCAGGCGTCAGTGGAGTATAGATAAGAAACTGTTTTAACACGAATTTGTATTTAGTATATTCTTCATTGATTAACTGCCATCAATTGTATTTATTTCCAATCACGTCCCCAGGGAGGAGGGTGTGATTGGTGGGCACTTACACCTCTTTACCTTGGCAGGCATCACTTGAGCAAAGATTTGTGAAATATTTTACAAATTTGAAAAAAGTATAAGTATATTTCTCATTATTTAACTACCATCGATTATCAAATCAACAAAATCATCATCATTATCATCATCATCATCTTAATAACCGTTGCTAAAATCAACATACAACCACTAAGGCATCATCAACATATCATCATTATCCTTTAATTCAATCAATTACCAAACAGAAAAACATCACTATCATCATCACCAATACCACCATCAACATCAACGACAACATCAGTTCATCACCATGTTAACATAATAATAAATGCTCTAAGAACTCACGTTCGCAGTTCCTCCCACTGTACTCATGTCGACAGCGACACATTGGGCGACCATCCTTCACTACACACTTCCCGTTACCATTGCAGCCTCCCTCACACTGAGCTGCAACAATAAGATGTACATGTAATACATTTATTTGTGTCCATTGTCAATGCTAAAAGTGTCTTAGGAACTGGAAATCTAAATAAATTTAGATCAACAGGTTTTATAGTTGGTCATACTGTTTGGTCTAAGATTGGCCCGTAAGGCGGGTCATCCAGCTGAACTCTGACATCAGCCGCTCAGCCAATCAGAAAAGATGCCCTAGCTTGCTTTTATTTAGATTGAGGAACTGGGAGAGTTATTGGGGTAGTCAATACCTTACTTCAATGAATGCGACGTTTCTGTATAGGTACAGGTCAGATATTCATGGAATCATCATGAGAATCAAGGAGAATAGAAGACTTAAAGATGCCATTGGAATATTGGCTTCAATTAAACAATCGAATCGCTAAACAATAATGTTACCCTGCTGAAAAATTCGAGGTGGACATATGTCCTCCTATATCTATTGTAACAGCATTGCAATTGCAGTCTAAGGCTATCAGCTGATAAGATAATATAAATTTGGTTTCTTTCGTCCGAGGTTTTCACACCCAGGGCTTTTTTGTTGACCTATCAGTTTCTATAAGATTCAAACTTTTCTTTCAACTTCATTTTGATAATGATTTCAGCATATCTATTATTAATATTGGTTTTAAAGAGGCAGTAGCACGCTTTTAGGCGGAATATAAGGTGATTTCAGAACAATGAAAATAAATGGTTCCAATTGAAGGACAATGTATTTACACTTAATGAAGCAGCAATGATTCAAATATATAATGTACAGTTCAGCCAAGCGATTCTCTTTCTTACACAAAATGAATTAAAGGTGTTCACACAAAATGGCCGCAATGGACTGTGACTCTGACTATGGATGACTGGTTTGTGTAATGAGATTTTGACACTATCAAAATACATTTAGCATTAAAGGGGCAGTAGCACGTCTTTAGGAGGAATATAAGGTGATGTCAGGAAAATGAAAATTAATGGTTCCAATTGAAAGACAATGTATTAAAATTAAATGGAGCAGTAATAATTAAAATATATAACGTAAAGTTTAGCCATGCGAGTCCCTTTTCTTACATAAAATGAATTAAAGGTGTTCACAAAAAATAGCCGCCAACGGATTTTATGTGAATCTCCATACTTTGTTCTCTGAGATACATGTCGGTTAAAATGATATATTATAATATCGATCATTCAACATTTGTTCATTTTATTATACTTACGAGTCTCGCAGCGAGACCCATTGAAGTTGTCCGCGCACACACACATTGGTCGGCCCCTGTGGATGTCGCACATTCCATTGTTCATACACTCCAGTTTGCACAGAGCTGAAACAGCGAAAACCTTGAGGTCATTTGTCGCTCGACCACATTTTTAATTATATCATACGTCATGTTTGTTACAGTTTGAACAGACCATTGTAAAAATATTTGATCCCAAAAAAAATTTATCAATTGATTTTCATAGATATTCTGAACTTTTCGATTTATTGCTGTTTTGTCAACATTGCTCATTTGGTACAATGTTGATAACTTTCGGAATCATAACTTGTAAATGTGATTAAATAATTATAGGTAGAGATAGCAAATATTAGAATAGTTATTCGACATGATTTACCATTCATTGGTTTTTGTCACTGGTATACGGAATCATGTGGGCATACATTTTAGCATTTGTGCTCAACAAAAAAAAACAACAATGAGCTTAGGTGAGAAAAAAACCTACTTTCAATTTTGGCAACTTAGCTTGCAACATTTCCCCGCCGTACACCTCGCTAGTTCTGGTGTACGGTTTAAACAGTGTAAGTGGGACATACATATAACTACTCTATCCAGTGATCTACATGACCACACCCTGTGCTTACCTTCTCCACACTGTGCTCCAGTGTACATGTTCGGGCACTCACAGCGCCACCCCTCAGGGCCCCGGGCTGGTGTCCCACCGTTCAGGCAGGTGATACCTGGCTTTGTGTCGTCAGCTGAAAACGTTTGAAAGTTATCGCCATTTCAATTTATTTCAATAAAGAACAACTGTTAGGAGAAACTTTTTACTTCTAAGACAAACGGCAACTGATATATGGCCATTCGTATAGAGCATTGCTACTATGGAATGAGAATCAAAAGGATTTCATGACCTTTCGGATGGAGCATGTTTTGAAATGAGAAACAAACGTACTTTCGTCGACCCAAAGGTCAAGCTGGCTACTGTGGAATAGGTTTTTGAGGTTTTGACCCCTGTGACCCCATTTGGGGTCATGGGGTCAAAAAATCTACAATTTAGAATCCCAACTGGCCAAGGAGTCTACACACAACTTTTCAGCTCTCTAGACCTTTTGGAACTGGAGAAGGAGATGAAAATAGGTTTTTAGGGGTTTTGACCCCTGTGACCCCATTTGGGGTCATGGGGTCACGAAATCAACAATTTAGAATCCCCATTTGCCAAGGAGTCTGCACATCAAATTTCAGCTCTCTAGAGTCATTGGTTCTGGAGAAGAAGTCGAAAATGTGAAAACTTTACGGATGGACGGACGCCGGACGCCGGACGCCATGCCATATGCCCATCAGGTCTTTCAGACCTGATGAGCTAAAATGTTTTCTGTTGAATTGTAGATACGAGCATGATCATGGCCTTACGGATGGAGCATGTTCGAGCGGTGGCGTTCCACTTCCACCCGGGACAGCACCCGATATAACAGCGGTACATGATGCACTGGAAGGTTTTCTCTTCTCGACACCATCTGCCGTCATCACCGTCATCGTCATCACTGAAGAAGCTGTGGCCAGAAAGTTGAGTTACAGTCATTATATAGAACATATTTTACGAATACAATGTTTTGAATTTTATCATTGGTCCTTTAATGATTAAATCAGTATCCATTTTTTCGTGAATTAGTGTTTTTATCTGTCTATATGTATGAATGTATCTCCCAGAATTTGTCATCGTTTTGTCTTACTGAGGTTATGGAAGGCATTTTATCATATAAACGTTTTCAGAAATTTCGACATTTCCTCCAAAGCGAGTTATACCCGTTTATTTGGCAAGGGCAGTGTACTTATAATATCATTTGTCATGAACCATCCAAAAGGATATTCTTGTCTGGTCCTACGGAATTTCTTTCGAATGTCAGACAATGACAATCATGTCATGACTTTAAGAAAAAGTGATGTTGAGCTAATCGTCTCTCACCGATTGAGGAAGTTCTGGACGAAGTCCTCAACTGATCTCCGTTTTCTGGAGTGTGAGTCATCGTCTCCCTCTTCTGAGGAGGAGGAGGCGGAGGAGGAGGAGCTGGTTGTGGTCTCTGTACTACACGGGACGATCACAGGTCTGGTACAGTTCTCTACTTTAGTCTCGGTGAACTGGCATCTGTGGTCAACGCTGAAATGAAAAATATAACTATAATTGTTAATAAAGATTGGAGGAGCTGGTTGTGGTCTCTGCACTACAAAGGGCGAAGACAGGTCTGGTACAGTTCTCTACTCTAGTCTCGGTGAACTGGCATCTGTGGTCAACGCTGAAATGAAAAGTTTAATTCACTAGTAGTTTTAAATCATATGCACTGTCACTTTGAAGTATGTAGGCCTACATGTCTTTGTGTCTGAAACATTAGGTCTGTTTGGTAAATAAGAACCGACAACCTCGCGGACAGCGCATTATAGCTAGTCTTATCAATAATATTTGCTGTCGTTGGCATCAGAGGCTTTTCACACTGAAGAAATATGAAATGATCAAACGATGAGTGTGAGTAAATTTCTTTTTTTGGTGTACATAAACTGGCATAATCTATGACATGTAGAAAGAAGATTTAACATGGAAGGTCTTCAGGTCTTATAATAAATGATATTTTTTCGTAAAGGAGCAAAATGTATGATGGGATGAATGATGAGAATAACTTAATATACTTAATATAAAAGGTAACATAACAATATAATGTCTAGTCTTTCATAAGATTTCAAGGTTGTTCAAGGACTTCAATCAAAAAGATCTGAAATAAATCACTGAAAGTCAGTGATGAGACAATTTGCCCTTTCCAGTCGAAAGCCCTTTTCATAAAAATATTTCCAATATTTTGTTTTTGTTGAGAAAATGAAAAGAATATAGGAAAGAGCAGAACCTGGTTGATAAGCTGTATGTATTTCTATACGTGAAAGAAAAATATTATAAGTTTGCCTGCAAATACCTTTAACAACAATTTTGGCGACATCCTTTCTCAGCCCGCCATCCCCATTATACCTACTCGTGTCAAAATATGTATACCTGTATGCTGTAGGAATGTATAGACGACTAAACACCAAGAACAAATATATAAGCCTGCGGTACATAAAGAGCTTTGTTCACATCAAGGTCGGGCGTGACTTAAGTAAAAACGGTAGAGACTATTCATTCTATACTCAAACCAGTTTTTATTGATGTACATAGCCTTGAGTGTCTCTAGAGTATATATCCTTCCCGTCAATATATGCGATATATAAAAATATGTATGTTTTTGAACCAAAGAAGTAGAAAATATTTCAGATGGTAACAATATTCTTTTCCCTCATCAAAATAAGAGGAAAATGTGATAAATGTCCTCATAATATAATATTGAGATTGAAAAGATCCTGTTGTCAAAACGAAATCCTTTCAAAAACAAGTTTCAAGGTTTCAAATTTTTTATTAACTCAATTCCACCATCGGTGGTACATGAGCATAGATAAGTCAACATTTGTACATACAATTAAATAAATCAAGATGGCATACATGTTGAGATTTCCAACAATTTATACATTTTATACATATTCATAAAATTCGTGAAAGATGTGCAAGATGAAGTAAAATACGCCATTCGGAGATCTATTTTGAGTGCAAGGCGTGATCAAACAAGAAACGGGATTTGAAGGTCGTGAACACGGAAGTGAACGTTGTGACATAGCATTATTTATGAAATATGATCAAACGTTCATGCTTATGCATACATCCGGTTACAGCTGAATAGAGTGCTTTTACCACCTAGGGGTTCTTGGTTGATATCGTTGAATAAATTATCGAACATGCATTTGCATTAAAGGACACATACTAATAGACAACTTTCTAGTAAAAGTGTACGTGTACGCCATTACAAAAATATCATTCCCTCGGTCATTTCTTAATATTTTAGAATTGTTTGTAACATATTATCGAAATTGGTTCCATGACAGTGTCTTAATCTTAGGATAGAAACTAAAGACAATCTACACTTGATATTCAGTTTATGAACGTTGATTAGTGAAGGTGCATGCTTTAGGGTCTGTATTAGTAAGCAATTGACTTTTCTCTTAGTAATTCACTTATAAACTAAGTCTTGTCACACGGAACCTATCAAATAAAAGAATAAGATTTATTGCCCTCTATATGCCACACTGTAGTAGCTTAGATCAGAAACTCCTTAAAGTAATATAAGATGAAAGGTTATATAAGTTAAACAAGGGACGCTATATTTTTATTTGTTAAGAAGCCTTCATAAGTGTGTTATAGGTGTTAAACCTTCGGTTATTGAACCATATATGATAAAGTCTTCCGCCATGTGTAACTATACATTACATGTACATGAATAGAACGAACGTGATACAAAGTCATGTTTCATCAAATATACTGTCCTCGATTTCATTCCTTGACCTTAACTCAGTGATATAAAACCAGAACATAAAACAAAATATTCTTATGTAAAAGAGCCTCGATCAATTCGATCATTCTTTCTAAACATAAAGGTGCGCGAAGTTCTAGCTACAATTTAAAAAAGTCAATTATATGGTTTGTACTTTTCTAACCACAGCAATGTATTATTATGTATATATCATGTGGTTGAAGACAGGTTATGTACCAGAAATGCGCTGACCGTGACGTGACTTGCACGTTGTACTTTTCAAACCCTTGTTTCGCCATATGGGCATACAGGGTACTGAGTTATATTTAGATACATTACATCAAACATCGTGATATCTGAGTATCATGAAACAAAAAGTGTACTCATGGCGAAAAGCAATAGACAATTATATCAATTTGATGATACATGAATTTGATTGCGTTACAATTTGAAGTAGCCATGAAGTAGGTAAAGTCATAAACATACTACGTGATCTCTTCCAAGGACGAGCTCTCCTAATGTCAAATCAAGATTGAGAAAAGACTGCAACAATATTCAGAATAACTTTGATGTCCGATTACTTATAAAAGGTTAATTGACGTCGTATTTCAATGTTAAGGGGAGAAGTAATAAAAATGACATCATATGTCAATATGACGATCAAGAATTTTGACTCCTGAGAGATAATCAGAATTGATATCTTTAAAGGGGCAGTAGCACATTTTTAGGGGGAATACAAGGTGATGTCAGGAAAATGAAAATTAATGGTTCCAATTGAAAGACAATACATTGAAACGAAATGGAGCAGTAATAATTCAAATATATAATGTAAAGTTTAGCCAGGCAATTCCTTTTTCTTACACTAAATGAATCAAAGGCGTTCACACAAAATGGCCGCCAATGGATTTTAGGTAAATCTGTCCTCTGACTATGGATAATTGGTTTGTGTAATGACATTTTTGACACTATCAAACTAATACAATTACCATTAATGTACAATTATCAGTGAAAATTCTAAAATATGAAATTATCAAAAACGTGCTACTGTCCCTTTAAAGCTTGCTAATACATAGAAGGTGAACTTTCTACTGCTTTAAAGAATTGACACGCATTCATACATTAACATAATATATTCACAAATAAGTGTGATGTGACAGAAAGCAACACTGACGTTGGAACTGATTGTTAGGCCCCCTAGGATTGTCATCGATTGCACAACATTCCAAACAGTAATGTGAAGTTAATATTGTGAATTGATAAAAAACAATTAAACATTATATAACATTCCAAGAGCTTTACATGGGGGTATAGATTGAACAAAATATTGAATGAACTTAAATTGATTTCAAAAGTGTATAATCGATCTTTATATACGTATTTTCGGAGCGCTTGCATTGAATTCCATTATTTAAGTACGTTAAATTTACATTGTCTACTGTTTTTTTTTACAAATATTGCTTAGTTAAATAATGTTATGTGTATTGGTTGTTAACCAAGTGTACACATTTTCAATTTTGGGTTTCGGGAAGTTATATTTGGGTACATTATTGTATACAAGGGTAACACATATTTCATAAATGATATTTGATAACCAATCATTGCAAAACCGTTCAATTGAAATCATAAATCACACATGGACACCATGAAGCTTGGTCTTGAAATCGTGCCAAATTTCACTAAAAGAGGAATAATAAAATACAACCATTATATTTGACACAGCACCACATTTCAATGAGGTAAGATAAAGAAAAGCCCACACTTTTGTGTCGTAGCTTGACTTCTGTAATTACTTTGTCAGCAAATAGTCACGAAGCAACGACCACTATTCAAATAAGTTAATCTTAAGCACACACTTGAAAAACGTTTGAAATAAGTAGATACAAAATCTTATATCGAATTAAGTTAAGGTTATTTTCATGGTTATGTTTCAAAATTCAAAAGTTACCCTTATATCAAATGTCCTCATTATTCAAAATTCATATCAAGTATATCTTATATATCAATGTAAATATAGTATCGCTTTGGTCAAAGTTCTAGAATGTTTATATCGTGAGTAATATTTACTTTGTTGTTGTTCATGATAGAAGTCCCGGAGAAAGACAATCGTATAAATATCCCCGAATGTCACTTTCTGTTTACAAAGACCTATATGTACGAGCACAAAAGCCCGTATCGTGACGTTCGCAACTCCCGCTACGAGTTACCCATAGGGTAGTTTCTGCTAAGATTTATTTCAGAAGAAGCAATAACTTCAGTGCACATATTTCCCAATCTAAATAAATTGTTGTATGACAAAATAAAAAATCTGTTGATCTAAATTTATTTAGATTGCATATTACCATGATCGTGTTTCCTTCATTCACACTTCCTACATGTAGACGGGACGTTATTGAACAGGAGTTATTTAATTGTTAAATAAAACCGCAAAATTAATCCAAGCTTTTGGTATGTTCAAAGGCTTGTTTCATTGGCATAAAGTCTAAAAATTTAAAGAGATGTTTTAATTTATCATTGTCCTAACTGGTGTTGGGCCGATCTTGAAGTTTTATAAGCAAATAAATGCTATCAATGGGAGTGTAGGGTCACTGCGAAAAGTAGGGATGATAAAATCTGATTGGCAGGCTCTCTGCTGTTTCATTTTGAAACAATCTAATTTCATTTTAAAAATAAAACATTCGAGATATTTTTGTCGATCAATAAAAAAAATTTAATTAATTTTTTTTTGCAAACGTGTTTGTGTAAATCATATAATTTTTTAAGAATAACCATTTTTTTATAGAGTTATCCAACTGTTAATCATGGTTGACTAACTTTAACATAAAACCAACACACATGAATTTTGGAAATGAAAGCTAACAACATATTTCGTCTGCAAACAAGATTGTATCTACGAGCAATAACGTCAGCTAACAACAACATATATAAAAGATTAAAGATATCCCAATCTTTGTTCACCTGCGTGCCCAGTCCTCATGACGACGATTAATAATTGATCTTCTAACATTCCAAAGCAAATTTAAAATTCTTGCTTACTGTGCAAATATTTTGTTTATTTTCGTCTGAAAAATGTTCAGCACTTCGTTTTGATTTATATGTAAGTTATCAAACATTTTCTGCAATGTATAATGACGCATATGGATTCTTAAGAATTATAATTTGTTAAATTATTACCATTTATTCACAATCTGAATATATGGATATTCACCATAATGAAAATGGTTTTCTGATGATTTGACTTATTTATCTTTGATCAAAGTAAGCAAATAAAATATTATTTGTCAGGTAATTTGTATATAACAGTACAAGTAAATAATGTTCTGTATGTTATTTGGTCGTTTGAAGCATGTCGTATGTTCAACATAGTGTATGATAAATAGAGAATACTAAACGACGTCCCATGTAATAACATTTTTATGAAACAAGGATGAGGTTTTGTATCTAACGAGCTAAAGCGAGTAAAATACAGATACCTTTCACGAGTTTCTAAGAAATGTTATTAAATGGGACTAAGTTTTGAATTTTATTTATTACTCAAGGAATCACATCGTCAAAAACGTAAAGAAATTCCATTGCGGCCGTCCCACTACCATTGTGACGTCGTGCTTAACTATTATGACGTCATTCGGTTGTTCCGTCAGCGCGCGATGTTATCAAACCTTGAAGATTTATTAAACAGCGATATCTTCAACGGGAGAGTAATAGATTAAAGTACTTTTGAAGTTTCGGTGCTTGATTGACACAAGGCTTTTAGCGGGGTATTTCGAATCTACATTTTAAGCGTACATTTATGTCTTTTTAAGCTTATAAGGTGCCATAAATATTATTTTATTGGTTTGTAAAGGGACATTAGTTTCTTTACGGTAGCTCAAGTTACACTTTAGGCAGACCATTTTGTCTTTGGTTTAAGCCAATGTAGTATGGGAAAAATAAGACAGAATATATACGTTGTATGTTTCTTTCTGGGACTGTGGATATCCCTTACCTTTTATGGGTCAATACTGCATAACAAACTTTATAATTTTTTATTCTCTACTAAGGGAAAGACTTCAATAGTCCTTGTGGGTGGGAATGGCGTTCAATTGATGTTCTCGGATGACTAAAACCTCTGAATGTTTTTTACAATATACTTAATAACTGTATCATGCATAGTTGTTGACATTATTTTTAAAATCTCATTAATCTCTTTATCTCATGTGATCACATTTGCAACAGAATTAATTTGAAGTTTCTCGTTAAATTGCATGCAAATCTAATTTTGTGAAGTAAACTTTCATTTATTTGCACTCATGACTCATAAATTTAAACTTTATTCAAGTAGAAAATCTTTGAGGAGATTTTTTAAATATCCTGCAATATGCATTTGCTTCATATGGCTTTACTGATCTGTATAAATGAAGGTTTATTTTAACAACACATACTTCAGAACAATTCGTACATCACAGAGTTCAAGTGAAATGTCATTACTAAAAGAACAGAAGCCTTCAATAAATAAAAATACGATTTATGTTACTATACCCTATTGATAGAAACAATCTTTATATATTATGTACACATCTTTAAAGTGTTAATTTCAGATTTTGTGCCTGTTTATATCCCCGTTGTATTCGTTCATTTAAAATGCAAATGCCAACTGAAACTTTATCCTCTTTCAATTGATTTCTTGGTCTTAACAGCAAGATGAGATGTATTATTAACCATCTTGGCATAATTACATCTTTCAAATATCGTGTATATCCAACGGGGTTTATTGATACGATGCCACCTAGAATATAATAAAATATAACCATGTACCTTCCCTCCTCCTATATTTAATGTGGTTGTATATATTTCTTAACCAACATTATCTTTACTTTGTTGTATCAGAGGTCATGATTGCGAACTTTAATTTTTCATTCAAAGGTCAACCTTAAGGAGTTTTCAAAAGGCAAGAACGCATACCAAATCATCATTTACATTGAAATAACACATTTCAGCTTTGAAATCGATCATGAACATGCATTATGAGGTTATATATCAATTATTTAAGAATGTTATGACAAAGAATTAGAGATAGTCATACCCTTGATACAACAAAGTCATGAGAAATTTCGCAGTACACGAATTGCTTGGTAATGCAGTGAATAACGCGTTTGCCATCTAATTAAGAGGCGCGGTCTCGGGTTTGAATCCTTAAGAATCGACGTCTATGCCTCTTTAAGAGAATAAATTTCAGACAAACAGACAGACAGACAGACAGACATTTTATTCAGTAAAAGGCCATTGGCCCATAATACATAGACAAAATGATTATTTGCACGAGCTTACATAAACAGATTTGAATTTCTAATGTTCCTTACTTGATGTAAAAATAGACATACATGTTTGATAATTTCTATAGTTGTTGAGGACATAATATTTGCAAATACATTTCTACATGTAGTAAGGCCATGGTGCGTTTATACATTCAAAGACAGCTTTCTTTCGCTCATGTGATGCTTTTAGGTTTCACTCCAATGCATAATGACAAAGGAGGCACGGGCTTTCTTCTGTTAGCGAACACGATGCATATACAGTAGATTTTTGAACGTGTTGCTGAACATTACATTACCTCACGACATCCAAAACACTTTCACCACATCACAATAAGACCTATTTCCAGGACGCAATTCTATCCCTAAGTCTGCTTACATGTACCTTTACTTTGTCGTTCCCAATCTGAATATAGCTATTGTGCTTGGTTACAGCGCCCTAGTTTAAGTATAGGCAGTGACCCGAGACACAGAAAACATACACAATACATGGCAGACAACACATGACTTGAGCCATGCGAGGTCAGCCATGGGTTCAGTAGTTTATCGACTCACGTGTTATGACGGTGATCATAAACATGAGAAATGATTAAACGATTATGAGAAAACCAAGCATGGAATAAATATTTACTTACAAGTTACCTCTTGAGAAAACCAAGCATGGAAAAAATATTTACTTACAAGTTACTTCTCAAATGATTTTGTTTTTGTGTGTACAAGCTCGAAAATTTGAAATTTCAACGTCAGCCGATGTATGAAGGCTGATTTGTTAGATTTGGGGACATGTAGAATGGCACCACTGAATATTGAAGTTGAAATATCCTGGTTTGATGTCAGTCATGAATATGAATGAATAAAATATCTTAGAAGCCTAGTTGTAAATATGTAAATAAATATCAAACAATTTGTTTATCCCTATGTCGGCATTGTCAATAACTATATGTACATGGAATCCTTAATCATTTAAAATTTGTTTTTATGTATTATAACGCCAATTTTCTCTCAATAAATTTAAAATGTTGTTTATACCCTGTCAAATGTGTAAACCTTTAAATAGGGAATCATTATCAACTTATCACGTGTTATTGGTTAAGTGTTTTAGTGCATGTTTAACTGTCTTGTTGCCATAAAGGAAACGTGAATGCAAGACATAAATGTCATCATGTCACAAAGTAATATACACCTCTACCTGCGCTGTTACCTTGGATACGCTTATAGCCAGGTAAGTATTTCATATTTAATGTGGCCTTGGATGAATGTACCTGATATATACGTACATATTCCTCTCCAAGCAAAACGAATAGCGAAGTAACCCTTAACTTACAAATATACACTCGTTATAAATCAATTTCTTCATTAGATTAATTTGCTGAAAAAAATGCATATAATTTATAAACATATGTTGATTTGTAACGGAATGAATAGTTTTATAAAACGAGAATATATAAAGTGAAATTTTGTTGGATTGAATTGAATTGAATGCCTTATGAATGTTATATTTTTTT
Source organism: Steromphala cineraria (assembly GCA_916613615.1). Classification (NCBI taxonomy): domain Eukaryota; kingdom Metazoa; phylum Mollusca; class Gastropoda; order Trochida; family Trochidae; genus Steromphala; species Steromphala cineraria. The sequence continues at coordinate 41,612,232 of OU744725.1, forward strand.
TGTATGCGTTGTTTTCCTGTATACAGTAAGTTAAGAAACACAATGTTAAAATATTCAATTCCTTAACAACCACTTTTATTGTATTTATTAAAAGTTTACTTTGTGTAGTTTAATTTTTTCTATGTGAGTCACACTTTGAAGAATGACATTCATAGCTCTCCTTCGAATGTAGGTATTATTGTGTATATTCAAATCGTTGTTCGTGATCATATAACGTCACATTCAAAAACTTCATACTGATGCCTTTTATGTGATTTGTCATATACAATAATCGATCTAATCTTTGTGCTTCATTATTACTGAACAGTAATACATAATATTATGTCATCGATCTTGGGAGTTGTTGCAAAAGCGAATGGTTGCAACAGATGTGACCCAATAAGGTAACATCAAATACGCATTATATTACACAAATATAGTAAAACAAATTCTGAAACTGAAATCAAGATCAAAGTTTAATTTTAAGATAAGAGGAAACATGCTATTAAATACATATTCAAGACAACTATTAAGGAGACAGATTTATAGTTTTTGCGGAAAGATCACCGGGAAGGTCTTCAAGGGCCATGTTTTAATAGATTACATAATGGTTTAATCATCTTCCACTATTTTGCAAAACAAAACTGGTCGTACTGTTTATTATTAACACTTAATTGCTTCTTTATTTAAAGGATTTGTCTATAACCAACTTACCCCGATACAGTTATTTCTTTGTATTGCTTATTCCCCATGTATACATACGTTTCCATTCTTTGAATCTAACAAGGTCTATTGTTCGCATTTCAAAATGACACAAAACTTCGTTTAAATCAAAATTTCAAATTAACAAAAGAAAGGTGAATATAAACATAAAGAACAGATTGTTTACCTCTTCACTGACGCTGCAAAGCAGGCGACAACAACAACGAAAACCACAAAACGTGTCATTTTTCTGTAGCGGTAGGCACCTCTAAACTCGGCGCCGCTCTACCCGGGTATGTCGCTGTATCGAGCTCGCCAGGTGGAAAAGCTGAAAGTCACGTGACGCGTCTCGCTGTGGGGATAATATGTATACATGAATTGATCGCTTCCTGAATTCAACTGGGCTGTTTATTGTTGTTGACAATCTATTTTAGATTGACATAAGAGTTAGATATATGTTATGTCAGGGTTACTGTTCTCGTATATGTTGAAGTTCGGCGTCAGATAGTATTGCAGGTTTTCATTTTCTAAAATGTTAAAAATAAAAAGTATATCAAATTGGGTGTCTGTACGAATAGGAACATATTTCATAGTTCCCTAGTGTATAAAAGACGCGATGTCTCTTTGAATTAAGATAATTTAATAAATGTGAGCGTATTAAGGAAGGTATAACTATGTTGACCTATAGAGCTTTGTCCTTGGTAGGAAAAGAAGTTGTACATCCATAAAATTGCCTTCATCATCATTCATTATCTCCTATAAATGGTCAATTTAAAGAAATCGAATGTGGATTCAGGAGGTTTCATTGAAACTCAATATGATGTTATTTCGTATAAGTTAAGGTTGATTTTGAAGAATTGAATAATTAAAGAAAATCACATGTTGAGTCATGGAATGTGAATAAAATTCAATTTCATGTTATCACGTTTTGGTTAAGGTTGATTTGGAATAATTGAATAATTAAAGAAAATCACATGTGGAGTCATTGAATGTGAATTGAACTCATGTTCATGTTATCACGTTTTGGTTAAGGTTGATTTGGAAGAAATGTACAATTGAAGTGCTAGAAAATCCATTTTATCGAAGAATATATTCAAGAGATAACTGACGGTGTAGTTTAATAATACACATATCCATTTGGAGAATGTGATAAGTGTACAATAATCAATGTACTGTTGAGGTCGCTGATAAACATGTTTAAAACAAAAAAGAATGCTTGAAAACTATACAAGAAGCCGTATCGAAACGTCGTGTACTCAGAATAAAGAAGTTGCTATCCATAAATATTCGTCCTTATTTGACTGCCAACTTCTTAATGCCACACAAAAATGTAATATCAAAATCGGTAAGTTGGACGGTCCTATGGTAGGATCAATTGGTGTCTTCAAGTTAGCTCTGAAAGATACAATGAAATCTGTATTTTTATGATAAATATTCTCAATGTTGTCCCCTCTAAAAACCGGCTGGCTGAACAGAAGTTAGATATGAACGTATTTTCTTGGTTCTTTTCAAACAAGTGAACAACTTCATTAATTGAGTATATTTTCTTGTCCAATTTCATAACCAGACATAATTTGATATTCGAGATGACTTGAGGTAACTTTTATTCACAAGACCGGACTGACGCCGGACACCATGCCATAAGCCCATCGGACTTTATAGGTTTGATGAGCTAAACACGAACTCAATCCACCTTGGGTTTCCTCTACATAAGGATCTGAACGCAAGCTAACCGCATGCGTCTTATTTTGAGTATTAGTTCTTCCAATCAGATACTAAATGCTCTAATGGGTCAAAAATAGTACCCTAACATTAGCGGATCCAGGGCCCCCCCCCCCCTTTCAACACCCGCCCCCTTTCAAATCCATGTATAACGGGTCGTGCCCCCCCCCCCCCCCCCCCACTGAGTGGAGAAAAATTATTTTGGGACCCCCCCCCTTTCAAAAATCCTGGATCCGCCCTTGCCTAAAGTCAGTTTCCAATCGGGGAGAAATGATATATGTATCTACAAATATTGTCTTTTCGTTACATTATGGATAGGAATTGAACGTCATGCTAAACATATAAATGATTCACAAGTGTCCCTTTCTTTGTTTTTTAAGGTCAAAGAGTAATTTGATACTCAAAACATGAGCATGAATTAAATTAACACGTGTTTCTTTAACAGGAGCCATCGTGACTATGCGTCATAGCTATTGTTGCATATCCGTGTATGATTACATAGGACCGACCTACCTGGGCCAAGGTCTAGTGAATAATAGTTGCCTCAAGTCATCTCCTTGACTATTTCCAATAAAAACTTGGTGATTGTTATCGAAATCGTTTAAAAATACCATGTTTGAATATTGAAATTTTCCTAAGCAAGTAATTATTCTTTGTAACAGATCGGGTAGTATATTAATACTGATGACATGATGAAATACTTACAGGGAAGTCGGGTTTCCCTTGAAAGGGAAAATGACGGTGAAGTCCCTTTTTGGTTTCACATTTCATGAATTAACACACAAGAAGATTTTTTCAAGAAGTAGGCTCTTTCTTGCTTTGTGAACATTATAAATTTGTTAAGTGAATTCACTCTTTATCTGAATTGATATTTTTTTCTAATTTCATTATTATTATTTTTCATCCTTTTATAAAAAAAAAATTTAAATAATCTTTTTTTATATAAGAAATTAAAATCAAAACGTTATTTCCATAATCTCATTATTACTGCCTGTAACATCATTTGGTTATTGTAAATCTTCGTCAAACGTAATATTAACACGTTTTACCATAACACGATTAACGGTTTTAAAAATTATCTTTATCTTTTTGATCAGATACATGAATCACATGAATTGTCACATTTTGTTTAATCAAGAAGTAGTATGCATCGTTTGTGGCACCATGTGCCATAGCTGCAAGACTCACAGTCTCATAGTTGATAGATATGATAAATTAAGAGATTGTCACAAAAGTTGGTGTATCATAGTATAATTTTACCAAATATATTTTACGAAGACTTCAAATGCATATAGTGTCTCTGGCTATTTCCTTGACGTGCCTATGAATGAATAAAAGGTGGCAAACACGCAAATATCTTGCCATGACTGCTTCTTGACAAAATGAACAAGGGCGTACAGGTTTTTTTTAAAAACCGAACTCGATCCACCTTGGGTTTGCTCCACGTAAGGATCTGAATGCACTCTAGTTTGTCGCATGTTCTGACGTAAACACAACCAGCCAATCCCAAGGACTCCGGATTTTGGTATCAGTAGCCATTGGCAAGTAACTCTTGTGTATTTGTTTTACATGATCGCTTATAAGAGCTTTTTAAACGTGGCAATGTGATTGGTCCGCTGATGACTCGGCTTTGCTTGCGCCAAAACATGCTACAATCTTGGGTGCATTCAGACCTTTGGTTAGAGGAAACCTCACCTTGAATCTCTGTAGACTAAACTTTTTTCATATGTATACTTCGAAACGCGGTCGATTTAAATCAGACTGTGGATGTTAGTACAAAGTTAGTGTAAAGTACTGATGTGCACATGTTGTCCATACGACACTGGTTATGTTTCACTTGAGTGGTATCCAATAATATTTTTTATAAAATCTGAACGTTTATTCCTAGACATTATGACATATGTTAAGGGTTGTCAATTTTAGACATATCCTAGAGCTCTTTTGAGGATTATATCAATGATAAATGTGGTTTTAAGTTTGTTCTTCAGACGAAACGATGTAAAGAATTCATTCTTTAAAACAATATCATAACAAACAAAAAACATATTTTCTTCATATAAATTTGTATTATTTGATGTATTGTCTAATGTTGCTTACATCTACACTTTATGATGTGTCATTGTGTTGACGAATTTGTTGTTTATTCGTTATTCAAACAACGAGAAAAGTGCTATGTTTATGTTGTATATAGGTTTATGGGGTGTTCTGAAACACCATAATTACTGTTGAAAAGAATATTCGATTCATAATCATTAGCTGAGGTTTCCTTTAATGCCTTTTCTCAAGATGTGTATCATTTCCCCAAAATATACATGATTAAGTATTACGATCATTATCCTCGTTAACATAATAAAAGTGAATGTTTCAGGTGGTTTTCTTTTGAGTTTCTTTATATTTTTATTAAGACCTATCTCGCATATGCGAAAAAGTAGTAATTTTGCTATATAACACTGTTCTTATTTTACAACCAATAGTTAACGTTTGAGTTGGTGAGAAAGGACAAGATTCCATGTTCAGATACAGTAATAGTCATAATTCTTTACCTCTGTTTCAAAAAGATTGATTTAAGATAGTTATATATGGGTTGAAAAGACCAGAATTTTATTTCTCGTCTTTCACAAAAGTGTATTAAAGCGATACATTTACATTTTAAGTAAATTACATTTCATGAAATAATGATATTTATTAACGTATTTGTTTTGTTATTGCCTTAAAGGGAAGTACATTTCAGAAATCACAACAACAACTCTGAATATATAGTATTCATGACTTAACTTATTGTGGTAAATTATCAATTTCTTAAATCATAGCTATGAAAAGAATCAATATTTACATGTTCAACAACCGTACAGTGTAACAAAATAAGAATATATCAACATTAACTGTCTAAATAAATTTTTGTTTAAACTCGTGAGTGGTATTTTTTAAGCAGTAAAAACTGGTACATGCATACACTAGTCACTACTTACATTACCTTTACCGGGCACCTGTTTCTGTCACGTGACCTACTAGCTATAGTATACCTATTGTATACAGTCCCGATTACCTATGGCATATATTCGTAACTTTTTTATGTAAGACGATAAAGCCATTGTCCGTTGTCGAACCCTGTAAATGTAGACACAATCTGACGTGACAGAATATATTGTTGGCTTTCTTTTGTTTCCAAACCAAAACAAAGCCTAATTCTTTTTGAATTTTTTAAGTTTTAAAAATAATTTCTGAGTCAGCGTTTTGGTTTTAAGTTTAAATACATGTACCTGTAATGTTATTTGTCAAACCCTACAAATGAAGATAACATCAAATTGCTGTTTTTTAAATAAAATTAAATTTAAAAAAACAGAGATCCTTTACATTTTTTTATAAAGTGATGTTTTTCTGCTATTAAATACTGTGTTTATCAATAAAATCAGAATATTTTAGTGACCTGTAAAAACATTGTGTTTTTGTTGACAAGATATAGATGTAGCACGTGTTTTCAAGATTTACCATTTACCAACTGCACGTGAGGCATCCATCCGTGTCCAAGTATCAGGGTTAACGTCAGGTCATCGTCATGCATGAGTGGTTTTCTCACTTACATAAATGTTAAATGATATCTAATTATGTTTATGTGAAAATAAGTGCACTTGCACTATTTGGAAATAAAACAATAACATTTTACTTTGTATATCAGTAAATAGATGTATTTTGTATATTTGTTTTAATTTTGAATTGATAACAATAAGAATTTGTATTTTTTGGTTTGAAAGGAACGATGGGCTTATGGCATGGCATGGTATCAGGCGTCCGTCTGTCTTTCTTCCGTCTGTCCGTAAACGTGGTGCCACGCTCTTAAAACCTACTTTCATCTTCTTCTCCATAAGCATAAAGCCAAGAAAGCTGAAACTTTGTGTAAAGACTCCTTGTCTAGTGAGGATTATAATGTATAGCTTTGGTGGCCCTGTGGCCCCTTAGGGCTAATAAGGGCCATGGGGGCCATGTCTTTACAAACCTATTTTTATCTTCTTCTCAATAAACAAAAGGCCTAAAAAGCTGAAATTTTGTTTACAGACTCGTTGACTAGTGACTATAACTTTGGTGACCCTTTAAACATTTCTCCTCTTCTTCTCAAGAAACACAAAGTATAGAATACTTTTGTGTTTAGTAGAAACTTAACTCCTTAGGTAATGAGGATTCTGTAATGTGCATTTGGTAACCCTGTGATCCCTACTAAGGAGGAAACCACATTGACCATACCCTAAAGTAAAATTTAATATGAAGGCTAATGAACTACAGAGCCAATGGCTCTATTTTTTAAGAAACGATATGAACTAGTGCTCAATGTTGCACAGGTTAATACCAATCATTTTTGTCAATCAAAGTTAACTTACGTGAATGTATATCGTAACTGCTGCAACGACTCAGAAATACTGGTCATACAGCAGACATGCTCAGGAGTAGTCGATCACGAGTGCGAACGCTTTTTGGATGGATACCACTTCCGGTCAATGGTAACATCTGGAACGTTTAGTGACAGCACAGCAACGACGGTGCTAGGACATTTTAATAATCGAAACACTGTTTACTGACAACTAAGACAATATAGGATTCGAGCACATTGGCATTACCACAAAGTTTATCTGACTCTTTAACAAAACTTCAATTGACATATTTCAGACAATTTAGACGTTGCAAGATGGGTGATTGGCTACGTTAATGTTAACAGATAAGTGTAGATATTGTCTGTATATTAATAACGGCCGAACACGTGTTTGCAGAGGAGGGGGCAAAATGCACTAATAGTGATAATGAATGAGGACATTTATACGATGCTATATCCAGTACTAATAACTGCTGATAGCGCTACCTACATCATTACCCTGAAGGAATTGTCCTTTCAAAGCAGTCAACAAGCGCTTAGCGCGACCATGTAGGTCCGTACATCCTGTTTTCAACATCAACTAACCTCGACCTTACCACTTCTCGATTTTCGTTCAAAGATTTTTCAAAACAATAAAAGCTTGACTTAATTTTTGTTAATGTGTCCAATAAACACCTGTAATTAGCCTTTCATTTAGAAAGCGTAATTATCGGCTGTGAAAAACCCACCTGGGTTAGGGGCCATAAAACTCGCGCGGGTGTGACGTAATATATAAACTATACAGAGTAGCACATCATTATTGCAACTGAAATACCGCCTAAATAATTGTTTAATTACCATTGATGTGGATATCTTTTTTACACCAAATTCTTAGTAGTGTTACGTTGTCAAATGATTTATCTAACTGAGTGGAAAACATTTTCTGAAAATCATTAATTTTTAGGGTTTTTTCCTGTGGTATTGTTACGATAGATGTATAGATAACGAGGCTGATTCTGTTTATGACGTCACAAAATGGGGGCGTGACCAGTCATGCATTCACTTGTTTGTTGTCAGATAGGTCTTAGCGGCCCATCAAAAGTGACTTTAAAAAACGACTTTCATTACAAAACTAAACATATTTGAGTAGCGACCTTTAACGCACTATACAATATTGTAATCAGATTTTCTATATTCCAAAGAAAATAGTGAAATATGTATGTGGTTATGTGAACTTTCAGGTACCCAGTTTAACAGCTTGGTGGACTGAGTGCAATATAGATTACGTGCCTTCCCCAGGGACACAACACATTATGAGATCCGGGTAACAAAGTTTTGATGTCTCCACCAGGATTCGAACCCGGGCGGTTGGGGTGAGATGCCGGCATGCTAAACACTACACCATTGTGCTCCACAACATTGCATCCTGTACCATTGACAGTGCATTTATTGGTTAAGCTAAAAACTGTGGCGATCTGACAAAGAGACATGTGATGACCGACATGCGCGAAATTCAAGTAATGATGTTTTTCGATCCCCTGTCTTGTCTTTTATCCCATAACATCCTTGTTGCATTGTCTGTCAACACTACAACAAACGATAAACGACGTTAATTTACTGTTGTTAGCTTGTCATAATGGCATGAATCCTATAGAACCCTTATTGGACTACCTTTATCAACAAATGTGAAGACTACCATTATTACCTATCACAACTCTGGAATTGACCGTGTCTGCTACAATAATGGCAACAGACACGTCAAACGTGTGCTTACGTTGTCTTGTCTTGCTGTTTATTGTTATTATATGATAAAGTTCATATTTCTTAACGTTTTGCAGTATGCGAAAACTTGTATGTTTGTGATAAATTTCAGATTATAATAGCACATGTCTTTGATTGTCATTCAAACAGTAGGCTACTTCAACTGTTCCGTAGAAATGAATGCTCTATTAATATCAATTAAAAAGGTAGTGCTATACATGTATAACTTTGTTCTCAGTGTTTGGTCACAGTGCATACTTTCTTTTGAGAAATAGTTTAGTTGGCCTCTATTATAAGATAAAATATGACCACATTCATTTTGTTTGAACAAATACATCACTTAAGACAGAATTTTATTTTGAAGAGATTCATAAAATTCAAAATTTCGATAAGTCATAAAGTTTGATTCTGTATAACGTAAAGTCAAGGGCATCTATTTTCAAGAGATTCATAAAATACATTAATTACGACTAGTTAGAATGTTTGTTTTGTAACATATAACATCAATGGCATATTGTCGTTCCAAACAAACAGAAAAGCCTACGATAAGAAACATAATTGAATTTACAATGTAGTCCTTGAGATGAAACTCCTTGGTGTTCAGAAGCAGTGAAATCCAACAATGTTCAACTCTTTTTCTCGTCTACATCTATATGGACTCGAACTGCCATTAAATTATACTTGTGACGTCAGCCTATTGTTTTGTCGCTCCATTATTTCTCAGTAATGGAGAGTTGCATTTAGCTTCAAGTTTTTTCACTTACATTTTCATTATTCTAAGGATGTTGCTGAACAGGCACATACTTTAGTGTAATTTAAGTCAGGTAATATCGTCGTAACTCTCCATTCACTGAAAATAATTGACAGAGGCCCACAGGGTTATACGGACATTACCCTATACATAATAACACGTCATGTAAAAGATTTTCACCGACATCTAACATTCATATAATAAGTTTTGTAGATAGTTTTTAGTGAACGATTTTTCCCTAGGACGTTTTATTATCGGCAACACCAGTCCCTGTACTGCCATATTTGGCTACAATCAATCTCATTAAAATTAGATCGATACGTATCACTCATGTAGGTACGAGTTATATATTTCTTTATTCAGTACAAAGGTATGGGCCATCGGCCCTATGTACAACAAGGTCCATTGATTTTCAATCATAATTGCATAAATTTAAACAATTATACAATCATGTATAATCATGGTCAATCGGAGATTTGACGCATGGAAAATATAGCATGCTAAGTTTCTTATAACAGATTCCTATTGAGAGGACAGTAGTATATTAAACAATGGTAATGATGGAAATTTATAATATTTCAAGGGTATATATCGCTGACGAAGATCATGATACGCTTCACAAATCAGCAGAAAATGGTACTCAGTCTCAACAAGCCCCGAGTTACATACTTTACAAAGTCTATCATTCACTGGAATATCAAAATACCTTCCAGACTCAATGGCTAATTTATGTGAGCTACAGCGAAATTGAGAAAGTGCAATTCTAAATTTATTTATAGTTATAGCAGTAAGATAAAACTCAGATTGGAAAACATTCTTGAACATAGAGTATGTATAATATTTACTACTATTACCAATATTATCATGCCAATCCTGTTCATAGCAACATTTAAGTCTGAGGGAAAATTCGGCAATAAACGAAGAAACGTTATCAATTTCTTGTCTTTCCCAGATGTATCTAGTATCTAGTTTCGATCTGATTTTAATTAGATTGGGCTACACTATGAGAGTCTACAGTTGTGCTTTTGATTCAAACTCATTTATCTCAAAAGGTATTTTTTTGAATAAATTACATGATAGCTTACCCGTTTGCGGGTATTAAGTGAAATCGAGGTAGGCATTTACTGTGCATTATTGCTGTGTATGAAACATTGATGTGCGACAAAAAAATAGTTTTGCAAGAATATATAATGAGAAAAACTTGAAATCTGAAATCACGTTATGACAAGAATATTTCTAAACGAACCATTGCCGTACACGTAATAACATCGATGCAATAAATTATTTACCTCCCCGCGGAGGTAGATCAAGTCATAGCATTTTGATCCAACCTCTGTTTGTATATGCCTAATTCACGGGCTACGACGGGAAAGGCCTAATTGAACGCATTTAAAGTTAGTTGTGAAATCATAAAGCATTAAGTAGTGAACTAATTTCCGTTTCTGTGTTGATATGCACGGATTACCAAGTTACATTACACACGAAAGCTTAACAACGCCCTGAGATTATCAAAATATTTTCAAATATGTTATTGTTGTTCAGGTCTGGACAGTGGTAAAATATTTTACGAGTGCTTAAATTAATTTTGTGATCAGTTTATCCTGACGCCGGCCTCTTCGCTGATGATATGGATTTTTAGAGTGACACATTTTAGGACATTTAAAGTTCAAATGTTAAGAATGCAAATCGAAATCAATGCATATGATCGAGTTTTCTTCCAGCTTCGATGATAATATGTGTAGAGTTCTGCCACGTTTGGATTTGCTTGATATTCTAGTGGCGCACGTAATCATTTTAGGTTTTTATCCTTAATGTGAGAATGTAAAGTTTAAAATATCCACATACTTGCATATCGTTGCACCAAATTGTGATTAAATGACAGGAAAAAGAAAGTACACAACTAAGTTATACATATTTACGATTTGATGTCGTATTCACAAACTGATAAGAAAAAGAGTTAAATCATCGTTTTAAGTGGGGTTTTTTTTCCAGAAAATTCAATTTCATCTTAATAAATTGTTGATTAAACTAACTTTGATATGTTCATCAACAAGTAAGACATATTCTATGTGAAAATCAATAAACGTGCCTATTTGTTCACATATTGACAACAGTTCAAACATGGTCGGGGTCGTGATAGTGTAAATTCTGTTTCCTAACTTTGCCTACATTAAAAAAATATTTAGAAAAAAAATTAACCAGGTACCATGTTTTAATTCAAACTACTGCAAATATGTCTTATTGTAATCGTGCCGTAATTTAAAGGACAGTAACACATTTTTTGATAATTTTAAATATTTCACTGATAATTGTAAGTTATTGCTAAATGTGTTATATTGACAGTGTCAGCAATCTCATTACACAAGTCAATCATCTATAGTCAGAGGACAAAGTATGAGGATTTAAGAAAATCTATTGGCGGCCAATTTTAGTCCTTTAATTCATTTTGTGTAAAAAAAACGAATCGATTGGCTAAACTTTATGTTAAATATTTGAATTGTAACTGCTCAATTTAGTATCAATACATTGTCTTTCAATTGGAATCATTAATTTTCCTGACATCACCTTGTATTCCCCCCAAAAACGTGCTACTGCCCCTTTAAGTCATCAAATGTATCTTAGATATTTATTTAATTTAAACAAACAGTGAGGTGTACTTTATTTTGTCTGGCGGTTTATTTTGTTTGTTTTACAATAAGATGAAAGAGCAGAATACATGGAAATAACAAATCTCAACAATTTACCTTTAACACCTGTACAAGGACTCTATGGTTTATACAATCGAAAGCCTTACTAAAAATCAATGAATATACAATACAATCTTCCTCTTGTTTTGGAGAGATATTTCTGAATCATCCCTTGCAAAGAAAATATTTAATCAACAGTAGAAAAGTTTGGCCTCAAACCAGATTGAAACTCTGAAATCACAATCATCTTTTCACAATATGATCTCAAATTTAACAAATGTCAAATTCTATTTCTTTGACGTCTATTAGACATTAAGTGTTTGCCAAGTTTATATTGTGCTGCTGTCACAACCTCTGGCAAATCAAACGAACATATGTGATATCTTTAATCAATATCTGAAAAGTACGATCTACATTTATGGTAATAAATATATTGTCCGAGGTATATTCAATCCAAACCATGTTTGGAGAAGAATTGGTTACAGCAGTGTTAAAAGGGGCAGTAGCACGTTTTCTGACAATTTCATATTTTCAATTTTTACCTGATAATTGTACGTTGATGCTAAATGTAATAATTTGATAGTATCAAAAATCTCGTAACACAAACCAATCAGCCATAGTCAGAGGACAAAGTATGAAGATTCACATAAAATGTATTGGCGGCCATTTTGTGTGAACACCTTTAATACATTTTGTGTAAGGAAAAGGGATCGCATGGCTAAACTTTACATTATGTATATGAATTATTACTGCTCCAATTAGTTTAAATTCATTGTCTTTCAATTGGAACAATTAATTTTCATTTTCCTGACATCACCTTATTTTCCCCCTAAAAATGTGCTACTGCCCCTTTAAAATATAGCTGCCTGTCAGTCCTTAAACTGACTGGTTACTTTTTGGTCAGGACTGGTAACCTTTCACAAATCTTCTTTATTTTCACTTTAAGAATTGACCAATTAATTTTCAAGACAAGCCAGGTTTCAGATCTATTTTGTACACTGGGTATAGTTAATCTGTTTTTGTTATATAAAATACGTTATTTTTAAAAATGCATACAATTATAAATATTCTACTTATGTTAAATTTCACATGCTGCATTATTAATTGTATTCTTAACATTTGTCACAGCGAACTTTGTCATCGTTTCCTTTCAGAAAATTACCCATGATAAAACATGAGCTGTTTATCAGGGAGTATTGGGCGTTTGGCAGCCCTATCGTGTTAACAATACTTTAAAGTATCAAGTACTTTGATTTATATATGAAACTGGTTATTGATCGTATCTTGCATCCGGCTTATGGTTTCTTGTTCTATTGTTATTTAACATTTATAGTTATTGTTATATTTGAAAGGCGGGCCTTTGATATAAACCTTTGACCCTAAAGCACTCAGACTTTAAATCAAGAGGAAGGAAGTTATAGCAGATATGGTCAGGAAGCTATAGCAGATATGGTCAGTAAGACGAGTTACAAATGTTTCTCTCATTGTTTCAACATTAAAAATACTATAATATCCCTTGATAAAGAACGTAAATGAGATAAAAGAAAAATGACGACAAATGAAGCTTCCTCCAAAGTATGTTAACATTACAATAGGAGCAAGTGAAATAAACATATATAAAATCGCTTATATGAAGGACGAGAAACGACGGTTTCTCTTTAGTGTATATTTATACATATATACAGTTTTAGAAAAGATAACGATAAATGGAGCAGTCGTACTAGATGTGTTATCAATACAATTGGAGCAAGCGTACTTCGTTTAGCTTGTAACACTTTGGCCTAAAATCACGAATATGATGGTTTTATCAGAAACAATGGTCGAGACGAGACGGTGATAAGATAAGTCATGTGACAGTGAACATAGTCCAGTCTCCACTCACTATCACTCTCCCTCCCTCGTCGACGATGTTGCTTCTCGTGCTTGTCTCTGTCCTCGGTGTGTGCGTGGGGTCACCTGTATTTGCCCCAGACACCCCCACCCCTAAGTTTACCGTTAATCTTGATCTCCCTCCTAAACAACGCTGGGCTGAAATAGTCTCCAAGTATAAGGATTTGGCAAAGGATGCCCACAAAGTCATAGCGTAAGTACATAATTCGACAAATCTATAGATATCGCAATTTGTATAATTGATATTTAGTACTTTTTCATGATGCTGATCTGAATATTCATATAAATCAGAATATTGTTCAAAACTAAGTCAATCGAAAAGGTTCGTTTAATTATTGCATCACTTTTGTATTTCTATCTGTTCTCTTCTGTCCACCTTGTTAAATAAAATAATAATATTCAAGGAAAAGGGAGAGGGTTAACTTGTACCCAATGCTTATCTGGTGGATAAAATATGTTTAAAACAATGATAAGTAATTTGGTCGATAAAGAATATGCCGTTATTCATAATTTGGATGTATACCTGACTAATTTTCAATTTCAGATAAATGTTTTATTTTTTAATTTACCAATTAATACATTGATGTGGCAGCTTTGTTAATATTTTGTGATATCTGTGTGACTTTATTTCATAGGTCACTTGTGTTGCATTTATTATGCGCAACTTTCTAAATAAACGAAACGCATGCTTATTTCAGAAATAAAAGACAAAAACATAGAATAGCTATGCTTTCATGACTTAGTGTACAGTGGCTTGAAATCACATCACATTACAGACGGGCATTTTAAAAGATGTAATATCTATTATACTTTGCAAGCTTCTTTTCATTCTTTTGACTCTTCCAAAATGTACCCTTTTTAAGGTACTAGCAAGTAAACTGTCAGGCTGTGTGGAAATGAACGATTTGAACAGTTTAATCATATCGTACTTTCCACATTAAAGGGGCAGTAGCACATTTTTAGGGGGGTTATAAGGTGATGTCAGGGACATGAAAATTGATGGTTCCAATTAAAAGACAATGTATTTTAACTAAATGTAGCATTAATAATTCAAATATATAACGTAAACTTTAGCCATACGATTCCCTTTTCTTACACAAAATGAATTAAAGGTGTTCACACAAAATAGCCGCCAATGGATTTTGTGTTAATCTTCATACTTTGTCCTCTGACTATGGATGATTTGCTTGTGTAATCAGATTTTTGACACTGTCAAAATAATTCATATAGCATTCACTGACAATTATCAGTGAAAATTTTAAAATATAAAATTATCAAAAAACGTGCTACTGCCCCTTTAATATGTTGCTGTATTATATATTATAGTTATCTAATAGCTTATCCTAAATCCTCTTATTATTGTATTCGAGGTTCGGAAACTTCAGTTTGCAAAATAAAAGAGATTTCCTTTGATAACAAAGGAAGGAAGTCCTTTTGACAATGACGTGACTGGTAGTTGATAAACTTTCATATAAATCTACAGCTTTAATAACATGACATACTTAGTATGTGGATGCGGCGAAATCAGTTGTACTGTCAGTTGTAGTATTTGTTACATGCATTGCAACAAAAGTATCAAACTTAACACATGTCTCTGTAAATAGACAGTGATCTTTTCCAAAATCGATCATTTTTACGTGCCCAGAGCTGGTTTCCGCTTGTAGGATACCTTTTACAAGCAACTTGTTATTATAAATAGCAATACATGCTTTGTTTTAGAATTTATACCTATGTTACTGTAGAGAGAAAATCGAAAACGCAAGTCATGCAACCATTTGTTCCTATAGCTATATCTAGATATCTAGAATAGCAGCTCATTAATTAAATATGGTACCCATAAAGAACCTATTTGTCTAACTTCCAGTTCCATTGTGCCCGAGGACGCTATCCCCCTGGTGGAGGAGATAGGAAGGGAGATCGACTCATACCTGCCCCAACAGTACGCACAGGAACTCAGAGGTGATCATCATAATTAGTATCTACCACAAATGAGTTTATATAGGTATACAAATTAGAATCTCTCACTTTGGCCACAAATTAATTGTATAATCATTCCTGCTACATCGTCGTATGTATTCATTAATACATATAAGAAAGAGTAAACATATATATAAAATAGTTGGTTTCGCGCGTGAGGAAAGGTTGTTCATTAATATGTAAGGAATAAACTCCGAAAACTCGCCAATATTTGCGGGTTAGGTATCGTCGGAGGCCGTTAGGCCGACGATGATACCTGACCCGCAAATATTGGCGAGTTTGAGGAGTTTATTCCACTTAAACCTAAATTCGTACATATTGGCGTGCTAGTTCTGTGATTACCGCATCTACCAATACTGGCGTCCTACATCTGATGGCTGCATGATGAAGCGCGTGCATCGTTACAAGTGCACGAGGTCCATGAGCTCAAGGAGTATTGGACAGGTATAAATATTCGAATTTTGCTTGCATTTCCTGTCACTCATTGGGCACAGTGTATGACGTATGGAACAACAAATGAAATCTCTCGGGTAAGCTTTGTCATTTCTCGCTTGAATATCATGTTAACATTCTATAGCTATAGCATTCACTAATTCTTTAATCTATGAAGTTTTCCCCGTTTATATTAGTTCTTACAAAATGTATAATCTCAAAAAAGGGTCAACCAGACTCAACCTTCTCATTACTCAATCCGATTATCAGACACTGGAAGACAAAGTTGTAACGTTTTGCGCGAAAACTGCATGGGGCCATTTCAGTACATTAATTGACATCCCTTGGCAAAGAAAGCTATTCAAGTAACTTAACTGAGCATTTTAGCTCATTTTATAAATGCTCTCTGTGATTAAAAAAAAATCAATTGCAATATCATGACGTGTAATATTACATTTCGTTCTTTTCTTTTTCGATAACATCACCTTTTTTTCCTAAAAACATCTAAAAAGCTGGTTTGAAACACACTGATTAAAAACTAATTCAAGCTTGTTTGAAATGTTATTTAACCATGAACCCTTTCGATTCCTAAACACTAAATATCCATCGGATGTTATTTAATGATTGTTAGCAACCTTGTTAATACCAAGTGTCGCTAGGAAGACTTCTTACGTTGAATTAACCGTTTAAATAAAATTATAAAACAATAATTAAAAAAAATAATAAAAATATATTTTATGAAAGATATTTTGAACCAATTCCCTGCCATCTAATATACTATACCGAATAGCATTAGAAGAGTTTGCAGCAACAGTTCGCACTTACATGTAGTGAAATTAGATAAGAAAAACTGCATTTTTACCGTTGAGCATATGGGATTCAAACAACATACCTATGTCACTTTAACTTAGAAATAATACGGCAACAGTTAAAGTGACACAGAGTATCTTTCTTAAAATTTTATTTGGTTTTTATAAGCTACAAAATATCTAGTATGATGATTGAAGTTCATATCTCTTCACTGGACATGGAAAAATCAAGAAAACATCTCAAAAACGTTTAATATTCGAAATTATGCATCCAATTAATAAACCTTTTAGTTACAATACCTAATAAACACTATCGAATCAAATAAATCTTCCTGTCAGCTTATGACAAGGTTTAAAATTATGTTTGGCGAATTTGCGCTCGCCACTCGAGCCACATTGTCCGGTTTTCGATCGTATTTTCGCTCTAATGTACTGATTTGACCTTTAACTTGCTATGTTCAGTAACAGTTAGTGGTTACCGATGTAATAACATCGATTTCAAAATTTTACATATATGATCCTATCAACATACATGTACTCTGTGTCTCTTTAAGGAAATTTGTAACTATTTAGCAACCGAAAAAAATGAAGTTATAAAGTAAAACGTTTTTATTTCATTTCAGATTTGAAAGATTCACATCTTTTCATGGATTCTCAAAGAGGACAGAATTCACCAGCGCCTACACGTCTCGGAGCTGTTCAACGAATTATCAACATGTTGCGAAGTTTACATCAAGAGTATTTCCCATTTTAGGTCCAAAACATTTTTTTTACATCGAAAATAAAATAAAATCCATTAACATTGTTCTTGTTGCATTCTTTAGTATCACAATATCGCACGTGCAAGTGTGGGGCACGTTTACACATGTCGCCAATATGCACAACTAGGACGCCAATATGCACAACTAGGACGCCAATATGCACAACTAGGACGCCAATATGTACAACTACGACGCCAATATTAAAAACTAGGACGCCAATATGCAAGGAAGGTCACCAATAGGGCAGATACATTGGACTGTAATTTTACGATAACATAAGCAAAATACACATAATGGCACATAATTTAGGTTTAAATGTATGTATGGAACCAGATTATGCATTAATGATAAAAACATATGCATTCAGCAAAAACGGCATACCCCGGATAACAGGAGCGTTTGATTCGAGAATTTTGCTTCAAGCTCATTGCAAAACGTTATTTCATAGTCTGAAAATGGATTATGAACATTATCATGAATAACCGGCCGTCAGCGACACGAGGTTTTGGCCATTAGAGATACCAGGGTATCGTAGGAGTTCACTGTAAACAAATACGTTACTGTAGTGGGATAGTTGGGAACTGTTGGTTTGTTTTTTGCAATTTTTGAATACTAGTGATTCAATTATTGATTTCTTTAGATGAACTTAGCAACATAATAAGATTCTACAAAAGAAGAAAGTTGAAAGTTTTAAAACTGTATTTGTTCTATAGGTATTGCCCAAGCTCTGAACTCAAGTTTGGGAGATGTCGTGCTTGTCAATCTTGCCTATGACATTTCTGCGTAAGAGAATTCTGTTTATATTTTTGATAGCTTACTATTTTTGTGTATTTAATGCAATTAACTCTTTAACTCTCTTTAAATTTTATAAGCATGAAGAGAAGACATAAGCCAACCGACCATTTTGTCATGTTGAAATAAATATCACTTTCAGTACATATATGGACACTATAAAAACCTATTCGATCTTTAATTTCATAAATCTCATTTAAATCTAATCAAAATAAGAATTTGATTCTTGAAATATCTAATGAGTCAAGTCAGTTTGCTATACATTAACGTTTGTAATGACATTTTAGCTTTTAGTTTACCCTCTTGAACTCCATTTAGTAATAAGAAAGATCTCATTGCGTTATTTTATAACATTCTTGATGTCGTCTGCCGATTCAGATTCTGTACGAGTATCGTCTGTCAGGACAATCAGGGCCAAATCTGGCACGCCCGAAACCTGGATTATAACTATGGACATATTCTCCGTCCAATCACGATCCAGGTCGACTTCCAGAAAGGGGGACAGGTAGGGTAAAATGGACTGGTCCATATCTTACTTTTTCATCTGTTGCATTAATTGATAACATCCAAAAAACATTCGACCCACTGTGACCGCCATTTTAAAATGATTTGCATTGAGGTTCAAAATTTCCTGAAACCAATTGGGATCTCTTTCCTTTGGAGCACCATGGTGACGGTTTACATAATGTACCCAGAGGACAGTTTGATGTACAGAATGTAAACTTACCATCATTCGGTTTACAGATAGTACACAATCGACAGTTTTGTTTACAGAAAATAAACAGACGACAATTTTGTTTACAGAACAGTTTTGTTTACAAAATTTACACATACAACAGTTTTGTTTACAGAACAGTTTTGTTTACAAAATTTACACATACGACACTTTTGTTTACAGAACATAAACAGACGACAGTGTTTTTGACAGACGACATTTTGGTTAATAGAATGTTTACAGACGAGAGTTTTGTCTACAGAACGTACGGAGATGACAATTTTCTTTACAGAACATACACAGACGACAGTTTGCTTTACAGAACGTACACAGACGACAGATTTGTTTACAAAATGTACACAGACGACAGTTGGTTACGGATAATCCCAATTGATATTGAGAGTATATGGCGTACAAGTTCAAACTTCGTAACTAGTTTTCAAATAGATCTGTGTTTCACAGTATCATTGACAAAAGCATCAAGAAATTATTCTCACATTTAGCTTTGTCCTATTCTGGACTGTTTTCATACATCTCTATTGCTAGCGAAAGGACTTTCTATTTCACAGCTAAATAACAATTCCTAGTAACCATACTGTAAGTTTTATGCCTTGCTGCCGACCCTTGAGTTTTCTGTGCTTGCTCTCTAGCTTGCTAAGAGAGAAAACAATAGTCCAATCAGAAAGTAACTTGAGGTTGCTAACAATCGCCTGTAGGGGCCCTGACATCAGCACAGAAAACTCAAGGGTCGGCAGCAAGCATAAAACTGACCGTTCGGAAACTGGCGTTTTAGGCTTTGCGAAGGAGATGATGTTCCTAATGTGAGGACATCTCTCATATCAGGTGTTTACGAAAGCCCCGAACCATCTTGTCTTGTTTATCTTATCTCAACTGATATGTGACACTTACGACCTTTTCATCATCTTCCTACGCAGAGCCTAAAACGCCAGTTTCCGACTGTCATTTTATGCCTTGCTGCAGAGCCTTTACTTTTCTGTGCTGCTATAGTGTACCTACAGACTAGAGAGCAAGCACAGAAAACTCAAGGTTATGCAGCAAGGCATAAAACTGACAGTTTGGAAAGTGGCGTTTTAGGTTTTGCGTAGGAAGATGCCTTTTCATTGAAACGTCTTCATTGCTACCAAACAAAATTATATTTCGCAATTTCACTATGATATCAATATTTTAAGAAATTTATTTCAAATACCAATACTCTAAGTTATCAGTAAAACCCTTCTCCTTTTCTTCATTTCTTCATTCTTCATATCCAGACGGTGTACACGGGTGTGACGTTTGCTGGTTATGTTGGTCTTTTGACGGGGCAGCGCCCCCAGGGTTTCACAGTGACAGTCGACGAGAGAGGTAAAAAACTGATAAATGATAAAAGCCATGAAGAAACGTAGGAGACATTCGAGCTTCGTTTATATATATTTGCCCTTAGCGTTATCATAACATCGTATTTCAATTTTGAACAAAAACATAATAATTGGTCATAACAGGCAAGACCATGTAATTGTTCCAAATTCATAATTAGCAAAAACATTACCAAGAGAAACTCTCTGGGTAGGTTGATGTTATTTTGCTCCCGATCTTTGAATGTCAATAAACATGGGTTCATTAAACGTCAGTCTAAGTAAACTTAGCCTCAATATTATCCTATACTGAGTGTAAAAAGGTCTAGTAGAGGGTCGCGTCAGCCGACCTTTCTGCGACCTATGACCCTCCAACGTTATACGTGCGAAGGCAGACTATTGTGGCTTGGTAAGCTGAGTTCTGATTGGTCAATTCGATACGTTGGTTGACGCGACCCTCTACTAGACCTTGCTAGACTCAGTATAGGAGTGAAACGGATAATATTGAGGCTAGGTTTACTTAGACTGATACAACGTGCATTGCCACGTGGCGCAAGGTCACGTCTTCAATCTCAATCTTCCATCTGTTTTCTTTTTCAATTACCGCTGGATTTACAGTGTGAATGGTCAATCAGAAGACCTACATGTATCCTGATTATGATATAACAAATTGTGGAAAGCTTTGCTTCTGAGCTTCTTTGAATTCCTTTTCAGATCAAGGGGATTGGTGGATGAATTTCCTGATTGCCATACTAGACCGTACTGCCCTACCTATCAGTTTCCTAGTTAGAGATGTAAGTCAACTACACTCAGGGGCAAACGAAACGATACCATATAAAATGCATGAAAGGTCAACCTACGAGTGATAGTTACGGATGAAACAGGGTTATTTCATGTATTCAAGAGCCAACTGAATTAAGTTTCTAATTTCAAAGCTTTACCTGTCAACCGTTTAAAAATACCCTTAACTAGACAAAATAGGATAGTGAAAATGGCCCTGTTGATTATTTTATACCAATTAAATCAATATTATCTTCTTTTCTTTTTTTTAAATTTCATAGTTTTGTAATTGTAATTCCAAAGATTATCGCCACATATAACATTGAAAAAGCTGTTTTAGGACCCCTCTTGTATTTGAACAGTCACTTATAAGTATTATACTGTGATGTTTGAAATTGTGAGTACTTCTTCACAACTGGTGTGCCTATCACAAGGGTTCGTAGTCGCTTTTCTTTACAACAGGATTTTGTTTTTGGTCTCGTTTCTTTTGCCCCATCGAAACAATCCCTTAAGTTCCTTCAAACCCTTATTTTAATTCTAATATCTTTAACAACATAAAATTTGTCAATTTGTTGAATTATGTAAGCAACATTTTAGTACCTCATGCACATAGATAAGAACATCTATATGTTACACAAAAATGCCGTGTATGTATAGTTTCATTAAACCAACACATAATTAGGTCAAAATTAGTTCACTTCAAATGCAAAATGATCACAACGAGGAACTGCAAATTGTTAAATCAAAACTAAGTCGGTACGCAAAATCAGAACGCAAAGTCCAGCCAAAACTCATATACTTCAAAAGACTGCATATCATTAATCCAATTAAGTAATAGATATACTCACACTTCCCGAGGTTTATCGCTCAATACACCTCCTGTTTAAATCGTGGGTCTTCAACGCATAACGTAGCATCGAGTGATGCTACGAGGGAAGTGTTGGTATATCTTACTTATACCCCACTCCGGTCGTGTTAAACTTGACGAAAACAAGTTTTCCACCCTTCTATACGTATATACGTCTTGACCAAACTAGATCAATAGAATATTGAGATATCAGTGAAATACTCTCTTGTTTCATATGACAAATAGTTTCATCTCATCATTTCCTTCTAGACCCTGGCTGAGTCTCGATCTTACAACGAGGCTGTTGATAGACTGAGTTCCACTGACACTGCCGCTGACGCTTACTTCATTGTGGGCGGGGCCAAACGAGGGGAGGGCGCTGTGATTACCAAATCGAGAATCGGATATGATGACCTTTGGTACATGAACGAAGCAGTTCCTGGGTGAGCATAGTGGCGTAGTGGTTAGCATGTTGGCCTCTTTCGTCAACGTCCTAGGTTCGAGTCCAAATAAATGAGAACTGGTCTACAGGATCCCTCGGCAAGGCACTTCATCCACATTGCACTGAGTCCACTCGCTGTCAAAATAGTTACCTAACAGAGACTGTTAGCTGCTCTTGTAAGCTGTGCAAATCCTTCATGGTTAAGCGTTTTGAGTAGGTACTAGTACATGGGAAAGGCTTCATATGATATTCTCTTTTAGTATAAGCCTAATTATCTTCCACTTGGTCTTGTCTAGATATATTACACGATAAGATAAGATAAGATACACGTATAATTAGGCATTCTGCTTATCTTTCATTATTGATACCTTACATCATAACCATACTCGTTATTGAACTCCCGACAATTATATAATAAGGTTTTCATAAAGGCATAAGACGTATTTTCTCACTCTAGAGGAAACTGAAACATAGTCTTAACCCTTTTTATTATATAATTAGCAATGAAATATAGGGTTATACAGTGAAAATATAATCCATATTTTAAGAAAAGCAGTAGAAAGTCATATTTTCACTGCAGTGAAAATATAATCCATATTTTCACTGCGGTGAGAAAAGTAGGACAGAACCTATTACCTCCCCTTGAAACACGATTATCTCCCTTTGAGGAAATCGAACGCACGCCTCGCGTCACGGCGTTGTTTAGGATTGAAGAAAAACGACTCTTTACGATGTTTTCGGTATGTTATTGTTAACATTTTGCAGTGACAATGTATCCTTCGATATCGGAATACAACCAGAAGTTCATATCCTGTTGTTGTAGTTAATAATTGTTCATTTTATCGCCAAATAAATTTACGAAGCGAGAGATCTGACGCACCGACATAGCGCTTCCCTCACTGTATCCGTTCGCGTCAAAACTGACTTTCCAAAATAGATAAGAAGCCTTTGTTTAACCTAATTATAACCAAAAACAATGTCATATTGTAGATCTGATATCATTTAACAATCACACAATTATATATTTTTCGAAAAACTATTTCCGGTTAAATATCGCATTATTTCGATCGAACTTCTTTTTACCGAGAAATTATAAATGGAGTTGCTAGACTCTCATTCATCACAACAGGAAAAGTTTGCCTCTCGATGTCCGACAACTGTGTTTTATGATCTTTAAATTTTATAATAAATAGACTATTTCATTGTTTTTGCCGAATATCATTTCCATCTCATCTCGTGAAGTGAGAAAGTGTCATTTTCACTCGTGGCTGCGCCACTCGTGAAAATATCACTTTCTCACTCCACTCGATGAGATAGAAATGATATTCGGCAAAAACAATGAAATAGTCTCTATATATTTAGTGTAGCCAAGGACTATAATTTATCATTAAGCCTGCCAAAAAGACATAAGGCCCTCTTGGTGCCAGAAATTCCCTAAAATTCCCAATTACTGTATGCCGTATATCCTCCAATAAACGCTTATTATGTCAGCACCCCTTGATACCCGGCGCTTATTGGAGGCCAGGTTTTTTTTCCTAAATGAAGAATTTAAGTTGTACTTAAGCCGTCTTTAAAAATGAATATACTAAAATGTTTACTAAGAGAACAATAATTCGATGGTTTAGACCATTTTAGATTAGAGGCGCGGCGCTTATTTTCTCAACTACCCTTGGCCTCCGGTGCATATAAGAGGCCCGGCGCTTATAAGAGGAAATACGGTAGTTATTACAAGTACAATGTAAAAGTCTTTGTTTCAGATGGTTCCTGGTTGAAACTAACTACGACCACTGGATGCCCCCTCCACAGGACGACAACCGTCGGTATGTTGGTGTAGGATAAAACACGACTCAGAGGGTTTCATAGTTAAATGATACTACCAATGATATTGCTTTTATTTCAAATCATGCATAATTTTTTTTTCATTCCATTTCCATTTATACAAGTTACATGATTAGGCAAATACATTTACAAAAGTAGTATTCCAGTCATTGTCAACAGAGGTAAGTGTATACAATATCAACATAAGAAGGCTGTATGGGCAATGAGGGTTGATATTTTATGAGAGCTTCATTCAATGCCTAGTATCATTGGCAACTGGATGCATAATTATAACTGTATAAATGGTGACACTTGTCAGCTAACAGGAATATAAATACATTGAATTCATAAAATAGTCAAACGTATTATTTTGGCATATATGAATTAAATGAGTGAGTGAGTTACTGTTTTACGCCGCTTGGGCAATATTTAGCCAATAGCGACGTTATAATTGATAATTGTTTGGTAGTGATCAGCATTTTTTCAGGGATTTTATGAACGCTTGAGAGTGTTATCCCGTTACGATATTAAACCATGAGTGATGGTGAATGATATCGTTATGTTATTTGCAAAGCAACTATTACTGGAACTTCTTTCTATTTTATGAGGACAATGTAGACGCATAATTGACAATGTCTCTACATCGGAACGACCTCTATAAACACATTTGCACAATCAGATCAACTGATTTTTACTGTAGATTCATGTAAAAGACTAGTTTGAGTCATGAATCCTGTTCTTATGTTCATGTTGATGTGTTCCAGTGACCCTGCTATCAACAGTATGAAGTCAATGGGACAGGGCGGGATCAGCGTGCAGAACCTATACAACGTCGTGTCCGCAAGACCAGTTCTAAACAAGTAACACCAGTTCTTTATGCGCCATTTGCGGATGATTATCTAGAATGTGTTAGCCTATTCCAATATAAACAATTTATCTTGTGGGTGACCCAGAGGTACTATGTTGTACGACTTGTCTGGATGGTTATCGAATGCAAATAGATCACAAACACATAGGTTGCCAATTAAAACAATCTATCATGATTGCATCATATAAAAGCATATGTTTACTAGATACATGTAGTATTTTTTCCAGTAATCTAATTCATTAAAGAGCCACTCATTTTCATCATATAGGCTATTGTTTTGCATTGATACGAACGTAAATGGCATAATTCAAAATAGTTCACATATTCGTTCCAAAATTAAATGTAGATGATAAATACTAGTTTTCAATGAAAGAATAAAGAACTCACATATATTCGCGGAAGCCAAATTTTAACTATAATTTACATGAATACTAGTTATTCAACCTATCAAACATCATCAACTCGTGACAGTCGTTCTGACTGCTTTACATAAATATCCAAAATTATCAATGTCCGGTTCGCGACTTAAACCTTCCTGTTGTCACTGTAGGATGCTGATAAGCATTAGAATTATAAATTTCCTGCAACATTCAAGACTTCTCGATAAGATGACAATATTAGTAGGATTTGGCATATATAACCACTGACAACTTTCGGAGTGGCTCTTTACGCCAGCTTCTATTAAAACATGCGACAAAATTGGTAACAGCATGCATAGTTCACTTTATGAAAACGACTTCTGCATGTTGCAATGGGAATAATGCGTAATGAGCGAAAACAGCGAGCATTCTTACTGTATAAAGGAAATGCTCTAGACTTGAATAATCATGACAAATATATATAAATCATTGCAATTTACGAAAAGTGTATGTTTACTATATTGGATGTTGATGTTATCTTTCTTTGCAAAACATTTCTGATACTTAAATAAACATTATTGTTATTTATTACCTACGAGGGCAGTCATATCGAGGTTCATACTTTTGATATGTTGCCCTAGGGAAAAATATCACTTTTTCATTGTGACGTCACGGTTCATCTATGAAGAGCGGCGGCTAGTTTGCCTATGCTGATAAGTAGGTTTTGAGTATTTTCATTAATTTTTGGACTACGGCAATAAACAGAATATAATATTCGTGACAATGACAAACTACGTCTACGACACTCGTGCCTAAATGTCAGTATATTCCTCGCTCTCGCTCGGGAATTACGAAATACTAATATTTAGCCACTCATATCGTAAACATAGTATGCCATGGACACTCATATAATATCCTCTATAACTGGGTTTTGATATCTTACAGCCACACCATATACAGCATCGTCATGTCAGCTTCGCAACCCAGTATACTCAAGTCTTGGATCAGGAACCCTTAGATGCCATGGATACCAGTACTAGTTGCCATGGATACCAGGACTAGGTGCCATCGTTACCAGACCAAGGTTTTATGGATACCAGACCTAGGTTCTATGGATACCATATATAAATAAGTTTCTGAGATTGTCATAATCAGAAAGCGTAATTTGACTTGTCACGGAAAAAATTGCTTGTACATCTGTTTGTTTAGCAAATGTATTTTGTTAATTAATAAAAAGATAAAGTCACTTATGTCTTTGTTATTTTGCATGTTTTCGAGAATATAAGATCGTTGAGTCCAACATATTCATTGTAAAGTCCGCTTACAAGTTTATACACTTGAATAACAGTCAAACGCTACTTGATTTGATATTCTTATCTCGTGTTGGTAATGTAAGAGATTCTGGGGCATTAGATCCTGTATGCAATGATCATTGCCCGATGTTTGTCAATCTGGCAGAAACTATGCAGAACAACAATACATTTTTTATGATTACTCTTCCGCAGATATTGATGGTATGAATGAAAGTATAAAATATGTCAACTTGGATATATTTTTTCTCTTTGGGAAACGTAAATGATATTACTGAAAACCTCACAACTTTAATACAAAATAACATAAACCAATATGTTCCTAATAAAACTGTAACAATTAGAACAAAGGACCCAGCGTGGATGAATAACGAAAAAAGGTCTCTCATAAGGAATCGTAATCAGGTACATAAAATTGCCAAAAAAAAGAAATCTTTCAACAGATTGGAATAAGTTCAGAATTCTTCCAATCTAAATAAATTTAGATCAACAGGTTTTATATTTGGTCATACCGTGTTGATCTAAGATTGGCCCGTAAGGCGGTTCATCCCGCTGACCTCTGAAGTTTGGACCTCTGGAAGTTTAAAAAACTCAGCACCACATCCTTTGAAATGGATGATGTTCGGAGCTCTGTCATTCGGAGCGGAGCAGAGCGACCATTTCGATGAACAATCCGATTGCTTGGATGTATTAATAGATTATATGTTTTCATTTTAAAATGATTAGCGTATTTGCTAGTTGTCAATGACAAATGATGATTGCACATCGCATAGATACTAACGTGGCGAATAATAATCACAAAGTTAGAGCATGATAAATGTCAATACTTACGTAAAACTTCATGCAAGCGGAGGTAACTCCTTTTTTTTAATTTAAAAATAGTGATTTTTTTGTCAATCATAAATCTAAAAATGTTCCATACAACCAAAATAAAGCCAACCTACTGATATTTTTATTATCAGTATCAAAAATAAGATCTATTTTTCACAATGCACACTGTTATTGAGGACAGGTCATAAGCTATCATATGTTTCTTCCGTTCACACATTGATTGAGCGACTATGAACTGTTTGTGACTTCGAATTTGATTGATCAAATCGCGATTTCGTTATTTGCATACGAGAGGTCACCGGGACGACCTCTCACACTGGTCAATCTTAGATCAACAGTATGACCAAATATTAAACCTGTTGATCTAAATTTATTTAGGTTGGAATTCTTCGGAATAATGTAATATCGAGTGTTAGAAAAGCATAAACGTGCTTTCGATGTCAAAGTTGACGAAGTCATAAATAATACTCATGGAACCAAAATGTGGTGGCGATTAGTTAAAAACTATATAAAAACTAATTCTGCTAAATCATCATTTCAATCGATGCACGGTATCTGACAACAAAGTCTATGATGATCCGCAAGATATTACCAACCTATTAAACACGTTTTTCACAGAACAATCGACAGTTGCTGAACCTAACGCCGATATACCTGAAATTATATCTTTGGAAATCGACGATCCGTTGTCGTCTCTCACTATAAATAGTGAGACGCGATATTCTCCTGAGCTTAGATACAACTAAAGCTACTGGACCTGATGGCATTGGAAATAAAATATTAAAATTAACTTCAGCCTCTTTGACCCCATTTCTAACAAAGTTGTTTAACCTCTCTCTCGGAAAACATATATTCCCTTATACATGGAAACTTGCTTTCGTAATTCCGATTCATAAGAAGGGTGACGAACACGACTGTTCAAACTATCGACCTGTGGCCTTGACAAGTTGTGTATCTAAAGTCTTTGAAAAATGTGTCTTTAAATATGTCTTTAACTATTTAAGAGATAACAACATCTTGTCTAATTTACAGCAAACCAATTGACTTATCTTTATAATTTCATTGCAAGTGCAGTAGACCAAGGAAAGGAAATTAGAGCTGTATTCTGCGATATAAGCAAAGCTTTTGACAGAGTTTGGCATAAAGGAATCATTCATAAACTGAAGGCGTGTGGCATACAAGGTGATCTCTTACAATGGTTCGAAAGTTACCTTGAAGGTAGATTACAGAAAGTTGTAATAAATGGCTATAATTCGGATT
This sequence comes from Steromphala cineraria, assembly GCA_916613615.1. Classification (NCBI taxonomy): domain Eukaryota; kingdom Metazoa; phylum Mollusca; class Gastropoda; order Trochida; family Trochidae; genus Steromphala; species Steromphala cineraria. Next base: position 41,641,419 of record OU744725.1, read on the forward strand.
TGAAAACTGTTAAAGCCGGTGTACCTCAGGGCTCTGTTTTAGGACCGTTACTTTTTATCATTTATATAAACGATATTGTAGATGGCTTAAATAGCAATATTCGTCTTTTCGCCGACGATACATCAATTTATGTTATAATTGGTGACCATGCTACGGCGGCCGCCATTATAAATAATGATTTATCCAAAATTTCAGACTGGGCAAGAAAATGGCAAGTTAGCTTTAATCCTAGTAAGACCGAAAGTAGAACTTTTACCCGAAAGACACAAAACTATATCAAACCAACTCTGTTAATGAACGATCAGCCTGTTAAAGAAGTCGAAACTCACAAACACCTGGGTATTACACTCCAAAGCGATTGTTCTTGGAAAGTACATATTAGTGAAATGATAAAGAAAATTAGTCAAATGATCAATTGTCTGAAGATTCTGAAATACCGATTATCCGAAAAACGCTGAACACCTTATATAAGTCATTCATACTACCACATTTCGATTACTGGTGTCATATATGGGATAACTGCACTCTTGAACAGACAACATTACTTGAAAATCTACATCTAGACGAACAATATGCGGTGCAGTCCGTGGCACAAGTCACAATAAACTATATATGGAAACTAATTATAGTTCACTAAAAGATAGAAGATAGCGCTTCAAACTTGGTATATTCGTTAAAATGTATCACGGTCTAACTCCCGATTATCTAAACGATCTAGTACCAGACAGTGTATTTCAACAGAGTAGCTACAATCTTAGAAATAGATATTCAACTAAAACTATTAACTGTAGAACACAGAGATATTCTGAATCATTCCTTCCAAGCTCTATTACTCTATGGAACAACCTGCCGATTGAAATTAAAAATGCGACTTCCTTTTGTCAATTTAAGAGTATGCTTAATCCAGTCCAAATACCCAGTTCTTTAACCTAAACTCCAGAAGTAGATTCTGTCAAATTATCCATTGTCGCCTCAAGCTCGGCTATAGTGATCTGAACGCGCACAGATACAATCGACATATATATCGCATACACAAAGTTGTTCATGTGGTCACTATACAATGAAGACGTAGTTCACTTCCTTTTTACTTGTTGGAACCATCAATGCAACAACTAAGATCAAATGTGTACTTTTATACTCAAGGATATGACCTTAGGACTGTATTATACGGTAGTGGTTCCTTGAGTAACTCGACTAACAACCGTATTATCGATTCTTTACATCAGTTTATCGGGAAAAGTAAACGATTCCCTGAAATAAAATAATTCTGTCGCTGTTCTCCACTCCACAATATAAATCCAAAATTTCAACTGAGCACTGCAGCCCATAAATCGTGACCAGGCATACCTAACATACTGTATTATTCAAACATCTTTGTGTTAATATATCATTTAGTACACAACCATGTTGCATTTCACCAAATATGTTATATTCCAGCTATATGTATATATATCTTCACAGAGAGGCGTTAAATTAAGCATTCTGGCTTGTTCACCAATCTTAATTTCTTTTAAACTAAAAATACGTTTAAAACATACACTTTTCAACCACGGGAACCTGATATCGTAAATGAAATGTAGGTCTACGGTCTTTCATATATACGTTTTATCTTCATTTCATTTACGATGTCAGGTTCCTGTGTTTGCAACAGTAAGATATTCAATACGTATTAATTCAATAACCAAGTGAACGATCAATATTTAAAATTCAAATATATTTTACAGAATGATCGTAAGAGTCAGTTAACGTTTGACATATATTACCTTTTTGAAGGTGACATGACTGAAAAATGGCACTGTGGCTCATCAGCACCAAATGTACAATTGCTATACAATCGCCATTACCTAAGGAGTCTCGTTTCATCACGTTTCATCATTCTATGCCTTGTGATGAAAAAAAAGAAGGTTTTATTTGGGGCCACAGGGTAATATATGTTGCATCGAAACTGTGTATCTATCCTATCTTAAGATGGGATAACTGTCGGGGCTATCCAATCTGTAGATAAATCATTATTCTAAGTTATATCCCATCTTAAGATAGGATAGCTGGATGATTTTTTATATTGTGAAAATGATTTCAACTTTGAAAAAAAGTGTAGAATGAAGAATAGGATGAAAATATAACTTCATTCGAAAAAGGTTTGATTAATAAAATAATGTGTTTAATTGATGAAAAAAATACTTTAAAGAGAAATCACCTTATGAACAGTTTATTTTGATGAAACAATGACCTTGGTCGATAAAAAAACTTGAAGAAATAATGATTATGATGAGGCTAGTTTTATTTAGACTGGTTCATAACGATTTAAAACGAAAATTACTCTTAACATTTAATTTATTTTCCAAATAACTTTTCGATGATATCACTAACTCAGCATGCACCAAATTTAAGCAAAGGCGATTAACAATCACTTGACACTTATTAATAAACTGTGGACATTGAAATAATTTAAGGAGCACGACTCTGATTTCTTCCATTTACACCAGTGTCATGTGACCAAGTAGTACGCGAAACCCCATCACGTGATCCAGACAAAATGGCGGCCGCCATGAGGAAGTTGTTAGTGTTTGTCTTGTTCTGTTATGGAAATATATTATCTCAAGGTACCGGAGACTCCCGCCCTGTCCCGAAATATGTCGTAGACCTTGATACTGCACCCATAGATAGGTGGACACATATTGTCACTCGGTACCCGGAAGTTAAGACTGGAATTGCGTCCTTTCTCCAGTGAGTATAGATCTGAGTCTGTATACTATAAAGAATCTCACCCGAATGTCTTTTGATAACAATTTTGTATATCAACACAAGTTGATTAAAGTAACAAATGTCCGAAGCTTGCCGATATTATTCCATATTTTACTTTTATCAACGAGTGTTGATATATTTGATATCAGAAGACACGTACGAGTTTGTTTTTCTATTGGGATTCTATTTATCATCCAAAATCATTTATTGCATGAAAAATGTAAATCTGAACACTGCAGTAACCTAAAACTCCTAAAGTGGTTATGTCAAAGCATTGGGACCTCATCATTTTTATAACGTCATAACATTGTGACATCGTTGGGTTGATGACATTACTGATGACCAAAATGTTTGTGATGTCATTTACTTTCTGAGAAAGGGCATTTTTCAAAATCTACTGTCAAGACAATATCTTCTAAGAGATATCGCTTGATGTTTCACAAGTGATATATCCTGTGGAACACAGTTTTGGTTAATAAAATAAAATATGTATAGTGTGATATCTGTTATCATTCCATTGTTGAACAAAATATTTTTTAAAATAAATTTTCACAAAATCTTTTCATTGATTGCTTACGTTGGCATTATGAAAACAATCAAAACATCTTCAAGAAAACATGTCTTTTTCAATCGTCATATCAGACTTTCTCCGTTTTAACATCTTCGATTTTAAGCTATGATGTTGTGAAAACTATAATTGATTTTCTTTTCAAATTGACACAACAGTACTCTGGTGCCAGATGACCTACTGCCGCTCATTGAAGAAGTAGCAGCTGATCTTCTGTCATTCATTCCAAGTCCATATGCTCAAGAGATGATAGGTAGGTACATTGATATGATATTGATGTGGCACCATCGACCTTGATAATAATAATACTAGCTTTCTTATTTCTCACATATATCCATGACAAAGCACCATGAGTATTATTACCCTGGAGGGATAGTATAATGGTGCCGTCGATTAACAAGCACTTCGCGAGACCTTATGGGTCTGTACGCAGCCCCCTTGTTCAGGTACCCATTTGTACAGCTGGGTGAACTGAGTGCAATGTGAATGAAGTGTCTTTGCCCAGTGACACAGCACAGGATGAGACCCAAGTAACCAATTTTTGGTGTCTCCATAGGGATTCGAACCTGGGTCTCTGGCGTGAGAGGCAAGCATGCTCACTGCTTTGCTCTACAGTGCCCAGGATCATATTTTTGTAAGAAGAAAGTCAAACAAAAAATATTACCTCAGTCAAAAAATATTTTTAGTTAAGAGAGTCTTAAAATGTTATGGCTGTACCAAGTAGATCCTTCTTTCTAAAACAAATTATTATCAAAACATGAAATATTTTACATTTTTCAGCAATTATTGTTCAAATGTATCTCAAGTCTTTCAGGAAGGTTGACATCAAGACTCTCAGTTAAATAATACTCTACTTGATTTGTTTAAAGACATATGACTTTGCAAGGAAAAGTCAATATCAAATTGTTATGTGCAACATTTGTGTCTCCAGTTTTGAATGATCTGCTGGTTATTGGTGATAAATATAGAGCTTCCACGGATACTCGAGTACTGGAGCCCAAGTTGGGTCCATCTGGACTCGAGGTTTCAAAAAGTGTTTAACACTGTTAATTATTAAAGTTATTTCAGTCTGTATGTCTGTATTGTGTGAATACAGATGAGACTGATGACATCAAACTCTCTATATGACCATTTAAAAGGCGAATTATATGTTAAAATATCTAGGCTATAAAACAATTCAAGGTTCTATAAGTAAGCCAAAGACTAAAGGGCTATAAAAATCCGAAAATCTTTGGGTAAGGATAACATTTCGGGTACTTGGGTCCGAGTCGAGTTTGACCCTTCGAGTACTCGAGTCCAATTTTTTAGACCCGTGGAAGCCCTAGTGATATAGTGTAAAGCATTCAAACATTCAGCTCTGTAAACAAGGAAGTATGATGTGCTGAACCTGATATACATTCATGTAATCAATAATATCCTTCCTTTAGGAATCGGCAAGGCACTCAACTTGAGCACGTCCGATGTGCTGATATATAATCTTGCCTATGATGTTACAGCGTGAGTATGCATATGTTAGATAGTATATATATATATTAATGAATACAGTATTGGAAATCTTGTTTTCATGTTTTCCATTAAATTAAGTGGAGAATTTTTAAAAACTATTTCTATCTTTTGATCAATTTAACAAAAAATATGTTTTTGATAATGTAATCACAATGTAAAATTAAAATTATGTTAATTTGAAAGGTTATAGAAAATTTATAAAATATTTCAAGGAGTATAGCAATCAATGTTATTATGATCCAAAAGGAGACTAAGCTTTAAAGCTTTAACAGGGAGTACATAGATGCCACTTTTAAGATGTTCTAGACTAACATTATTCTCTCCCCACAGAGTAAGATCAAGTCATGAAATGTTGATACAGCCTCTGTTCTAAGTAGCCGAGTTTGTGGTCTAGAACTGGAGATGCGTAAATGGAGGCAATTAAGGCTACTTGTGCAATCAGCGATGCTGTTTTAAAATCATAATTTTCACTACTGAATCATGGCAAAAGCATTGTGATATGAACCACCCTTTCCATGCGAGAAGCGTTGTCATTTGATTAAAAACTTCAAATGGATTGTGGTGCAAGTTTTTTCCAGCAGTTTCCCACTCATGGATTTGGTCTTATTGAAACAGAGGCTGTATCAACATTTCATGAATTGATCTGCCTCTGTGGGGAGAGAATGGAGTAACATAAATTATAAGGGAGCATTTTTATAATGGTCAATTCATGTACTTATTCTAAGGAGTCAGCATCATGAATATAACTTTTAGTTTTTTTTGTCAGATACTGCACAGCCATAATTTCTCAAGACACAGAAGGCAATATCTGGCATGCACGTAACCTCGACTACGGATTTTCAGATTTGATGAGAGAAATCACTATCCATGTAGACTTCCAAAGGTCAGGCAAGGTAATACTCTCTCCCTTTGAATTTAACTTCAATAATCATCCAAATCCCTTAAGTTTGCTAATGAAGTTGTATTATACATAAACCAATCTAGTTAGAACTATCTGTAAGATTTATGTCCCATAAGTCCTACGTTACATCTAGCCACTTACCTACGAGGTATGTGTTAAGCATGCACAGAGATCAACCAATGAAAAAATAACTGGCTGATTTCTTAAAATCTGGCGTCGTTTAATAGAATTTACATAGTATTTTGCACAATATGAAAATATAACTGTTAATAATTTGTTGTAAGGACATAAATTTCAGCTAGTTTTAACTAGAGTGCCCAATTCTATCAGTAAGTTTGACCTATATTGCGGATTCTAAGAGTTGAGCCAGTTCTTTTTGCATTGATTTCAACACATGCTCGACACAGACCAGGTGGCTAGATGTAATGTAGGACATATAGGACATAAACATTACAGCCTGTTTTAATTAGATTGTAGATAAACAGGATTCAAAGGAGTTAACTAAGTACTAGCTGTAAGGACTTCAAAATAACTAGACAAAATGCATTCCAGTAAACATTAACTTAATCGAGTTTGTTTCAAAAGTTCAGTACAGTTTGAAAATTGATGTTCATTTTATATTTAAATTCTGACATTGAGCATTTTAATGTATTCATCTTTTAGTTTAGTTTGCTTGAATACTAAATTACAAATTTCCTGAAATTGAAATATCTAACTCTATATCAAGCCTGAAGAAATTTATGAAGTTCAACAATATCTTTGTATCAAAATATTTCAAGAATACATTTATTAAAATCAAAATACCCTTTGAAGGATCGCCAAGAAGGTTTGAGTTAAACTTGGTTAAACATCCATGTTATATGTATACCAATAGCCATGTTTGTTAGTTGACTTATTCGTTTCATTTACAGATATGCTTTTGAAATTTGAATGAAAAAAATATTACAATTAGAATGCATATGAATTTTAATTTACAATAAACGCGATTTACAAATGCATAGCAGATGGTTGATTTTTACTGCTCTACAAAACCTCAATTTCTACTAAAAAACATAACTAAATAAAAAATGATGTGACAGACATTTTATAACAAAGTGTGATGTGTTGTGAAAAACAAGAAATATGTAAACAGGTCATAAACAGTGCTTGAAAAACTTCAATATCCTAAACAGCTGATAGCTGAGAAATGATGATGGTTTGTAAAGGTCCATCGATCCTGTCTCAAGGTACGAATGTTACCCTTACTCCACTAATCTGTACCCTGGGCTCAGAAGCTAAATTCGCTAGCGCTGCCCGACTTGGGATATAGCCAATCAAATATCTCAAGTTGGGCCGCGCGAGCGAATCTAGCGTCTGAGCCCAGGGTACAGATTAGTGGAGTTAGCGTAACGTTCGTACCTTGAGACAGGATGGTAAAGGTCATACTTAGACCAGAAAGCATGCAAAATCGTGAATTTGAAAAGTACCAATATATTGCAATATGCTTTTCTGTATCGCAATATATTGAAATACAGATATGAAGAACATTATACCCATCCTTATTTTATTTATCTTTTGGACTTCAGATTCTGAAATGTTTATTGTATCCTTTCTTTGTTGTACAGACAGTTTATTCTCTTGTTACGTTTGCTGGTTTTGTGGGAGCTCTTACCGGACAGAGACCAAATGGATTTTCTGTTAACGTAAATGAAAGAAGTAAGTTTTAGAATCAATGTATGTGAATTATGTATCTGATAAGTACATGTACTACTGCACTTGTAATAGTAAAAACGCATGCTGTGAATCAATTTGTTAAAAGAAAGGTTAAAAAATATTTTTTTTTAAAACAGTTGTTTATGGTTTCATTGTCAGTAACTTCCTATGGCTGAGTACTACTACACTTGAAATACTTAAAACGCATGCTGTGAATCAATTTATTAAAAGAGCGATTGAAATTGTATTTTATTGCTGAGTGTAAGCTGTAATTGAGAAAAGGATAAAATATGAATCATCTCAGTGTATAAAAGTATATATTGAATATGAAAACAAGCAATGGTTTAAATGGATTCAATAGAGATTATTATACTCAGGCTACAGCAAACATTGCTAGGCAAAAGTGATATGTGCACATGTGCTCATATTGAAAATATGTCACTACTTACTTTCAACTATAGGGGTAATAAATATTTTTATGTCTCTTTCAGATCAAGGAGGTTGGTGGAAAAATCTACTTGTTGCTTTATTTGACCGGAGTGTTAAGACTGTTTGTTTTAATGTTAGAGATGTAAGTATTTTATTTTTGTTCAGACATTATTTTCTATATTGTTTTATACTCGATGGCTGGAAAGGCCTGAGGCTTGCATTGGTGATCTTCCAGGATTTTAATCAATGTTTGGTTCTTAGTTCAGAGTTCCTCCATTTTGTCACAGATTTTGACTTCACTAGAGCTACTTTTGAATAGAAACTGTTAAAGGGGGTCTCCAACTTCTAATTTTTAACTTCCAGTGTTTTATTAGCGAGGCCCCGAGAGGGTCGGAGAGGGCCTAGCTAATAAAAATTGGACGTTAAAAATTAGAATTTGGAGACCCCCTTTATTTTTTTAACTTCCAGTTAAAAATTGGAAGTTGGAGACCCTCTTTAAAAGATTTTTTTTCTAAGCGGGAATTAGAATTGCACGTCTGCTAACCATTTGACTCTAAGAGAGAATTCAAATTGCACATTTGGTTACAATAATGTTCTTTAAACACTTTTCCATAAATGTCTGTCTTCAAAAAGAATAATCAGTTATACGATTCCCGATGAACTACAGAGGAAATGGCTTGAATGAATTAAAACAGTCCTATTGGGGTATTTTATACTTATATATGATCATTTCACACATGGAAATTCAAGCGGACGCAGATATGCATTCTATTCTTTGTTAAATTGTTACATCTAGAACAACTAAAATGTTACCCTCATTAACATACATAAAAATAAGTGTGAAATGATCTATATAAGTATAAAGAGGGAAGTACTCTTGAATTTCGTTTCCACAAAAAAAACTTGAATAGGACTGTCCCTTTAATTAAATTTTTGTTGTTAAAACAGCTGTTTTTGTAATGTTTTCAACAAATGTAGTTTGCAGTGAGACTAGATAGACATATCTTTTATTATTTTTTATTTCAGCTGCTGATACCTTTGATGAAAGTGACAAAATTAAATTACCAAGACAATTGAGTGATAATTAAATTTTCAGACTCTAGAGAACTGCAACACATTTGAATCTGCCCTCGACAGCCTGGCCCACACAGACGTGGTTGCCGATGTTTACTATATTCTAGGGGGAGACAACCCAGGAGAGGGCGCTGTCATCACCAAGTCTCGCACCACGGTCGACGATATTTGGTTCATCAATCAAACTAACTACAAGTAGGTGTTTCTAGTATACTGTTTTCGACATATTTTAGAAAAAAGGGTGTTCTTATTAAAGGGGCAGTAGCACGTTTTTAGGGGGAATATCAGGTGATGTCAGGGCAATGAAAATGAATGGTTCCAATTGAAAGACAATGTATTTAAATCGAGCAGTACTAATTCAATAAATAATGTAAAGTTTAGCCATGCGATTCCTTTTTCTTACACAAAATGAATAAAAGGTGTTCACACAAAATGGCCGCCAATTGATTTTATGTGAATCTTCATACTTTGTCCTCTGACTATGGATGATTGGCTTGTGTAATGAGATTTTTGACACTGTCAAAATAATACATTTATCATTAACTTACAATTATCAGTGAAAATTTTAGAATATAAAATTATCAAAAAACATGCTACTGCCCCTTTAAAATGTCTTGATCATTCAGTCGAGTGATAAAATATTTTAGGGAGAATATATTTTTTGATAAAATATTTGTATGTTCTTGATCTACATATAGATTTTAGCGAAAAGTTTTAAATCCATTGACCGTGTTAAAAAGAGAAGGAATCAAGTCTCCAAACCATTTTTAATTAAATTTTCATAGATCTGTCATGTTAGGTAGGCATGAGGGGGCGCTTAATATTTTTTGAGTTTAAAACAACGTATTGGGGGCGATATAGGGAGAGGGCGCTTACTGTGTCGAATATGGTATACATCTCTCTGCGATCAAGAAATTTTAAATCCATCAAATTTGTGTTTTTACAGACTGACAATCAATTATCAATGTAACTAACTACAAATAAATTGAATTAAATTAGTAGTTATCAATTGTTTGTTAGTTTATTTAAATTTTGTAGATTAGCCAATGAAAATAGTTCCCTTATAAAAAAGATTTTTACAGAATTCATTGTTCACCATTTTAACATGGCAGTCACAAAGTTTATTTCACAACAACTAACATTGAATTTATGCTTATGGTTTATGTTTTCTGTCATACAACAGTCGTAACTTAGATTAGATTAAACTTAATTAATCACTCCTTTGGGTCCCATAGACTTTTCATGGTCGTGTGGATTAATACTTAAGTTGCAACCATATAGATGTATAACCCCTATCAGGATCAGTTCCTCGTGAATATTTTAGAGGGAAATATTGTTGCAAAGAGTTCGTTGAATTGTTGATGTAATAAAAAATCAAAAAGATTATGACTTAATGGTTTTTGTCTTGCAATTAAGTATTTTTTTGTTTGTTTGTCAGATGGTTTGTACTGGAGACCAACTATGATCACTGGAAGCAACCCCCTGCTTCAGATGACAGAAGGTATGAATGCTGATTTCATCTTTTTGTTATACCCCTGGCCAACAGACATTTGTCCGACCTATTACCATCCTGTCTCAGGGTACGAACGTTACGCTAACTCCACTAATCTGTACCCTGATTCACTTGCACGGCCGACTTGGGATAAATGATTATATTCCAAGTCGGGCCACGCGAGTCAATCTAGCTCTGAGCCCAGGGTACAGATTAGTGGAGTTAGCTTAACGTTCGTACCCTAAGACAGGATGACCTATTACGGAAAAACTATTCTTCGTATTGTTTTCAAACTTTGAGGGGTGCAGTGCCAAATTACAAACACTTTTGTTGATGTTTATTTTTTTTACAAATTTCACATGTTTTGTACTTATTTTTGTCATTTTCCAATATCAGAATTTGTCCGACCAATTGCAGGAAAACTATTCATCTGGTTTATTTCAAATTTTGCACATGTCTTCTAACATACTATGGGGGTGCAGTTCCACATTATATCCGATTTCGTTGATTATCTAATGACACCATGTCTTTGGTAATAAGTTTAAATTTGAATGTCACTGTTACTTATGTCATCTTGGTATATAGTGCTCTCTTTTGGTATATTATGATCTTTATTACCCATAGGGGTGAAAATAAGTAATGACATATTTTCAATATCAGCACATGTGCACATATCACTTTTGCCTAGCAACGATTGTTGTAGCGCGAGTTCCCATATTTTTTCGCCTGTGACATCATAACACCATTGTTCATAACGTCACTGTAGCCGGCTGTCGCAAGGGAAGGGACTGGTTTCTTGTATATATCTAAGTTGGTAAAATGGAATAGAATCGATAATAAAGACATTATTACCCTCGGAAGTGTATCATATGACTTTTCAGAAACTCGTGCAAATTTGTGTATAACCCTCGCTCACGCTCAGGTAGTATTTTCACTCGATTCGTAAAAGTCATATGACACATTTCCTCATGTAATAATCTGTATGTATATTATGACATGGACATTCATACAATATGATAATATTAATATTATAAAATGTTTGTTATTTCAGACACCCTGCTGTGAGATACATGAATAAGATGGGTCAGGAAAATATTTCAACTAAAACTCTTTTTACTGTTCTGTCAAGTCCACCAGTCCTGAATAAGTAAGTATATGGAACTTATGTAAACATGTATATATAATAATAATAATAATAAGAGTACTTTTAAAGCGCTTCATCCACATCACTCAGGGACATGCTCTAAGCTCATAACATATATACAGTTTCTATATACAAGAAAGATGGCATTCATTGATATCTCTGGAATAGATGTGTTTTAAGCTTGGATTTGAAGGCTTGAAGTGATGGAGAGGCTTTCAGGTCTGGTGGAAGAGAGTTCCAGAGAGTGGCAGCAGCGTGTGCAAATGAGTTTGCACCAAAGGTTTTAAGTTTGTACTTGTAGTTTGTATTTTATAGGTATTATAAAACCTAGTGCAAAATGGTTGATAAGTTTGTTCAAGTTGTTATTATGTGAGCAAAAATGGTTAAAAGTGAGTACACGTTGGTTCATAAATGAGAGAAAATGGTTTTTACTGTAAGATTATATGATATCCGTTGTATGATAAACACCACTCTGTCACTGTTTCAGCGGTACAGTTCACAGTACAGTGATGTCAGCAGGGCAGCCCGATGTGATGCAGTCCTGGGTGAGATACCCTTACAGAGGGGGAGGAGAGTAGAGCTTGGGGGAGCAAGGAGGGGCGAGGAGGAAATATATTTTATTTTTGTGTCAATATGTGAAACATTTACCAAAAAAACAAACAATCAGCTATGTATCGTTTATGATACCAAAGATTTATGATCAGTCCTAAAGAAACTATTTCGGGAGTGGGGCCAAACTTTGCGTTGTTGCAGCTCAGTGGAAGTTGGGAAGTTACATATTTTATATTTTTTTATGCTTATTTTACCCAATCCTTTCCGACATTATCATAGCCAGGTTAAAAAAGCCATTGCCTCTTAGTACAAACCACATCTCAACCAACCCCTTGCTACTGGCCTTATTCAATTATTTACATTGCCACACCAACAATAAGGCCTAGAAAAAAGTTATTTGTTTCTGGTTTCCGCCCCCGTGGGTTCAAATCCTCGCATCAAGCTTTTTATCCCCCGCCGCGCGATTAGCGCGAAGCGGGGGATATAGTATTCGGCAGCGTCCGTCCGTACGTCCGTACGTACGAAATGGAATAACATAAGTACTATTCTCTACATCCTTCTCATATTTTGCATATAGGTTCACCTCAGTGAGAGTAATTGTCCAAATGGGTTTCATGACCTTGACCTTCATTTCAAGGTCACAAGGACACTTTGTCATTTTACCCTTGTTGGCGCGATATCTCAAGAAATGTTTACTGGATTCTCTTCATATCTTACATATAGCTTCTCCTGATGAAGACCTTGGGCTGATTAGATTTTGGTGACCTTGACATTATTCTCAAGGTCACAGGAGGACTTTGAATTTTTGGACATGTGATCTTGCATGTTTACCTTTGTTGGCGCGATATCTCAAGAACTGTTTACTGGATTCTCTTCATATCTTACATATAGCTTCCCCTGGGGAAGACCTTGGGCTGATTAGATTTTGGTGACCTTGACATTATTCCCAAGGTCACAGCAGAACTTTGAATTTTTGGACATGTGAACTTGCATGTTTACCCTTGTTAGCGCAATATCTCAAGAACTGTTGACCTGATTCTCTTCATATCTTACATATAGCTTCCCCTGGGGAAGACCTTGACCTTCATTTCAAGGTCATTACGAGACTTTGACATTTTACCCTTGTCAGCGGGATATCTCCAGAACCATTCACTGGATTCTCTTCATACCTTACACAATGCATCTTATTGGGAAGGCGCCGGGTCCAGTCGATTTTGGTGACCTTCACATTATTTTCAAGGTCACAGCGAGACTTTGAAAATTTCAGCATTGAAACCTGCATTTTAGGCTTGTCAGCAGGATATCTCAAGAATCATTAACTGGATTCTCTTCATAATTTACACAAAGCATCTTATTGGGAAGGCGCCGGGCCCAGTTGATTTTGGTGACCTTCAAATTATTTTCAAGGTCACAGTTTATAGATTTCGTGACCCTCTGACAACAAATAAGAGGTCACAGCCAATAATTGATTGATAATTTGCGGCGGGGGATTATGTCACCTCAGTGACAAACACTTGTTTTTCAAGATTTTGACAAGGGGAAACAATGGAAATTCAGTCCTTTGGCCTAGATAAACATTGAAACGCTGCTCTTAAAAATTTTACTCGTTTCTGTTCTGAATGCCTTCAAAGATGCAGTGATAATGAGATTAAAAGGTTGTATTTATTTCTTTTTTTCGGAAACACAACTTAGAAATGTGTTTCCGGAGCAGAACTCGAAAACAGTTTGTCCTAGCTTAACGAAATTTGGTATGTTGACTGATCATCACATGTAGATGTGCCTTTTGGGATTTTCAACTTTCTGGAATTTTGTTTTTTTCCGGTTTCCATGGAAACGCAATTTAGAAATGCGTTTCTAGAGCAGAATTCAAAAACAGTTTGGCCTAGCTCAATGAAACTGTTTACAAATGTGCCTTTTGGTGTTATCAAATTGCAGGGAGTCTCAACTCAAGGACATTCTTCATTCCAACATTATCATAAATTTTTCACCAAGAAAAAAAGCTGTTTTAATCAAACAACATATTCAATCAAACAGGATGGTTGTTTTTCTCTCTCTTCACATTAACATGAGGAACTTAACGATGGCATAACATAAGCATTTGCTAATTAAAAAGACCTAGATGTGGTTTATCATAGTCTTATGGTGGTTATTAAAAGTCAAACAAAATTAGCTGCATGTATGCATACAATATTATTCACACAATCAGTATATCAAAATATATGCTAAAACTGATCATTCAACTTCATTTAGGCCAGAGGGATAAGACATCTCTCCTGAGCCTAAAAGAACATACAAAGACATACACATACTGCGAAAAATTCTCACATAGTTCTGAAGAATTGTTTGTATATTTTAACAAAGTTTACATTAGTTACATCTGTTTTGATATGCCTATTTTTTATTACAATTTTAACCTATAAGGAGTTGATGTAGGATTAAGAATAATTTATTAATATCAGAATGAATGAATATTAAATTTATTTATTAATTCAAAGTTTATTTGATTTTTTTATATATATATTTTTTTTATCTTTGCTTTGTTTTCACTTTATTCAATTCAGGCCTCATGAGATAAATATTGTTTTCAAGTAGATTATATTATTATCCCCTGCCACGTAGTGGATCTCTAAGGGGGATATAGGTTTGGGCTCCGTCCGTGTGTCCGTCCGTCCGAGTTTAAGGAACAGCTTTTCTCAGAAACTATTTAAGAGGATAACCAAATTTGCTGTATGTCTTCATTGTATCAATACCTTGATGAAGTACGAAAATTAGAACAGCAAAATTATTTTTTACAAAGTTATTGCCCTTTTTCCATGTTTTTGAACTTTTTAAGATAGAATAAACAAATTTTCAGTGTGTCTTTAGGGTATCAAAACCTTGATGGAGTTTTTTAAATGAGGTAAATGGAATTATTTATTACAGAGTTACAGCCCATTTACAAAAATAATTGGAGCTTTAATGAAAACTAGTTTGGCGGGGCATGTTGATGACCATGTCTTCTTGTTGACATCTACTATAGTCTATCAACCACATTGTTAGCACAATCAGATATATAGCAGTTTTATCTCTTTTGTTTTGATCTGTTGTTTACCACTATTTATATTCAGATGTGATATCTTTTTTAAATAAATTTTTTACATGATATTTTCTTGTTTTATTATTTTACCCCAGCTACAAAGTAGGATGGGTATCGTTCGTCATTTCTGTATTGCAATATCCTGCGATACTGAAAAGCATATTGCAATATGTATTGCAATATTTGGTACTTATCATATATCTATCAATAATATCTAGTGTTTTGCATGTGTGATAGAGGCAAGCACACAGCCTCACAGTCTGCAAATCCATATCATTTTCTTTAAATGGTTAAAGTTTAATTCCATAATTGTACACTTACATCCATATATGTATTTTTATTTCACCGGTATGTTGTTATACAGTGGGTTATAGTCATATCCCTGTGTGTCTGTCCATCTGTCCGTCTGTCGGTCTGTCCATCTGTCTGATATCATTTCGTGTACAGAGCAAAGACCAAGCTCAATGAAACTTGGTACATGGATTCATCAGCATATGTAGATTATCAACTTCTTCAGGTTTTATTTTTGGTGGTTTCCACTGAAACATAGCTTAGAATTAGGTATCTGTAGCAGAACTCAAAAATTGTTAGATCTAGCTCAATGAATCTTGGTACATGAATTAGTCAGCATATTTATGTGCCTTTTGATATTTTCAGCTTCTTTGGATTTTTATCTTTGGCAGTTTCCATTGAATCGTAACTTACAATTCAGTTTCTGGGGCAGAACTCAAAACTGTTAGACCTAGCTCAT
Source organism: Steromphala cineraria (assembly GCA_916613615.1). Lineage (NCBI taxonomy): Eukaryota > Metazoa > Mollusca > Gastropoda > Trochida > Trochidae > Steromphala > Steromphala cineraria. Next base: position 41,657,349 of record OU744725.1, read on the forward strand.
TGAATCTTTATATGTAGCATATGTAGATGTGCGTTTTTGATATTTTCATCTTTGGATTCTCTTTCAGTGGTTCCCATGGAAACATAAATAATATTTCGATTTTCTAAACAGAACTTGAATACTGTCACACCAAGCTCAATGAATCTTGGTATGTGAATTAGTGAGCTTGAGAAGATGTGCCTTTTGGAATTTCACCTTTTCAGTCTTTATATTTTTTGTGGTTGCCATGGAAACATTACTTTATTGGGGACCCGTGGGATGAGTCATCTTCTGATGACTCTTGCTTATGATAGTGAATAGATGATTGACAATAATTCTCTGATTGGGGTCGCCAAGGAGAATCGAAGATATACATATGGAAAATAATTAGGCACCCCCTAAATTCAAAACTGAAAAGTGGTGCTATGACAAAGTTACGATACTTTGAAAGAATATATCACTCTAAACATGAAAACTGTAGATAATGTAAATACTTTCTTCAAAGAAAGACAGCCCATGTTGATGTTGTATTAACATTACGACTGAATTTGTAAAAGTACTGAATTGTCGCAAAAAATAAGTATGGCAGTAGTGCCAGCACTTCGTGATAAACATTGGGTTTAACTTTCAGATATCAAAAACAACATTTGTGTTACCAACTTGAGTTTGACACATCAAACCAGGTTTTATCTTGCAAAATAAAGAGGTCACTGGTCGATGAAATGACATCCCCTTTTACCACAGTTATCGTCAATAATTTACAAAAGGGCTGTTACCATATTGTTTTGGAATAAAATCTAGGAATCTTTTGAGTTCAACTCAACTTTTTGAGGGGCCATTACAGTATTTTGTGAATATGCCATCTTTATTGAGATTGTGGTTTTTTTTGAGAATTTGTGACATTGAAGGTTCAGTGTGGTCTAACTATTGACTTTTGACTAAAAAGGCCGATACTAAAGTTTGACCAGTTGGCTTGAAAGAATGGAATTTTCAATATTACAGCTACCAATAATCACTTTCCATTTCATATAAAAGTTTACAGAAATTTCGACATTTCCAAAAGCGAGTTATACCCGTTTATTTGGCAAGTACAGTGTTAATATCAAAAAGATGCGAAATGCGAATGACATTTTCTCTTCGAAACTGCTGATGTTTGTTTTATCATATCATACGAATATTTCTACTACCACAGTCTCTTTTTTCTTATCAAACAAGTTTTGCTGCTGAGAAAACCTGGGGTGCTTATCCTTTTTTCCATATGAATTGAAATCAATGTTATATTTTTAACCATGTGTGACAGTTATTTAACAGTACCACTTTATTATCGACTTTTTATCTGTCTACGCAGGAACTCTATATACAGGGGGACCAGTAACTTCCAACAGGAACTCTATATATAATGTCCCTGGTTTTACGTTGCCAGAAACGTATCACCTGTCCAAGACGATAATAGTAACCTTGACATTTTTCAAAGTTTCAGCAAGACTTTAAATATACATGGAACCTTTGAAAACTACATGTCAGTGGGGGAACCATCTGTAGGATTCTCTTCATTCTTAACATAGAGCTTCGTATTAGAATGACGCATTGACCAGTCTATTTTAGTGACCTTTACATCTTTTTTAAGGTCACAGCGAGAATTTTACATTTTGCAACATTTAATTAACCCTGTATGTCAAGCTTTCAGTGTGATATCTCAGGAACTATTTTCTAAATTCTCTTCATATTCATTCAGCTGACATGGACGTCATATTCAAATGGAACACTTTGGAAACATATATCTCCTCTAGTTACTCTTCAATATTTGCACAACATTTCCTATTTGAGAGGTGCTGGTTGATGTATTGTCCAACTGTATTGAAGCTTATCTGACTTCTTCTGTTGTCGAATTCACTGTGACTTTTGAAAATGTTTTTTAGTTTCAAATAACTGCCTTTCAGGATACCTTATCTTCATCATTGATGTTTCTGTTGTTATGGTTATTGGTTCCACTACCTCCGGTTGAGTGATTGGCATCAGTCATTTTGCTCTGAAATGCTACCTTTATGCGTTTTGCTTTTGAGATACGTCTTTTTACTTCAATTTGAATTTTTGTTTAGAGTATATTTGTCTATTGTCGTGATGTTGGTATTCGTGATATTTGTGGCTGGATGACAAAAGTACATGGCGTACTTGGTTTGAAAGGAAAGACTTTCATCCACACTAAATTTGCTACTCGAAAGAAGTTAAGGGTCAAACCTTACATTTTATATGACAAGATCATATATTAAGAACCATTGTGTGGCTGCAGGCTGGTTCCTAGCAGAGGTAGTCGACAGAGACGAGGTTACAGCCAAAGAGTGAAAAACCTCTCTATTGAAACACCCCGTTGCATCACAATATTTTTCCTCTATCAAGATCGTTTTGCTTACGTCTGACATAATCACCTCAGAATGGCCTGACCACATTGCGTGGGGGCATTGTCAACTATCATGGACCCTTGTTTTGAGCATGAATTGATTTTACAGTATTCGTTGTTATTGCACAGGGCATATACTTTCTAAACACTAAATAAGTTTGACCATTAATATATTTTCAGTATGTATATTTTGACATGAAATAATAACTGAAAACATTTTGAGATGCTATGTTAATTGTAAAACATTCTAAACATTAATTTACTTGAATGTATTGGACAAGAAAGAGGAAGAGCTGTGTAGTTATGAACATATTTAGCAATTTCATTTTGACTTTGATCAAATTTCGATTTATTAACGAAGAACATTGATCTCGTATCTTTTTATCCTCAACACGATACTACGCCAAACGAAAACATCTGTCGACATCAACTCTTTGATAATGGTATTGGTGCACGATATGGTTTAAACAATATTTATTTAAAAGCGAAAATAATTTGTCAACAGGTTAGCAGCCTATCTGAATACCTCTCCCTGGTGCTAGATATAAGGACAATTGTTACCGGAAGTTATAGTATAAAGGTGTAATACCAGATGCTTATATCGCATATCATCTTCCCTCGCAATGCATTACTCGCGCTAATCGTTTTCACAGACTTTTTAAGCCTTATTAATTCAAATCTTATAAACGGATGGCTTTCATCAGCGATTAATGTTTACTCAATGATATTTCTTATCAAAATACCAAGTTCAAAGACAGATGATGAAAGAGTTGACAAGGAGGTGACGAAATGTTGATATACCGTATATCAATTAGCCAGTGATTGAAAGGGTTTGGAGTAATAATGGTGCATCAAGATTTATGATAAGACTGAAGGCATTCTTGCATATAGCAATTAGTGGAGTTGCCTATTGGAACTACCCGCAAGTTACTCTTTGAGGGGACAACTGGCTGTGTGTATGTCAGAAATTATTTTATGTTCGCTTCTTCTTTACGAAAGGTTTCTTTCTTATCATTAATGCTACCGCCGTTATGTTTACTAAATACTCATGTCTATATCATATATACTCATACATATCTTTTATAAAAATAACATACATGTGCAACCAAAGCAGTCTTAATGTCTTTTATTTCATATAATATTCATTAACAATTATACAATAGTGATAATCGATAAAAACGGTCCAATAATATATAAAATAATGTACAAAAACAGAAGCTTATAACATCACAAAATAACAAAAATATGATATCCAGGAATGTGATTTAAGTAGATATGTTAACCTTCCTTAAAAACGCCCTTTTCTCGTACAACCCGTAATAAGGGTCAGCTAATCACGTGACCAGCCGTGTATAAAGTGTATATCGACTCCCTTTGAAGTATTATAAAACCATTTCAGTGTTATGCCACCACGTATTATTTGTAAATACGTTCATTATTCAATATGAACATAAGAAACAATCTTATTGTCTATGAAATGGTTAGAATGCAAATTGAAATAACAATATATTTGTAAAAATCAATATCATTTCATAAAAATAACAAGAACGACCAAATGGTAAATTTTCCCAAGATGTTTAACATGATTTTCTGCTAAGCTGGTCGTGAAAAATGCATGACAGCCTTAGCGTTAAACGAAATTCGAAATTCTTGGACCTTCTTTACGATTGGGTAGGCAGATTATGTCGGTTATCATACTTACACGATAGATATATCACGCTATGTAGAGATATATGAAAGAGTCTGTACTTTGTTTACCCATAAAGCAATTATTGCGTGTATATTTTATGGAGACTCGGAAACACTTGCATATCTTAAAGGGACTGTTTTATCGTCTTTTGTGATTCCTTATCACACGTAAGGGTGTCCAAAAACCAGCTGTAACAGTTGTTAAGACTCCCTACTGTTTGAGGGATATGCAAGGAGAAATACTGCTTTCAAGAGTATTACAGCCGTGGTAACCGTTTGCTCAATCTGCCATAAAGACCGTTCTCCTATTAAGAATTGAATTATACAATGTATGATTTAACTTGCTTTTCAAGTTAATATAGCTGCGTGCAAATGCCACAGAGTCTAGATCCAAAACACTGCCGTACATGTATCAAGAGTCTTAACAATTAACACGATCAATGAATGTGAATGATGATATTATTTACATCGACGAATGAACATATCGGAATCGACTAGCGTGAGAGTAATGATATGATTAAACTAATTGAAAGTTACAAAACTAATTAAGATTACTATTAGATGTGTGTATGATAAATACAACATATAAGTGAAGTGGAAGACGGCTCTCATCTCCAACAAAAAGGTAGATTCATCTGTGCAAACAGCCAGTGTAACAAAAATAACATTGTAAACATAATATTGCATACGGCAGGTTAAACAATCTCTTTGGTATTAAATAAGTGGGTTCGTTATTATACACAAAATACGCCAAGATGCGGGCGCCTGGCATTTGTGAGTAGCAAACAAAAGAATTGCTATTTTGCCATATTCCCTTGAATGGTTAGAATATTTTACTCCGCTTCGGTGACTTTTGCAGGTATTTTACTCCGCTTCAGTCAATAAGGGATGTTTTTTCCTGCATTAGTCATTCAAGGAGGCAATGTTCTCTTCAGTCAGCTAGCCACGTTTCACAAACGCGATACTTCTCAACACCAACACAATGATCTTTTTCCAATCATCCGTCGTGCTCTTTCCGCCATATCATCGACGTTAACGTCGTCACGTCTCTGCGAGTTGTATGCGACATTTCTTCTCTTTAGGTAGTCATTGCTTCACTCCGGGACTCTCTTCAGATTGGACTAGTCGCTCTGAATCTATATGTACAAAAGAGATGTTAAGTTAAAAAGTAGAATACGGTCCATAGTAATTATTAGAAGACCCATCCATGTTGAAAAATAACTGTTTTTGTGATTATGATATTGTCAATGTTCGAAATATCAACCTGATGGAACTTCAGAATTAGCACCGCTTGTGGTTTTACTTCTTTTTATTACTCCTATTGTTTATCATGGATTTGAGCGTATTTCATACACTGGACTGTTTTGTACACACATATCAAGAAGATCTTTCAAATGATTATTGATATATACAGCTTTCAATCTTGAGAACAATTTAACTCACACATTAATGAACTGATTGTCTTTTGTAATTTGAATTTATCCAAAACACGTATTAAGTAAGAAAAGAAAAGGAGTCATAAAAATCAAAATAAACTGATCAAGAATAAAGAAATCATGAGAAAATCTAGAGAAACGATGGTCAATAACAAATGTCCGATGTCGACCCCATAAGGAAAATGACGGGAAACTTGTATAAATGAGAAACGTTAAAGAAGAAAACAACAACATCTCTTCGTCATAAAGAAAACCTTTTTGTCGGGCTTAACAAGGAAAATGTTGAAGATAAGTAGGATAAGTACGTGCTATTTATCTCGTAGCGCTACAAAAACAACCTTGCACTAACTCAATGGGAACACAAGGGGAAAGAAAGGGCTCTTACTGACAAAAGGAATGTTTTGAAGAAGATACGGCTATAAATCTACGAGCACAAGTGGTATGCCTTTAGTTAAGATAGTTCTGTTGAAACTTTCATCTCAAGCTACATGAATTAACCTTTCGTATTTGAAATGACGGTATAACCCATTTATGATCATGAACCTTGCCGAATAAATAAGGTATTTACCGCTAGAGAGTTTGATGGGATTGTGTTTATCTCAATTTGAATATAAAACGTCCATGTCCTGGGTTTTTTTTACTTTTCATGTAAGCATCTTTTAATTTTTGATATAAACAACTGTCACAGCGCAGTATTTGTTCACATCATAGTCCTACATTTACTCATATCCTACATTGACGATTGCAAACTTTACGTATATGTTGATAATGTCCAATCAGAACTTTCTAAGTGAAAATGGCAAAAATCTCAGATTTACAGTATTATGTTTCAATTTAATCATTCGATAATTTCGAGATCCTTTTAACCGAATCTAATAAACCTAGTAAAAAAACTTTCAACAGGTGTAGAATCTAAGAGGGAAGCCTAGCAAACGATCAACGGCAATGTGATACCCAAACTACCATCAGTGTCCGTTTCAGAAGAATACAGAATCTTAAAACAGCATTTTCCACCCCACTACACTAAGCCGGGTACAATAAATCCAAGCGCGAGTTGACAGCTACAATCCGTGTCATATGTCAGAATGGCATCACAAGAGAAGAGGAGATAGATATTGAATCTACGCTGACGACCCGAGAAATTTCTGGAATGGACAATGAGCCATAAACCTATTGACACACTTTGTCACTTCAGAGCGATGTCTGGGTCGAAGGATGAATACATTGACAGATATTTAGAATTCCTTCATATCAAAGTGTATGAAGTGCAGGGACAATACATGGAATATCTGTTACGACTGGGATGTGCTGTTATTTACAGCAATTCGCCGATTTCAATAGTGTTTTGCGAGGAACCTTTTTCATCTGGTAACATTGATGATAATCTAGCGGTAATTCTGGTAATTTTCGAAATTTCATCGTAGCATTGAACCAAAACCAACATGCAAAAACCGTTCTCTACTAAGGATAATATATTGACTTTCCAACTCAGGATATTTTAACCATACTGCTGTCAACGAGATAACGGACAGTTCTTTCTAAATATGGCCTTTGCGATGACCATAAACTTTACGTGTTAGCATTTAGAAGACTTTTTTGTACAATACATACATGATTGCTTAAATTATGAATGTGATGTTTTCGAATCTAGTCTTTAACTTAAGAACATTTTCATTACGGTTGCAAAGCAATAATATTCCCACATAATGGCCATCACTTGTGGAATAAGATATCGAACTTTCTTGCAATAAAATCGACCATACTTTACGTTTCCTTATGTTGTATGAACCAGTCTGTTCCTTTTGATAAACACTAAGACCCCGTATACCTTTCTCATACAAACCCTTGATTATCGACTTATTGTATCAGATTCAACAGACTTACCGATTTCCTTTTCAGCCTTGCTTGCATCGTTAGTCTCTTCTGGCGAGATAAAGAGTTCCTTTCTAACATTATTGTTCTCACTGATTTCTTGTTCACACGATTTGTTTCCAGTGTCAGTTTCACATTTGATTTCAACCTCCTTACCCTGAGACGGTTCGTCTCCAGAAGATTGCTCATTGTCATTCGCTTCAACATTTACACTATCGTCCTTATCAGAGGACTGTGATTTCACACTTTCCTCTGAAACAGTCATTTCGTCATTGTCCAAATGAGGTAACACTTTCTGTTCCTTGTCTTCCTGATTTTCGTTGATTTCAATCTGTTCTTCAACTTTCTCTATGTTCTCCTCAGCAACGAGTGTTTTCTCTCGGTCATCCTCTTCCACAACAGTGCTATCTGTACCAGTGCTGGAGCTATCGTCTCCCCCGTCGCTCTTAGAAGCGACCAGACCGTCAGTAACATCGTTACAAGGTTCGTCTTTAGGGACCTCAGTCTCATTATCCCTTGAGACCTTTGGTTCTTCCTGAGCATGCACCTCCACTGAAACAGTTTCAATGACCACAACTTGATCCTTCTCTTCGGATCCATCCTCGCCCAAACATTCCTTGCACACCTCACCCGTCTCCTTGGAATACTTGTGTTTCTTTCCTTCAGTCTCAGCGCTTGTCTCTTCCTCCGGTACTTCAGGTCCATAATACGGTTCAACGTGGATTCTTTCAATGATAACAACTGGTTCCCCTTTTTCTTCATTTTTCTCTGGATCGTCATATGTCCTTGTTCCAACCACAATGATTTCCATTTCTCTGAGAACAAATCCACCGCTGTCGTTTTCGGTATCTTCTTTACCAAAGGCCGACTCTGACGGTGTTGTTTCCTTTTCACCATGCCCTTCATTACTGTTTTCGTTATCATTATTTTCTACAGCGGACTCTACAGTTGATGTCTCCTCCTTTAATATCGGGATCTCAATGACTGTCGGGGAATCTTTTTCTGAAGTGGGAGTTTCAGAAATTTCCTTGGCACTTTTTTCTGAAGGTTCAGCTTCTCTAGGAGTATTAGCTTCAGCCTCAGCCAGGGAAGAAGTCGATCTTTCAATAACCTGCTGAACAACAACCTTAGCCTGTTCTGCCAAGGTCATACCCGTTGATACTTCAGTAATGCTGGTCCCTGCCGATTTCTCTTCAGGTTCAGTTATCGTTGCTTCACTTTCAGATTTTGATTCAGTTTCATCACGTTTTTCATTTGATTGTTTCTCGTCGTTTGTTGATACATCTTCATTTTTGTTTGTTTCTTCCGGTTCAATAGAACTGGTAGATTCCTCGGTCTTGTCGGTGCTTGATTGTTCGTTGACGGGTTCAGAAACGGAGTTCTCAGAAATTGAGGTTACAGCAACCTCGATTACCCCTGAAACGATGTTTTGAGAAATACCAGTATCAGAAACCTCGTTCGTGGAAATCTTAGTTTCAGGTTCCTCTGTTGAAGAAACAGCAGAAACAGGAACCTCTGTTGCTGGAACCTCACCAGTAGAAGCTTTAGTTTGAGTAACCTCAGTTTGAGTAACCTCAGGTTGAGTAAACTCAGATGAAGTAACCTCAGATGAAGTAACCTCAGACGAAGTAACCTCAGATGAAGTTACCTCAGACGAAGGAACATCAGTTGAAGGAACATCAGATCCAGATGGTGTCGGTTCTTTAAGAGGCGATTGGGCAATGCTGCTTGAGGTACTCGCATTGAGGTCAATACCTGAAGTATTACTTGGCGTTTGTGACAGTGTTCTTCGAGCTCGGTTTTTCCTTGCTGGAGGAATAGGATCTGGAACGTCAACAATTTTGGGCTTTGTGAGCGTGACCCTCTGAGAGTCTTGTGGTACATCGCTAGCCCCGCTGTATTTCTTCAGTATGGCAGTTTTCAGTCGTGGCCCGAGAGAAACCCTTATTGGTTTTCCATTCTCGTCAAGCGATTGGTTGGCAGGGTCCTCAACCTTGGAAGGTGATGATTCAGATTGGTTTGCATTTTCTGGGGTAAGAGCGGCTTCTTGCACAATAGCTTCGACTGGTTGGACAACTTCTTCGTTCACAACAGCCTTAACAGTTTCGGCCTCTTTACCATCCACTGAAGGTGATGTTTCTGAAGCCGATACGGCGGCTTCGCTCGACATCTCAACTGGACTCTTTGAATCCATGACAGCCGTCACAGCAGCTACCAGATCATCTTCAGCAACTTTAGCAGCCTCATTACTCTTCAGTTCAGCGTTCTGGTTTGCTGCCTTCGATTCATCCACTGCAGCTTCTACTGATGTATGAAGGGGTTCCACGCTCTCATTTAAGTTCAGGCTATCGTCAGCTGATTTTGTTGCTGTTGTTGCAGATGCTGACGTTTCTGTTGCTGTCTTGGCATTAGCCTCGGTCTCATCTTTTGAGTTCTTCTTCTTCGACTTATCGCCTTTCTTCTTTTCTGTCTTTTGCTTTTTCTTCTTGTTTTTCTTTCCATCCTTTGAGCTTCTCTTGCTCCTCCTGATGACGTCATCGCCATTCTTCTTCTTGTTCTCAGCCTCTATAAAAAGATGCAGAATGACTAAGTATTAAAACAATTACAAAATACATTAAACTTTCTAAGGGACAATTCTGTAGCAAGCTATAAATTGAATTATCAATCAACTTTCACAATTTTGATTCTAAGATGTTTGGTCTTTCATATGTTCCAATCGTTCAAAGTCAGTTATTTAGATTACCAAGAATTTTGGACTGCTATTGAAATGGCTTCTTGTCAAAGATTACTTCAATCATCATACTTTATAATACAAACATACTACATAAATATTGAAATGTACATCGCTGATGAGCATCACACGAGTATAATTGACTTCTAGTAAGTATATAGATCAGCGATCTACTCATCTTTTGAGAGGTTGGGTTACAAATCAGTTACGATCAAGATGTTTTAAGTAATAAACACCATGCATCTTATAAGGAAAAAGCCAGAGGCCTTGTTTCAAGTAACAGCACGAGTGCCTCGCATTAGAGTGCTCTCATCAAGGCAATTACAGTATGAAAATTGTCAAGACGAACTTGTAGCCTAGGGGCCTTGTGAACAAATGAGAGAGATGACGCAAGGGTGACATATAGTGATGTTATCTCACCGTTAGAGGACAGGCTCACTGAATCAATCCCGTCATCTTCAGGGATCTGGAACTCGTCCATAAATAAACCTGAAATATTATACAGGAAATTAGACGCGACTTGAAACGAAAATGTGACACTTTGCGGCAAATCTTTATAAATCACTGTGTATACAGCTCTAATTTAAACAGAGCGCTATATTTAACGTCTTGAAAGTTGCTCATTACATCTTTATAAGAATGTTTTTCTGTTGTTATCAAAAACACAGCCTATTTCAACTACAGCTTTTTGCAATATAGTATTTAATGAGAAAACAGATTATTGTTTCGTCATCAGAATTGTATTAAACGAAACTCGTCAAATTGTATATATACTAAGCATTTGAGTAAGTAAAGTGAGTATTTAAGAGGCTCTGTCCCATTTAATTATTGGCCTCATTTTACTTCAAGTTGACATCGTAGCTTAAAATTCCGGATTTCGAAAAAGTAAATTTTAATATTGCTGTCTGACAGTACAAAAGACTTGTGAAGGTTGCCTGATCTATGAAATACATGTTAGGGGAAAACATCATAATTGCAATTTTGCAAATCAACGGTGAATTTACTGAATTCATTTTGACTTTGAAATTAAAAGGAAGAACATGGGATGATGCTCATTTCATGAGGTTTCAAATTACTTGATCTGTTGCTCTTGCCACTTTCAGTGGAAGTGTTGTGATTGGCTTGTTTATCTTTCTTCTCCTTTTTCTTCCTCCCACTTCCAGGTCGGGTCCGCTTCAGGCTGAAGAAGAACCGCTTTCTCTTCTTCTTATCTTTCTTCGTGGAGGCTGAAACATCATTGAGAGGTGTGTAAAATATATGATATAAGGATTCAGAGACATTGAAATGAAAATATCCTTAATATAATTTTGATTACCATTTTCGTGAAGACTTAAAGGTTAATTAAAAATGTAATTTATATTACTCAGATCACAAAAACAAATGAATTCCAACACATAAAGGGGCACTGTTGGATTTGTCATGTAAACTAATTCGAATTTATTAATTTAATAATTCGAAACTACAACATCTGGTTCTGCTTTGTCAATATTGTTTTCCCCTGAAATAGTCTTAAATGTAAGGTCACTGCTTCATTTACAATGTGGAGGAATAAATTGATGAATTCTTTTTAATACTGTGGGGCGTTTAGAAACGGGTTCTTGTTCGCAAGTAGCTGAACTACATGTACCTTTCCAAGTTCTTGTGGCTAAACTACTGCCGGAGCGGCGTAAAGCAATAACTCACTCACTCACTCACTCACTCAAGTAGAGGTAACGATACAAGAATCTGTTTCGAAACGCCGTATACCATGATTAAATAGGTCATCGCCATAATCCTTTTCATTATCACCATTCCAACTTCTAGAATACCCCTCAAAGAAATCACTGTTAATTTGGGTATTTAATTTGTAACATGAAGACAATCAGATTATCACACTTGTTGCCTGGAACTTTGGAGCAAAACGAAAGAATCCCTATACTATCCCACTATGGTTGCTGCTAATTCATAGGAGACTTTAACCCTTACCATATCTTTCTGAAACCAAAGACGCTCAATAATATTATCTTAAGCTTGTCTAATCGTATCGACTCAGATTTTCATACAAGGAAAGTTGTAAAGGGCGTAAGAACATTAAGATAACATCAAACAAATACGTCTCCTGGTCTTAATATCACACTTGTTCATATATTTTTAACTTTCTGAAGAAAATAAAGTTTGTCGTTAATTCTTTACAGGCTTTATCTGTTTGGTAAGATCATTCGTACATCTAGCATGAAGTAAGTTAATGGTATAAATTCAAATGCAGGAGTAAAGTAACTTTACCATTTCAAATTGTAAAGAAGGAAGTATGTGAAAATTACATCATTACATTGTGTTAATTTAACTAAGGGAATTTTTGACTGACATTTTCTTCAAAGATAAGTTTAATCGATTTTACATAATTTGACTAAATACTACGTTAGTACGTTATGCAACAATTCGCTACCACTCATCCTCACTCGTAGTTTTAAACACAGACACTTGCAGAGTCATTTGATACAGGCGTTTATTTTCTGTCAACAAGGAAGCTTGTATAGAGGAAACAACCCATGCGTAAACGAGGCGATTTGAAATCAAAATTGTGTTTGTGTTGAATCATATCTTGCAAGTTCAAGGATCAAGTAACACAGTTATACAAGTGTTTTACAAGACAGTTATTAGAAGAAAGATGTCTCATTCAAATTTCGTGCATCCCGTTTCTGTTTTGGGTTTTTTTCTTACGCATTCCTTTCTTAGTATTGGTTACTCGAGTCATGTCTTTTTAGTAGCACAGTTACTCATAAAAAAGGTTTCTTTCCCTTAAACGGTTATATTTGTCTTATTTATGATCAAAACCTAAAGCAATGATATCCTAATAACAAGTGGATGAAATATACATTAACATGTTCATAAATCGAGTAACTTTATTGAAAACGTCGTAATTTGGTCGTAATTTGTAGAGAATTATACATCATTAAGACATACGCTCTCAAGAAAATTACCTGAAGTTATAAGTGACAGAGAAAAACATAGCAATCTGATTAAAAACAAAATATAAAGCCAATTCATAAACTGGCAAACATAGCACCATCACTAAATGCGTATTTGTCGATACCTGCGTTTTAAGATACTGTCAAAAATACAAATCTACAATTTAGGAAATGATTCAATGCCCATAGCCGAGCAGGACATGTTTTCTTCTTTCATTAACAATTCGTAATCAATTGATTTTGGAGATATATTCATCTCACAGGTGAACTCTATTATCATTATCGATGGGTACAATCACTGTCCATCGCGGAAGTTATCGGTTCAAATGTATGTCATGGTAACAGATATTCCGGATTCCCCTTTGAAAAATCAAAATCATGTCACAAGTTCAGACAAGTAGTGTCAAACCAAATAGCCATTGTTTGTTTTACTATACCTGTTTCCGATTCAGCATCGGCAACTGCCTGGTCTGCGTTGGTTTTAACAGCGGACCCATTTACTTCCGTCTTGGCAATCTCGGCGTTCACGACATCGCCGTTGACACTCACGTCTTGTACTCCGTCCTTCCCATCTTCTGATATATTACCAATACCGGTCCGCTTACGGGATAACCCTGCAATGATCCAACTAGGTTATGAGATTGATACAGTATTTTGAGGGACCCTCAACTTGTATTGTTTGACAAAAAGGCCACAGAATTATCATATAGATAGATAAATAAGAAAAATTACAGTCTTAATGGCAGCAAATAACATCAGCATTGTATGAATATGTGGCCTGTTCTGATTTGCATGCTATTGGTTGCGTTTGCTTATAGTGTTGATAAAATATAATGACAAGTGTGTTCAATAACATATTTCGTCGTTAAGTGTTACATAGTATTATTTATAAGAAATATCAATTTAACGAATTAGCTTTTGTAACTTCCTTTCATTTCTTTTGACATATGTCATATCACTATATATATGTTAAAAGCTTATGCGAAATTGGCTGATACATCAAACAAATACTTTACATGAAAAACTCAAAAAGAAAAGTTTAATACAGAGGAAAACTGACAAGGAAGCAAGAAAGGTATACAACATAAAGTGACGTCAAGTTGTCCGAGACAGACACGTCGAGATGCCCGCTAGAGGGCGTGACGATGTCGCTGTTGTGAACAGGTGCCCGTCCAAACCCCGGGGTGAATTAGCGTCTTGCGGACAGATAAGCAGCTTAACAATTAGCGGTTGCTTCGTTATCGCCCTGTAACACCTCCGTTTGTCAAGCTTTAAACCTACACCCCCTACAATTTATTCCTTAGTAAAACAGCCGTAATCACTTTCTTAATGTGTTGATGTTGCTTTGATTTGGAGAGATTGTTATTTGGTGTTTGAAATACATTTCATGTCATTTGACTTCTACCAAATTCTACCAAGTTGTCAATGAAACTAGAGTTGCTTGAAAAGAGATTTGACTTGAAGGTAGAAACTTTTATTAATATTTTATATTCTATAAAAAGGTAATTTAAATAACCTGAGTGAGCTCTTGTAAACTCATCATCATTTTTACAATGTCAACTTGCTTTTAATCATTAAGTGGCGAGTGAATGCTTGCCATGGTAAAGGCGTGATAGAAATGTTGTTCCACTAGCATAGGCCATAAAAGTCCTACAAGATACACATAACTATATAACTCAACTCCTCTTCAAGGAAGCCATAACTTATTTATCCATCAGGAAGTGTTACTTTGTTATATATCATATTACAGGCATAACTAACACAAACTTACAAGAAAATATAAACACATCTTGAACCTACCTTGACCCATTTTGAATCCTCAAATCCTGGTGTGGTAGTCCAAGTCTGAAAAAGAGACACGGATGAATTTCAGAGGAGAATGTAACGTTCACAAAGGCATGTCTTAAAAGTTCGAAGTTAATTGAAACATATTTGGTCACATGACGCCTCGCGTAGAGGAGAGTGTGATACGACAGATATCCTAGAGCGCTATACGTAATATCCGCGCTGTCCTTGCAAGGTCTGTGTCCAATCACAGCCCGTCATTCATTCCACATCACAGTTGCCCTATCATTACAATGTGTCACCATCCGAGACCAAGCTGGAAGAACTTATGATTGTAAATGGTAGTTATCGAAGTGAAGTTAGATGACATATATGAATGCTCTGATTCGTCATTCAGTATCAACCATGCATGACATGAAGTCAACCTCGAGGGAAACAATATAAACCGGGAGATTTCGTTCGCTTACCTAGGTTATTCGGTAAAGGGTTGACCGTGTACATGCATATTTCAACAGGTGAATGATTCTGAGGTACACAGATTCAACGTTTCGCATTATTTCAGTGTGAACGGAATCTACATCATACACGTTCATCCAAACTCTTTCTCGTAATTAGTCCACACACACGAATATTTAATCTGTCGTGATATCCGTCTATTCATATCTTACACAAATTAATACCATTAAAATATTTTGCTTTTTATCAAAGCCTTTCATGATAATGACATCAAATACGCGTTTTATTCATAACATCCTTTAAAAATAAATCTTTTTCTTGTTTTAATCCAGCATTTTTAAAGCTGTAATTTAATGCTCTCGACCTTGAGTAGAGCACGAAGTGACACCTTCAACAGAAGATGAAAATGTCAGGAGTCACTTCATTTCCTTATGTCACGTGAGCGTTAGGTCATGAAGGGGTCAAAAGACATATCTAAGATGGCTAGGGCAAAATAGACCACTGTGTGTGAGGAATTTACGCTTGTAACACCTGAGAAAGGGAAGGCGTTCGTGCTCAAAGCATTCCCACAGAAGGGAAAGCCATTACCTGAATAATTGCGGTTCTACAACTGACACAAACAATAGTCCATTTGGCTTGTTTTCCTGAGTTAAATGCCATGTAGGTATTTTGTCTACAGTAAACAAGTGTGTTGTTTTCCAGTACGCTTCGAGTGCAATGTTTCTCACAACATGACAAATGCATTTTAGCCCATCATTGTGATCTGTGAGAACGAAACTTTGAATGTATAAGATATCCGAGCTACAACGTTCTCTCGGGCCAATGTGTATGTTAGGCATGCATGTATGTGCAACCAATGATTTTACAGCAATACAATAATCTTGTGTGCAACCGAATATTCGTTTACATCTATATGCCTGCAGATATGCATGATGCACGTCTGAATTAGTGCATATGTGTAAAGTCTCATACAAAGTCATCTAATACCTGCCAGTTTGGAAAATCTCACGTTTTGATACGTACATATGTGTAAATTTGCACTTGCACAAAAATGCCTTTCTGTTATATGCGTAAATACAGCTTGCATATTGTGTGTACATTTATGCGTGTGAGAACCCGTATGCATGTGACTCTGCATATGCGCAAATCATAAGGAATTTATGTCCTTTACGTTCATCAAACATATACAAAAAATTCCAAAGTGCTGATAACAGCACATTTGATCTTCTCCCCAGATGACAAGATTTGAAGTATCTAAAAATAAAATAACATTTACATTTTTGAAGACAACGACTCGATTCTCATGGTATTTTTCTATGTCAGGCACAATTTACTGTTGGTTTAATTCACTTATGACAACTATTCATAAGGTGAAACAGGCTCGAAATACCAGACAAAGGGTACATGTCTAGATCACAAAAAGTGCTCTGTAGTCAAGTGTTGACCCTATCATTGTTTTCGAAATGGAAATGTCAAACCCGTGTTAACAATAGAATGAATCATTTCAGGTATATTACTAACGGCACAATATGTGCGTTTTGTCTCCTAAACATCATAAATAACATAACGTAATCTGAAGTGTGACACTGTGTGGATGCACAAACCGGGAACAAATTACAAGAAGCTTTGTTCATACATTATAGACGGTCGCCATATACTTGGCATAATGGTTGTAAAAAGCCTTAAAATAACAGATAATGATTCATCTCATCTGAATTATTTCCTTGCTTGTTTCTGCACCGATAGCAAGATATAAACAAGAAATATTAAGTTTATGCTCCTTATTTGGTCATAATTCAGCCAAACCTCAATGTATGTCGTTATAAACCAATTTGAGCAATTAACATGTGTACCAAAACCTGTCCATATTAACCTTTCATACCTCACCAGTTTCTTCTATATTTTTCCATTTATACAACTAACACCAGCATATTCGCGAATCGTCGCTGTTCGCACTTCGTCTTCAACCCATAAACACAATTTCAGAGGGATGTCCGACGGTATCGAAAATGATTCTTAATATTCAACTTATATTGATCATTATAAATCTTTGGACGTTAACACCTACCAATCGTTTCCTGTAGTCAAACAGCCACCTTTGAGAGTACCTGATATCGGAAACATATTTGGACGATCAAGTGATGCTCTATCGACTTGGACGACCCAGTGTTACTCTATACATTACAGGTATTCCCATTGATGCTTTACTGTGCACATTCATCCCATACCACATACAAGCTATAATTAAGCCCCACATACTACTTTTACTATGCGTTTCATGGCCTGTACCCCATGGGCAGCGGGATTCAAGGATAGCGAGATGGACGCTTTAGCGATATCCACCCGGTCACATTCCTGGCGTCCAGCCAGCGTATCTTTCAGCAGGAAGCTCTACACATGCTTCATGTCACGGGGCACGACCCAGGATGAATACCCGATGAGATCATCGAAACCTTCATTCAATGAATTGCGCTGCGGCTCCAGAGTTAATGTTTCACCATAGAGTGCTACAGTATTAATGCTGTAAGTCTATAAATCTGAGATGGACGGAGTCCCGCTGGGCAGTAAGCCTGGGATCAGACGGGTGAAGTGGAGGTGTTCCATCAGCTATTGTCATCAACAGATTAGCCTTCCCTTTACATGTACCAGCATCAGTTTATATAGGCCACTATTGCATACCATTCATAAAGACATTCCTGCTTACGTCGCTTGAACAGAACTATTGACAGCTTATATCTATATTGAATATACTACAGCAACACACATTGACGTGTATATATGGGCCGTTGGAGTACAAAGTTAATGAAAACATTCCACTTTTAAGAGTCTATTGAAGGTCTAAACGTATTGAATATAGCTTGGATGTCCTAACGCTATTTAAGATGTGGGCTCAGGTATAAGATGATAATGACATGTTAGGAGGGGCAATGTGAGGGTAATATGTTGAAGGCTCTCGTGTGAACTTACATCGATCTGAAGCATTGAATACAGTAATAAAATCGTTTTCGCTTATAGTTCAAAGAAAGGAATTACAGCATTACATGAACCAGTACATTTCAAGAGAAACGGAAAACAACATGTCATTCCAAGAGGGTCATTTCAAATATGCCATTTCGATATGAAGTGATCAGATTCTACACCTGTAAAGAATAAAATCGGCATATCTACTATTGTGTAAACAGGTGCATTTCTCTATGTTGAGATACCATTGATTCTCATTGAAGGGCCATTGGGAGAATGATCGCAAAGAAGACGACATATCGTAAATCTGTTAAGATCACATGCCGTCGATGAATGTCAAGAGGTTGAAGTCGGTGTTTGTATTGTTTGTTTTACTTTATTACCTGTCAAAATATATAAATAGTTTATGGTATACACATTCCTAGTGCTGACTCCGACAGGCACCATTATGATATGTATAGGCGACATTTCAAACATAAAGGACATTTCGATATTACATTTTCTGTTTGATTTGCATAATTATTGATTTTTTTCTATTGATTAAACACGATTGAACATAAAACTTGTCCAAGATGTTATTTTGACACAGTAAGCTTTTAACTATTGGTAATTATCCCCTTTAATTATGCTTCACCAAGAATACTACTTTCGTACTATCCCAAGTAGGACTGTTGATCTATCAAACACGCAATGAATCACGTCGTCTACGTAATTCTGAAAGGTGAACAAGTTTCACGCTATTACTGGTGATTAATTAACTATAATACACAGAGTGGTAGTCTATTATTGTAGTATGTAGAGAATATAGCCTCAGGTGCCCGTGGTATAACATGACAGATGGCCCGACCACGTGGCCGGTGATTGACAGAAGGTAAGTGGTTGCTGTCAACTACATGTAAGACTGCTAGCAAGCACTTGGAGAAGACAATCGCCCACCTTATGTGAAGCAGCTTCATGAATCATCACAGTTACCTAATTGACATGCTTATTATGCAGGTTTTAAACAAATGGCTAATTGTAGGTAACCGACGACATATGACATATGTCCATAGAACAATGCACCGTTATGGTGTTAATGGAAGTCGTTCATACAGGATTGTCGCATTCTTCACTCTTTCAACTTCTTACTGACATGCAGTTGTCAGCTTTCTATAGAGTACCACTTATGCATAGACGTTCAAAAGTGCGATCTCTGGATATCTAACAACTTCTTCATTGTGAAGACATTGTTATCTAGAAATCTGTCTTTTTTTACGGTTTCAACCTTAAATTGTCCATCAGAAAAGCGAATCTTTATCTTTAACGCTAAAAACTTTCAAAGAAACGTTGTTGGGTAAAAAATCAATTTCAGTTTTTCAAAAATGAGAATTTTCAATTGAGAAAGTCAAGACTTAGCTTATAAAATAAACCTTTTCGGGAGTATAAGTAAAATCTAACCTGTAGTCAGTATACATAACATTATGTTTATTATCTTAAAGATTGATTCAGTTCTAATCAGATACCAAACAAATGTAAAGATGAAAACTGAATTATTAAGAATGTTCATTTAAAAACACTTTTAAATATTTATAAATATTCACTTGTTTTCGAACATACTCTGAAAGGCCTGCTTTGAATGCAAGTTAAAGTATCGTCTCAAACAAAACCCGCAATAATCACCGACTACATCAGTCACGTCTTATTTCTTATTCTGTCCATCCTGCATTGTTTTTCATTCTATAATTTTTTGTCTTTTTCCGACTCTGAAAAAGAAATCGACACCTGACCCGAATTCCACTCTCCAGTTCCATCCTGCTATGCTTAACTATGTAAAGATGACTTTAATCTTATTTTCAAATCTTGTACTATTCATCCCTCATCATTTATCATTTAAATTTCGATTATTTCCAGACAACAACTCGATACATGACCCGATTTCTACTCTCCAGTTCCATCCTGCTATGCTAAACTATGTAGAGGTGGCTGTGTCAGGGAAGCTATTACGTGAGGTTCAAACACAATGATGCGAGGGGACCAAAGCTTGTTGTCTGTGTTGACGCTCCGACTTAGCGTAGTGCAGGACACCGTCTTAGCGTTCCCTCTCAAATTGACGGGGGACGACCTGTTTGGAAATATTTCTACAGAGGAGTTAACTTAACATACCCATGCAGGCATCATGGTACATGCATTTATACCGATTTAAACCTGTGGAGTTTTAAAACTTTCCATTATCATACACTCGATAATTCCATTTTAATCCGTATATACCGATTTAATACTGTAGTTTTTTATGTATTGTTTCATATTTTCGACATTCTTGAGTTAACGTTCCGATGATTTTATAGTAGAGAAGCACATGAACGTTAACTCACTAAAATCGAAGATGTTGTCAAAAGGACATAGATATGCATAAATGCAATGTATTATGAGAGGATGTTGGTCTTTAACATGAGAAGTCTTAGGGGTGATGATATGGTAAAAACGAATATGGTTACAGTTATTCTTAGATATATGTAAATTTAATTACTTTTGTTGCACATATGTCTACTTATTTGAATGGAGTTAAATAACAAAACTTAATGTACAGTTAGCATATTGTTAGTTGTCAAGTCGCTACTCCTTCACTTTTCTCAATTTCATGTGAACAAGTAATGCCAAAAGTTGTAAAGGTTTGCACGTTACCACTCACACACTTTGGTCTACTTCAGGTTAGGGAAGGCGTAGCCGAGATGATTACAGCAATAATGGAACTTATAATACAGGCATTATCAGAGCAATTTTTGAAGAGAAATGAAAGACCACAATGATGAGTGTCTATGGGGTCAGCTTTCAACACAATGGTGAGGAATCTGACACAGATGTGGAGGCGTCAGATAAACCCCTGGGCTAGAGATTAGACCCATATCAATTGGAGCAGCACACTTTCCACATTCCAAGGTCCCTACCTCGCATCCAATATACGTGTGCTTATCATCGTACATAGTCCAAGGCAATGTCCAGCAGTGATGGGTACCACTATCACCCTGACTCCTGGCTCGCACTCATTCCATGATCGCTTCTACATACTACTTATATCAGTAAGTCATCATGTATTGGTATACACAGAAATCAGAGGAAATATGTGTGACCTTTTGACTTTTCAACGTCACAACAAATTAGGTATCTGGTTTCAAACGAAGGGATCAACTTTGAAAATATTTTCAGACGTAATACAGCTACGGATGACCACTGGATTTTGCCGAATAAAAAAAATACTTTTTCTTTGCAAATAAGACAGTGGATTTGGTAAAAGTCAAAATGGATCAACCTTGTTCGTCTAAAAAATAAACAAAGGCTATTCAAAATACTCCCCGTTCAGTTTGCTAACATTCACATTATAATGTCACACAAGAACGTCCAATACGTGACGACAACATAAGATACTAATTACACCACCTGAAATACGGAGAGTCTTAGTAAACCATTACAATACTTCTAATTGACTTAAATTGTGGCTCGAAATTGAACATTTACAAGGCCTAAATACTTCACCTAACGCAGATAACAATTCATTGTTTATAAACGTTATAATTCACTTTCGTTATTTTTAGGGTATTACCATTAACAATGATAGTAGACCATACCTGAATATTGGACCTTAACAAATACAAACTAAATCATATTGTCTTATTTGAAACAATGAAACAGCACTACTGTTTTAGAAGAAGTTTGTACCATTTTCTATGACCTAACGTTAAGCTAATGCTTACACTCGACTGCCCGATTTATAACGAGTGACATATTCCTGCCCCCTACCACTCCTTTGATAGAGAAGAAAACTAAATCCCAAACCATATCTTAAAATAACATTTATTGGCAGTAAAGTTCCTAAAACAGTAAAATGATTCAAAATACTTGTCATTTCTATAATAGTTCATATGATCTTAAAACGTATTTTATTACAGTTAATTGTTTTTCTCTTACTTGATGAATAAACTATAACATATTTTTGAAAATGAATATAGATATAATGATGAAATGTATACTAAAAAGTTCCAGATATTGTCTTGTCTAATTGAATCATGAAACAGACTTACTATTTTATAGCGATTTTACAAAACAGCCGCTCTGTTCATCACCTAAGGCTCTTCAACAGTACTGGTCCCACAAGTGTAAGTGTGTAGAATAACGAATTAAGCATAGATATATAGAGAAGGAAATCTTTACTACCTTTTGACCCGTTGTAGCATTAGGTTGACCTTGGTGTGCCACTCGACATTGTCTCCCGGCTATGCTACAAACAGAGCCGATCTCTATCTTTATTTCACTTTGTCTTTCAGGAATAATGACAAGCGCTCACAAACTCCTACTCAAGCACTCACTTAGCATTGTTGTAATATTCTAGGTTATATACTCGTATATTATCTTCAAAGGGGTTGTAATACAATATTTCTGTAGTATTCACATTTGTGACATTTCTATTCCTATCAGAATGCATTAGCTCGAGAAGTCATAAAGGACTTACAATCTAAATTGTTTCAGAAAATTCTTTAGCATATCAGTGACAATTCAGACAACTACCATATGAAAATTAAAAGATTTGATATATGAGCTATCCTTTATTCCAATTATATCAAGTTTTTTGGCTGTTTGCTCGGTACTGAACGTGGTTAACGTTCGTTTTAAAACCATGTCGATTTATTGCATAGAAATAAAAATGGACATTGTTAATTAAAACGACACTCCTCTAGTAAAAGTTGACATTTCCATTGCCATATTATGTTGATGTTCAACTGTTAAACAACCGTTGTATGATTGACGTTATCAAAACTTACATCATACTGCCATACCAGACATTGCTGTTAACATAGCTCATTGACACAGAGACCTAAATAACACCGTCGGATGATTACCTACACGTGCTTGAAATGCTTGGTTTCCAAGAACGTCAGGAGTTTCACCTGCTTAATCCTCCACTCTAACATCAAGCTTCGAGTAATTGCTAGGAGAGAAGATGAAAGTCACTGGAATTATCTTCGCGAATTCCGCCGGAAAATTTAATTTGAAAGTTGCGCGACGTCAGAAAGGCATATGCTTGTGTTATCTTTGTGTATACCAAAAGAGTGAGCTCTTTATGCATGAACGATGTTCAAATGAAGGATTAAACTATGAGCATGAAATCATCATATCATTTCAGTTTACATAATCTATTTACTCCAAAATGAACTGTAATACGTGGTTCATTAGTAAAGTAACATGATAAAATCAAATGTAATACAAGATACATACATGTCGAACATGCTCAAATCAAAGAGATTTACATAAAGGTTACTTATCGTGAAGACGAAGCCATTCGAGATTCCAAATGTAATTGTGAGAAAATAAATGAAACGAAACCATATTGCTTTGACTGAATCTTGATAACCAACATCCTTGTAGATTTACAAAAATAGATCCAAAATGCCCCATCAAAGCTGCATCAGTGTCCAATTAAAAGGAATGTGTTTGTTGAACTCATTGGTAAAGAAATGAATCTAGAAGATTAAGCAGCGTAAATTGTTGAACCCTTAAAGGGTCATTCATGAATTTGAACCTTCAAGTATGATCCGCATATTTGGTTACAGCTCTACATGTGTTTTGCATGAGTAAGGCATGTCCCACTAAGCCGACCTAACAGAGAGAGCACCGACGCAGTAAATTATGTGCAAGCATCTTCAGGAGTCGCCAACACTATCCAGATTAAGGTTAAATCATACCTGCTACGTGTTTCAGGGATTTACATAGCTTCGCATGCTTGACTAAATGTTTGTTCAGTTTAAACATGCGTGCACGGAGCTCTGGGTAGGTATTCAGAATGCTTTATCCCAGATGTAAACACTTGTATATAATACAGCCTTGGGTATATGCGGAGTACATCGTGCGTCGTCAGTTTAAATTAAAAGTTTCGAATCGGTGAACCTTTCCAGTTGCTTAACTTAAAACCTTTATGAGTAAATCTGACATTTCAGTTTCTGACGTCAACACTTCTTAGAATACATTTGATGATGAACGACTCAATCATGCATTACACTTGGATTGTATGTCAGATAACTTAAGATGTTTGCAATCCAGTTAACCTCCCAGTGAGATTGGAAAACAATTGCATTAAAGTATTTGACCATGTATCAATCAAGGTGTTCACGTACATCTTTCTTAATATAAGTAACCTCAGCACTCCTCCGTCCCAGTTTCTTTGTCAAACATCTCTACGATCAAACCATCGCAACATCCCACATGCTTACAAAGTTACCTGTATAAGTTACCAACACCAGTGACCTGTAACGCCTAATCTTGCATACAATAAATCTTAACGTTTGAATGATTAATCTAACGACGGCCCTTCTAACCTCACTATTAGTAAGACCAATGGACTGTGAACTAACAATCGTGAGTATCTAAAACCTAAATCTATCCCAGCATTTAAGTTAACCAATACGAATGCAACTGTGCGATAGTTTCGAGGATGAAGTCTACATGAAGCACTCATTGATCTATTTACATAATCAAAGAGCCTTGCGTACAGTGTTGATATCTTAATTTCATTGTTACTTATGTCAAACCTAAATATAAGAATCTAAGTCATAACAATTCGACAAACGAATTGAAAATACCATGGTATGACTACAAACACTACTGTCACGACCCATGCTTATTTCATCATATTCCCTCATACACTGACATCATCAACATCACAATCACTTCAAAACATCTTAAATTTGCTTACCTATATCAAAGAACAGCGTAGAGCAATACTGCATACACCCGAGTACCTCCAACTGTCTGTCCAGTACGCAGACAGGTATATGTATGCAGGTAGGTATGATCCTCTGTACCTATATGCGAGGTGTATGTCCAGCAGGGTCCTCTCTCCGTATCCTCACTGAGGCCTCGCTTCATGTACAATACATAAGTACGGGAGTAGATTAGCCCAGGCCTCTCTCTCTCTCCACTACGCTGTCTGCTGGAGGGACGGCGCTCTGGACGTGATTTATGCTTAAGGTGGGTCACCGTCAGACAGGTCACGGTCGCATAACACTGTAGGCTGAATAAACAATATAGACTGAGAGGCTGCTTGTTGTAGGGGCTGACCACTGAATCTAGTGGGGGATCACTGATGAACTGGTGACCACTGAAATAGGTGGCACTCGCTGATAAACTAGTGATCAACGAACTAGGTGGGACTCATTGATGATCTGGTTGCAGATGAATCTAGGTCTCGTCACTGCAAGTCATCAAATAACAAAATTGACTGGTGTAGAGGTCGTCAATTGAAGGAGCGACCACTGATTGCTAATTGTAGCGAACACTGTATTAAGTGTTCAATGAATCAGGTGAGCACTAGATAATATGTATTTAGATGAAGCAAGTCAACACTGAATCAAGTCATCTCAGAAACAAGTCATCTCAGAAACAAATCACAAACGAATCCAAAGCAAATGCAATCCGAATCAAATAAGCTCTTACTCGTTTAAACTGACCACTGACCACTTTCACGACTTAAACCTGCCTCATTCGCTGTTACCTCTCACACATCAAAGAAAAGCCAGGCTGCCGACAGGTGTTGCAGTCAAGAAAGCGAGAGTTTCACCACGGGGAGTCCTATAAAGCTCGTTGAAGGCCCTTGAGAGCAAGACCTGGCTTAAAGCCTAGATTCAACATAGACATAATTGAAAACACTTTCCGTGCCGGTCAGTTAGAGTCGTGGAATGAAGAGAAGGGGGTCGAGTGAATAACTAGTGAGCCTGGGAGGGGTGACAGGTACACTAGGGACGGTTGATGGGGTCGGCTCGCTACACCGATACAGATGAAGGCACACCGGGCCTCACAATATGACCACTCAACCGCGGAAATTCTACTTCACTAAAAACCTTTGACTTTTGAAAATTTATTTCCTTGCTGGTTTTGATCGAGTGACTGTTATAGCGAGAGTTAAGCAGGTATTTGTGTACACACACAATAGATATCTATCAGTTTTGTAACATATGCAGAACCTTTCGTTAAGTGCTTCACATACCGCAGTGGAATTTCTAGGCCAAATTCTTCAGTGTGTATTGTAAACAAAAGAAAACCCAGTCACGTGACATCGCCCCGATATCTTATACCTTATAAAACAAGCCCTGTTAAGATCCAATTCTAAAAAATAGTTTTAAGAGTCACTGTAGACGATAAAATCTTTATTTAAGAGTCATTGCTGAAGATAGGTCGCGCTGTTAGCCAAATTGGTGGCCAGATAATGTTACTTATGTTTTAGGTGGGTAAATAGGACACACAACGAGTATTTATTTTCGTCTATGTGCAATACCTGTAATCTGTTTGTCGTTTTGTTTTCGAGTTAAGGTAAAACGTTTTTATTGATTAGGATACGAGTGTTTATTCCTTATAAATCTAAAAAACACAAACTATCCTGGGACGTGATTGAAGGTTTACTCGAGATGTAAGACCGAAACCACTTCATACCTTGCTCAAAATTTGAAATCGGCAATTCAAAAACCTCTCTGCTTTTTCAACCCCTGAGAGAATAATAATTATAAGCCACATCCTGTTATTTCACTGCAACAATGTCAGCAATTGAAGAAAGCTCAAGACAACCTTTAAATTTTCAATGAACCTGTTTAATGGTTTACAGAGTCAGACACATTGACTCGGTTACAAACTACTATACACACTTTTAACTTCAATACACCATATAATGCTGCTCTGTTTGATATCACATTACAACTTTAAAACTGTGCAGACCATAGAGTGCTTCCGAGTAAAACATTGCATTAAAACCTAAGCAGGCCATTTACTGCTGTTTTTTAAAGAGACGCGATAATAGTTTTATCCACTTATAGTTGATGGTACTTTTGATGTGAAACTATCACATGGTTAGTTTTTTCTCATTACTTCCTAATATGTTTTTTATGGTTACTGAATTTCTGTTTGAATATATATGCTTAAAAGGAAGATCTGTAAGTCTCAGGACATATGTCTCAGACCACAAAGTGTATTTTAATCCTAAATGTACGCATGGACCTTCTCATACACACTGTTTATATTTCAATTTGTTTCAAGACTTTATGATGAAAGTTTAAAGGTAAATTCGCTTCACGTCAACAAATTTACTGTCTGTGTTGAGGAGTGTAGTTTCAAACTAAAAGACACTCAACTGCTTATTGTGGGTCATAAGTGAAGGCCAGCATTCAGTCAATTAACCATGATTTACCCAACAGACAGTCAACTTCCCATGATTTCCCCAATAGGCAGTCGAATAATCATGATCTCTTTCAACGGAAAGTCAACATACCGTGATTTCCCAAACGGAAATTCAACTCACCATTATTTCCCAAACAGTAAACTAAACATTATTCCTCAACAGCCAGTCAACTGGCCATGATTTCCCCAACGGACAGTCAACTGGCCATGATTTCCCCAACACAGTCAACAACCCATAATTTTCCAAACGAATGGCATGGTTTCCCCTGCTTCTAAAGGAAATTCTTGCTCAACTATTTTCCGGTTGGTAATATGTATAGATGGTGTTCATTCATGCTTAGATTCCCAGACCATTAAATTAAGAATCTATTAAAATAGATACAACCCCATCAATGACAATGAAAACATTGAAAAGAACATTTTTATGCAGAATATAGGTGACAACTACGAGGTGTTTTTCAATTTATCAATCAGAGCACTGTGGCACAAGTTATCAAACATTGCTAAGAGGTCTGTTATATTTAAATCTCCTGAACGACCTGATTGCAGGACTATCTCTAGAAACGTGAGCTATATATTTAAACGCTAATAAAATAATCCCTATGTTCTAAAATCTACACAACTACACAACTCTTGTATTTTTCAATTACAATGACGTAATCCCTGCAAATACCTAAGATACCTTACATTGACCCATTTTAAACATATTAAGCCGCAGACTGGTATCCAGTCGTATCACATTACCAAAAACATATAAAAGGCAACATATATTAATTATGTTGTTTGAAAGCTTCGTGGAAACATAGTATCAAAACAAGTCAATAGAAAACAATGGTAGCCTTTCCCCGGGGCTTTGTTTAGGAACTTTCTGTGAGTAAATATTTCTTTCAAGTAAAATATTGTCAAATAAATACACAAAGGAAAACTCTGAAATGAAAGACCAGCAAAGCATTTCATGTTTCATGTTTCATGTTTCAAGTTTGTGCATACATTCCAATTTGTGTGACAGTACGGAAACAATACTTAAAACGATTTTATCTTATGTTATCTTCTTGAAACAGTCTACCACCAGTCAAGGGTGGTAATCGATCATGGATTGAACATCATGATTATGAAATATTAATCCTAGTTTAAACAAGGATACGCTTCAATCTCTTTCATAATACACGTCGACAGGTTATCAATCGTCGGAACAATCTAAACAAAAGGGTAGGGTTGAGGTTCCCTACAGCATGAGGACGACAAACCCGTTATATTTTGACTTTCTAATCGATCAGTGCTAGTTTATTAGATTATGTGAAAAAACTCAAAACTGCTAAAGATAAATTCTAAATTTTGGAAAATAAATCTTTAACGTCTATTCCTAGCTAGGACTGCCAATAATTTGAAATCGTATTGAACAATTTATTATCAAATATGTATGGAGTGATTTGGTGTGAGGACTCAAATCTAGACACTTGTTTGTGCATATAGTAGTTACAATTATGTTTCATCAAGTCTATTGAGTTGTAACAAAGTGGAAAAATTATCTATTAATCGAGTGATTGTAAACAATGGAGCAACTGACAAAATGTAACCTAAAGGGCGTACAACCAGTTAACAGTATACGTGAAAGATTTTAGGTAGATTGCATCTTTACAGCGACCACAGATTACTTGCTATCAACAAGTTAATCAGTGACTGGAAAGGGAGCCAATCATTTGTGCACACAATCAAATACTGATCATACAATTACAAGCCGGTTAAAAAATAGGCCCTTACATATTCCAATTTATAGAAACAAGAGCGTTGGATTGCCGTATAACGTTTTAACCCTTATTCAAGACTGTCCCAGATTGTTTTTAAATAAAACAAATACCGAAAAATACACATTGGATTTGCCATACACGTAATGTAGTTAGTCCAAATATTTGTAACGAGACGCATCATAAGCAGAATATCAATGCAGTACTTTGTATAAACAATCAGGAAGAAAATATGTGTAGAAATATGCATCATCTCCTTTTCCTTAACAGTACACCAATAAAGAAAGGAGGACTAAGGTTTGCAGGGTCTCACCTCCTCTATATACCATATGGATTAAAGAACATTTTTTGGAACAAACAAGCCGTGCATCGATGGTACACACCATAACTATTGAAATTTATTATTGTGAAATTATATTATTAAGACTATGGCTTGCTAGGAGTTGAAGCAGAGTGTGACAAATCTTCCTGAAAATTATCCAATATGGTGGATCTCTGACAATCTCTGTGAAAACAATAAATATTTTGTTTCAATTCTTTTCCAACATTATCACAAGTTAGTATGGGTATAGTTATATGTGCGGTAGCGTACAAATATACAAGGTCGTTATTATGTTAAACTTGATTACTATCTGTCTGGTAGGCGACTGTCTTCAGCGAGGTAGTCTAGTTCAACGCCGCTAAGGCAAAATATTTCAGCCAATACCGGCGGGGGGATGTCTTCGGAGTAAAGGATGTAAATGTTCAACAACGAAATTAAAAGCAAATAATGCAATTTTAAAAACATTACTATTTGTTTCCACCTGTTTAAAACCTCTCTCACAAGTTGGACGTGAATGCGGGGTATAGTTAAATGTAAGGTTACCTACATGCAGGGGTGTTATTATGCTGGTACTGATCAATATCTGGGTATGAGGCGTCTGTCTGGGGTACTTCTTGTTCAAGGGATGTTATACATTACACCATATTATCATAACTAATCTACACATCTCGGTGGATGAATGCAAAGTCACATAAAGTTAAGTGGAACGCTACGACCGTTATACAGTTGTACCATAATTGGGTCTCGACCAGGTTATTTGCGAATCTTTACCTACAGTTAACCTTGAATTGGATTACAAAATTTCAAAACCTGTAAGTGGCTTATTTTATTGAGAACAGTCTACTTTAATGCCATAGGAAATTACCAAATTGTTTTTTAATCTTCATGAAGCAAAATTGCCCGAGTGCTCATTATTTTTATGAATAGTGTTTATTTAAGTTTTAGTCGTTGTATGTTGGTTGTTCTCACGTATTTTAAGGTAAGTATAATTCCTTCGGATACAACATATTATTACTTATATATTTGCTAGCATGGCATCGATTGGGTAAAAAGTATATGTGAAAACATAATTGACAATCCACCGTCCCCGACGTTCTTTAGACAATTTTGTGTCTTTTCCTTAAGAAAAGTTACAAGTACGTATTCGTATTACTTATTATTAAATCAGTTCGTGTCAATCCTTCATTTCGAATTACGTCGAAATTTGTGTCCAAAATTAGCACGGTACCAAGTCCTAATTTCATATAGCAGAAATTCTGCAATTTTCAATTAAGATGTTTTTATTTCCCCTGGGAACAGTTTACTAAATTTTCAAGATATTAGCAAAGGAAATTTACTACTCATAGTTGAGAGAATACTTACAAATTCCCATAACGGCCAAGTCAAATACCCAAAGAATTTAGTCATAAAACTCAATATTACAACGACTTGTGCTATGAAAACCACTGGTATCTAAGCAGCTTCATCACGTTTTACCCCAAACAAGAATTGGAACGTTAATCAAAGTTTTTATCAAATGCATTGTTAATTGTGAGATTTTGCACAAGTACACCACTAGACTTAATTATCAATATGTAGGTCGTTTTTCTAGAGAAAAGCAGAGGTCGGTCACTTAAATCAAAGAATAAAAAGCAACGGCAACACAAAATAAGGCCAAAGGGTTCTTAGAGCATCTTGAAGACCCCTCATATAGATACTAGGTTGGCCGAATATCCAAATAACATTTATCGCTGCCACATTGACCCCGATTTTCACGAGCCTGAGATTCCTCGAGAAGCTCATACACAACAAACCCGAGGACATCAGCACGAACTCTTCGCTTTATCTCATCTGCCTCTTTAACTGCCTACAAAACAGATATTGTATTATTTATCTCCAGGCCACGCAATAAATCAACGTTTTTCAGAACATTAATTTTTATATAGTGCCTTGGGATGTACATATATATGTTCATACAATCTCAGTTATCATATATTGCCTACATTCATTGAAATTCACTATTGACGTATAGGACAAGTTTGCATAGTTCATGATCTGAATATAATTATTTACTTGAAAAGCGATGCAGGTTAAAATTTCATCGAACGTGCTGTCTTAATTAAATAAGCAACTGTTTTTTTCCACATTATATTGAGAGGTTTAGGTTCGAGAACGGCTATTCTTAATCACAACTTATGTGTCAACATTTTCAGTGATTTTGTTTTCAATATTGTATGCACATTTGGATCTTAAGTTATCATATAAACTCATAATGGTTAAAACCGTTGATGAAAATAGTTTTTTTTATTCTTACGAAAGTTAACAGATTGTATCATTCAATGTTAGATATTTCCATTTTTGAAATGAGAAACGTGCATGCAAATCTTGAGGCTCTTTTGCATAAGGTACCTCAGTAACAAAACCAGTCTGTATCTTTTCTTGCATCGAATACATCGTTCCATTAGTTCATTTCCCTAGTGTGTCATAGCTAACATAGTACATTAACATCATGATCATAACCATATGCATGTATATAATCAAAACAACCATTTTTCAAAATGAGGTATTTCAATATGTTGAGTATGATTTTTCTTTTCTCCTGCACTCAATTCTTTTAAATGATATAGATGACGAGTGACAATAATTTCTTTGGGAATGTTTTTAGAAAGCGGAAAAGGTAAGGACTATGGCGAGCTATGTGGTCCATACCACGTACAAGACAGGTGCTTGACAACTAACAGCATGCTGTATCACGTGCAACACTAATCAGTTTAGTTTAACGAGGGCACATTAGGAATAGATACCCAGACATCTATGAGACCATCATCAACCTTCTGACACCTGAACTGGTTTTATACTTAGTAGTACATGGCGATACACATGTTACAAATGCTCGAGATACTTTCCTCTTATGCATATCTGTATTGCATCATTCTTAGTTCTAATAGAAAACCAATTAAATTGCACTGTTCCGGGACAGTGGTATTGCAAATCTATTTGATTCAACGTATTTCGACAACTTAATGGCAAAAAGAGAAGAGAATAAAAATTACACCTAAATTATGACGTTATTTTTTCTCAATCCCTTAAAATCAATATTTGCTTCGTGAAGATGACAAATTTTAGTTCAGAATACAAATGTTGGCGTGTAATATCAACACGATATTTTTACACAAGAAGCAGCTACAAAAGGGACTTGTGAAGATTTGAACTATACTGCGTTAAGTTGCGTTCCTTATATTCTTACTGACACTTCATTCTCCTTCTTAGCACAAAGTACGTGCAGAATATTACCCCCAAACTGATATGGTTACCTTCATTGATGGTGTTAGTAATTGTGTATGTGCGCATTGAAGAGGCTTTGTTTGTGTGCCTTTTAGCTTCAAATGTGAACATGCTTGTTTTCAAAGTGTTAGAAACGATACGACATCAGTGGACTTTTGTCAACACATAGTTCAGGATACCCAGTGTGTTGGCGTTTGATTGGTGGGGACAGTCATTGACTGGTAAAACTTCCGTAACACGAGGCGCAAGTGCCCGCAGTGAGGTGTAAGGTGTGACTGCTGCACAAGTCAAACTTTTGGTCAGACAGGTTTATCCTATCTGACTGGAAATAATGTCTTCACTTCAAACTGTTATTCTTGAAAAGGGACTTTATGTATGGCTAAAAAGAGGTAATTTATGTGAGATAATTTTGCGGACAAAGTCTTCTGTCGAAATTACAAGTACCATTATTATATTAAAATATTATTTAAACAGCCAAAAATAAATATTCGAAGAAATTCATAAGAAAATCATAAAAGACATATCTACACATGCCGACTTATCCATATACCAAGATTCAATGAACTTGGTAACAATATAGATTTGAATTAATCTATGAAAAAATGCAAATTACGATTCCATGGAAACAGCCAAACATTAAACTCCGATGAAGTTGAAAACCCCAAAAGGCACAACTACACAACGAGGTAGGTCATAGAGTTTTCGAGTTTTGCTCTGGAAACGAATATGATTACGGACGTATGGACAGACGAGCGGACGGACGTTTGGACATACGACGGACGGGGCGATGACTATATCCCACGGTATTACACACGGTTGGGATACGGGTGTTATAATAATCGCAAGAAGTTGAAAATGCAAAAAATACACTGTGTGCTACTTGTGCTCCGGATACACAAAATGATCCACGGTACTTTCAACCTGGATAATTTCTCTTGTGTAGGTATTATGATTTATCCCTTACTTAAACTCTCCCATTTCCTTATCTTTTCACTAGTGACACAGTAAGTGAAGGTAGGGCAGGTATTAACTTATATCCCTGTATCACAGTGTACATCAACGTATCCCGAGATCTATAAAACTGTTCTAAGCAAGAGTTAATATCGACGTTACTTTCATTTCTAGGGCAAGTATGGACATTACCCTCCATAAATGTACCTGTAGAAAGCATTGTCTTCTCTCTGTAGGATAATCATCTATACATGAACATTATCCAAATGTACAAATTATCATAAATGTTTATGGCCCTCTTGAAATGTCATATGTAAACTAATGTGGACAGAAAGTAGTGAAAGCAGGGCCTGGAGAGATCAATACACTGATATGACTGAGTTCTCACGTTACACTAACCCTGTCACAATATAGACTCCACAGCCAGCCTTCACACGTTACCTTTGAGCATCCCCGATACTTGGTTTAACAACAATAATTACGAATGTATGGTATGAAGACTTCATAAGAGGGGTAGCATTACAAGCCATTGTGGAGGTATGTAGTGTGATAAGGATAGCAAGAGGCGTTCGAGCATGGAGAGGTATCGGGTTTCTTCTGAAGATATGCAAACGTATATGTGTCATGACGAAAGGCTGGGTTACAGTAGCCCGGCGTTGGAATGAAATTCGAGGTCCCATTTATTAAAGGGACGTCTTTATCATACGGACATTTGTCTAAGAAGTTGGATGGTATGTCAAGGTCACACTTTGTGTAAAAGAAGTGCATAATGTTGACATGTAGTGTTATAACATAGCAATGCTGATGCAATATGCATATGGTGCAAGGTGAATTTCACAAAACGTAATTCTAATATGATATATATATAACAAAACCGTGGAACAATATTAATGTAAATGATTGATGTTTCAAATGTTTTTGTTTACCTCAGAGACAACAAGAATACCATGCAATTCTCTTATGCTCATTTTTAATCATCTGAGAAATTTGTACGTACCTTTTTGAACGAAATCATGGTAGTTTTAATCGTGTTGGGATATACAGTTCTTTAAAGTTTTCGAAGTTACTATCCCTTCATGACAATCTAGATTATTATGAAGTCATGAGACCTTAAATTCTGAATTAAATTTTTTTTTTCTACCTTAATGGATTTTTTAATCAAGAGAGTGTTGGGGAAAAAGGCAATGGGTAGATTGCTCTGGATTTTGTAACACGGAAATCTTACAATTGTCACTGCATCAATAAACAATCATATCTTAGCATTTCGATGTAATCTTCGTTTATTTTATAACATCAATGTATAGTGGAACATCGTTAGAAACGATCAGCACCCATGGTAAAATAATTTCCCTTTGCTTTTTTAAATTGAACATAAAAAACAAAATGGATCACTACTTGGCTAATGTCAAATCAAGTATTCAACTTGAGTCTAAAACGTAACATAGAAAATTCTAAAATCGTAACTGAATCGATTTTAAAATGTACACGGATATATTTGCAACTTCAATATTGACTTAAAACTACCTAATATCTAGGTCGCCATGTCTATCAAGAACCATTAATGCTGATACCACTTTTGACCCATCAACGATTTGTCTACTGATCCCTTTAAGATATTTAACCCTTAAATACTGTCTGCGCATTGAAAAGTATTTGTACGGCAAAGAGTTAAATGAAACGGGGTAAATGAGCCCATCATTAAACTGCAATGTTATACATGATATCAAATGCTGTCTCCGGTTTAAAGACATTAACCAAGTTGTCACAGCGGACAGACTTTTGCAGCAGACATTCATAAAAAGGTAGTTCATTCGAGAAGTACATCGTCAAAATACACTAAATAGGATAGGTTTCACCCGCTAAAAATATTCCAGACAATAAACGACAATATAAATTTACAGATGTACATCAATTATAAACGGTATATCTTTTAACTATGAAATATAACATAAATTGCATTTTTAAATTGCCTGATCAGATAAAATGCAGATCTGCTGCAAAAGTACAAATTCTTTGCAGACGTTCGACCTTCACCAAGACGGACCATGCAGGTCGTGGTGGTTAACACGATAGGAAGGCATTAGAAATAAAAGTCTTGAAATCCTTAAAATTCATTTAGAAGTCTGGTGCCATTCGAGATCTTTGGATTACAAATGTCTGGGTGTTTTTGTCTGAAGAAGTTTGTTGGGTCACTTGATATTCCTCTATATTCACCTTACCAGTCCCAAATTTGTTAAGAATAAAATGAAGATTTACTGCTCCATTTAACAGCTGGCTTGTTTTAGTGTATTAAGGATCCGATCATCTATTTGTTGTTGCTTTATTTTGACTATATAGCTAATGAAGATGGTATAATCTAACAACAAATAGACAAAGTGCCGTTTATTCCCCGCCCTAATGGAATCATGTGTTAAAAGATATGTTTGCTTTTCATATCATTGGTCATACGTTAAAAATACAGAAGTTTCATCGTGATAACTTGTAATATTTAGTAACGTTCGAAAGTGCTTTACTTGGATCCCATTTGAAATTACAAGAATTAAACCTTTGAAAGTTAAAAATCCTAAAATGCACATCGACACAAGGTTTTTTTGCTACATCTGGGTCTCAATAGGCGCGTACATTTTGCTCCGAGCACAAAACGTAAAGCGAATACAGGTTGCTAGCTTGATAGTTCATACAAACTTCGAAATCATCTTTGTCACGGAGGTTACCTTTGTTAAATTTGTCCTCTGTTTGCATAGACTTTTAGAGTGGGAGGTCGAATTCAATACAGTCAAGTTTCATATAAGACAATAATAGACAAGGGGTGCAATACTTAACAGTGGATTTAAGCATGGTAAAGCATCAACCAAAGCATCTAGACTAGACTATTGAAGTGAAATTCCTTAAGGTATGTGCGCAGTGTATATCCGCAATAGAGGACATTTGTCACCCTACACCACATAGGATGGGGAATCTTCTTCTGCATTGTTAACATTGTTAAGGATTGGGCGGTCGGTATCAAAGACTACGGTCAAATGCATTAACAGTACATAGGGACATGAAGTGATTTACTGCTGGCTATCAATTTCTCGGTGGCGCAACAAGGAATGACGAAATTATCCACGTATCTGAATACTCCTTGTTCTCTCAGCTATTAAAGACTTGACGCTTATGACTATAGGATGATGGAAAAGCTTATTTCTGTTGTCCTCAACATCCGTATAATTGAGTATCTGATTTGCTTCATGTAAACCCTTTGTCAGCTTCCCTGATTCTCTGGCCAAAGGTGAAAGTGATTCTTCAGAAAATGGTTACGGCCTTACTTAGTCTTAAAGCGTTTAACGATCACGGGGACCGATGGTTAATATCTACTTCACATCTTCTCAATATAATTAAGAGATTAAAGCATTTAATGATTGATGATGCAAATGTTATTTTATCTGAAATGACAGATTTATGAAACTTCTTTTACATATCGTCACTTATACTATATTTGCTTCTGTAGGGTCATCCCCTTAGGAAGCTGTAAAATACCCATACCCACAGAGTATTATTCATTATATAGTAACAAACATCAAACTGTCTTCAATAAAACGATTCAATGATATGCTAATCTCATGTTGTCACATGTGTTAGAGTGATTGAAAACAAACAATTTGGGCCAGGTAATTTCTGCGTTTGCAAGCAATAGAAAGCCGTTATAACTAAGAAACAGAAAACAAATCTGCCTTATTTTGTGTAATACCATCTTTAAAAACGTGTAATTGAATATGCAAAATGGATCTTCTCTTAAATCTTTTCATGAAATGCGTGTATGGGGGTAACTCTCAACTCTGCATCAGTTGACTGAGGTTTGTGTATATTTAGGTTCTCACATCACGATGTGATGAGTTTTTCCTCGAAGGTGTCCCAACCTAGTATTTGTGAGTAGCTCGCAAAACGTACTACGCTTTGTCACAATGCATATATCATGTACGTAAAGCACACGCGGTCGAGGCAGCACATTTATTAAACAAATGGGTCTGTCACGCTCCAGTGAATTCGAGAAATTTATCCTTCACAATCCCCTGACACTTACATAGAGGATTACTTACTATCCATTTACACTGGTGGCGAAACGTATCCACCGAAACGGGGATGCATACCTCTGTGAAGTGAGGTGAAATTAGGCTAAAGAGATATCGAGGTATACAATTGTATTACATATCTTTCTCTTGCTTTACCTATGCAGAGAGATGTTCAGGCATATTGGTTAATAACGTAGCCCCAGAGTTTAATTAATGTAAATTTTGTTTTTCAGTTTGATATACATCTTTATACCTTCACAATTGTAGTACATACGGATTTACTCAGAACAACAGTTTTTCCGGATTTTTGAAATTTATTTAATTTTCAAAAGTATGCATATTTCACTAAATTTGGCCTCATAGGGACTTTGTCCGTTTCTTTCATTGCGAAAGCATCAACCTTGTTATCAATGGTTGGTGTAACTTATGTAAATTTATCGTTGAAAGAATTCATTCCTAAAATTTATTGTGTAAACTCAGAAAAGTAAAAAATATTTACTTATTAACATGATATTTTTCATTTCCTTTGTTCATTCATGCATCAACTTATTAATGAATTTAAACATATCTCTTAAAACGAATGCACAAACAACATAAGACTATCTAAATGTTTACGTTTTATTTTAACCATACTCTGATATCATTTGGTGGCCTTATTCGGCATGTAAAATTATTTTTTATTTATTTAAAATTGCATCATGTACAATAACTACTATATATATATATTCTAAAGTTTGACGATTTATAATAACTTTCGTCTAATTATATGAAAGTGATTATAAAGACATTTCCAATAACACTTGTATGAATAAAAACTATTTAAAGTTTACTGACATTTCCCAGCTTTCATTTTTACACGACCATATTTTTTCAAAGGTATATTTGTATAGGGTATTTCTGGTACAATATGAACAGACCATTCTAATTTTTCTCCATATACGGAAATGCATCAATTCAATTAAATCAGGAAATACATGACCATATCCAGATATGGGTATAATGAAATATCCACATGATATTGTAGGTATCGATCTGATTATGACGCCAACCTGGTAAATGTGACGTTGATATTACAACCGATACATAAACTATAACAAGCATACAAATACCTCAAAAACATATCGCTGAATTAACAAACACTTACCTTAACTGTTAAATCTTCATGGCCATTAAAAATGTGTTACATTCAAAGTGAAATAGTCAATAAAATCCCACGTCATTGCATAATTTGACTTCATGTCGTCTGCTTTTTGACACGTGTTATTGTTTGGTCGACGACTGCACGTGCATCTCGTGTTTTGCTTGGCCACGTGATACTTGAGCCGTTAATGACATTTTCGATAGAGTTCGTATTAGTTGTGCAGACATAACAATGTTATACACGATGTTGCCGAATCACTGCTTTGACGTAATGTCGGAAATTACAAATCTAGACATTTGCAAAAGTGTAGATTCTGCAAAACAATAATGAACATTTCTTTCAAATTAGACAAATGTCGATGACAAAACACATATATGGAATAATTTTGCAAGATTAACTACAGTATAGATTTATTTTTGAAAACAGAAAAAAAGCATATTCTTTTAATCAAGAAATAAGACATATATGACACTAACAATGCATAATATTATTATTTTTTATTGCCTTTGTGTGAGGTTGGAGATGTTATTTGGTTTTCACATGTTTTAAGGGGGCAGTAGCACGTTTTTTGAAAAAAATTATTTTCAATTTTTCACTTATAATTGTTCGTTAATGCTAAATGTATTATTTTGATAGTGTCAAAAATCTCATCACACAAACCAATCATTCATAATGAGATGACCAATGATAAAGATTCACATAAAGTCCATTGGCGGCCATTTTTGTGAACACCTTTAATTCATATTGTGCAAGAAAAATTAATCGCATGGCTTAACTTGACATTATTTATTGATTTATTACTGCTTTATTTAGTTTAAATACATTGTCTTTCAATTGGAATCCTTTATTTTCATTTTCCTGACATCACCTTATATTCCTCTAAAAATGTGCTACTGTCCCTTTCTAAACACAAGTTTACATCAACAACACATGTACAAATTACGAAAATTAAACGGTAACATTTGGTAAGATTTTTCATATTTGGTATGTGAAAGGATGACATGCAATTTCTAATAAAAAATAAATAAAACACAATAATTATTGTGAATGATGAGTTACATAAGCGCTTGAGGTGTGCATGTATTTGTTATATTTAATTGTGTGTCGTGTTTCTTTAGTTTATCAACGTCAAATATGAAAGTAACAATTTGAAACTGTCATGGAAACGTTCTTCAACACGATTGAATGTAGCCTCTAGGGAATATATTTAAAATATTAACTTGTTGACATACCATGAACCGTTTCCCCAAGGCAGCTATTTTTTGTGATGCGAAATCGCTGGATTGAGGAGAAATAAGTTTCTTGTGTATTTTTATCAATTTTGTTATGGTTATTTCTATGACCTTGAAATTATTCATTGATTTAAGTGCTGTCGTTTAATTTTTGAAGTAACATTTCCTTATCAACATTATTTTCTTCTTCAGTTACAACGTATAAAGATAGCCTCACAAGCAATAGTTTTTTTACCTATATTACTCTTTTTAAAAAGATAAATCGATCGTCACATTTGCTTTTATCGCAATTCAACTGCCTTAAAATGTGATACGAATAAGAACAATATTTATGAATGATACATCATACTTGATAACGATACAAGAATATGCATGGAAACGTCGTACTCTATAAATAAAGAAGTTTTCATCCATAGATATTGTCCTTATTTGACTCTCAACT
Source organism: Steromphala cineraria (assembly GCA_916613615.1). Classification (NCBI taxonomy): domain Eukaryota; kingdom Metazoa; phylum Mollusca; class Gastropoda; order Trochida; family Trochidae; genus Steromphala; species Steromphala cineraria. The sequence continues at coordinate 41,697,945 of OU744725.1, forward strand.
TCTAAAATGCCATTCAAAGATGCTGTAGCATGGCAATATTTGAATGGTTATATTTTCGTGACATTACACAGTTTTACAATGTACAAGACGGTTACCAGCATGTTTTACTCTGCAGGTTTATATATATACTTCATGGAATGGCGTTGGAAGGAAGGTACCACAGTCTGATAAAAGTCGGCCTAGTTCTGAGGATTTTAAAAAAATAACTCCATTGCTTATCGAACTTGTTATTTCGAGAGGTTTCCTCTCTATTAGGTCTGACCGCAGCTCCGTAGGACGCATGTTCTGACGTTAACTCTGTAAGCCGCCGGCAGAACCCTTCGGTATCAGCTAGGGGCAAGAAACTCCTGTTAACCATGCTTTGAACATGATCACCGTTAGCGAGACAATGCGATTGGTCCGCTAACGACTGGGTTTCGGCTGCACTAAACTGGTGAAAAAAATGCGAGATACGGGGTTGCGGTCAGATCTAGTGTAGAGGATTTCAAATCTCCGTAGAGTTAATAATTTGAATATTTTATTCCTCGGAACTTGGCCGATTTTAATCAGACTAGATGGTACCGAAGATTTACTGCAGGGCGCATACTCTACTATCTAGGGGGTTTTTTTTCAGAGGTAAATGGATATGCATAAAAAGTTCGTCAAAATCTCCGAAAGCATCTCGTTTGTACTCGCTGCATGTGTTTGAATATTCATGATCCTTGAGAAGTTCATGGGAAACCTTAAATGAGATGATAAATTATGTACACTAGTTACAGCTAGTGTTACCTGCTTTCTCACATCAGTGTCGAATAGCCCTACAATTACTTAACAACATTTAAGGTGATTGAAGGCGCCTCAGTTACATTATGTTTTGAACAAAGTTTGGAAAACTTCATTTTGTAGCAATACTACACAGTTGAAAACTGACAAAATGTTTTACAGGAAAAACACAAAAATGAAGCACCGTTACAATAACTAATTAATTTACCGCGCCAGACATACAACTATGCGAATCATGCACATAAGATTTGTATTGCATCAAGACAGTCTTATTGAATTTGTTCATATTGAATGCATGAGACTCTTTTACAACTAAACTAATCTATTCTCATATTGCTATCCAATTGTTTTCCTTTTAGGTATTTTAAAATGATATCCATTAATGAATTGTAAAAAGTTGTTCAATTTGAATAATTTGTATTAATAGTTTTTCGATTTGTCTTGCAATGAGCACAAATTACTAAAATATGTCGTAGAAAAGAACTGTTTTATATCAACTTGAAACTTAATGAAAATCCATATACAAAAGCATAACCTGCAAGCACGTTGTAATGTTCTGATAATGAATCGCAAATTAACAGTTTCTTGATCAAATAAAATAACGACAATTAAATTATTCATATTCATATATTCATTTTAAATATTCCCATGCTTAAGAAGTTAATATGTTAATTTAAAGAATGTAGATCTAAATAAAGCTTGTGTTATTTATGTGAAGACATACTATAAGGATAACACGGATACTTTACATAGTGTTCGTGACCGAAATGCTAAGTTACAATTCATACAGAAAAACTATTCACGATGTTACCGTATGTAAATGTGGATAATGTTACCGTTATTCCTGGTATGCTGAACATCACATAATTGATTTTCTACTCTTACATTACATTAATTTTTATTTGAAAAAACAAGATTGATATCCATTTGAAACGAGGCATTTATAGTTCCTTTTTGACCATTTCTTTGATTTTTAAATTCTTTGTACAGAGAGGCTAAAGTCTTAAGATCATTTATATGTTTGTGTTGTTATTTGCTTATACATTTACTAAACCTTTTTGCACATTTTCCATAGTTCTTAAAGGGGCAGTAGCACGTTTTTAGGGGGAATATAAGATGATGTCAGGAAAATGAAAATAAATGGTTCCAAATGAAAGACAATGTATTTAAACTAAATGGAGCAGTAATAATTCAAATATATAACGTAAGGTTCAGCCATGCGATTCCTTTTTCTTACAAAAATGAATTAAAGGTGTTCACACAAAAATGGCCGCCAATGGAATTTATGTAAATCCTCATACTTTGTCCTCTGACTATGTATGATTGGCTTGTGTAATGTGATTGTTGACACTGTCAATATAATACATAAGGCATTTACTTACAATTATAAGTGCAATTTTTAAAATATAAAATTATCAAAAAACGTGCTACTGCCCCTTTAAGGAGGTTGGATACCTTTGTTACTGCACATCCGCAACAGTCAGATTCTGCTATTTTAAAGTTTATGCTGTTTTGTTTATTTTTCACTGAAAGTGTGAGATAAAAAAATTGAAAAATTAAATAATGATTTAGTTTAATAAAAAACAATGACTATGTTCTATTAGTGAACATAAGTATCTGTTTTATGATAAAATTTATTTCACTAATTAACCTTAAGTACTAATGAAAATTTATAAAAAGGGTAATGTTGACAATGAAGAGTTATCTCCCCTGAATGTTAATTTTCATTGATGTGGCTAAATGAATGTGAATATCTCTGTTATCCCCTGGTGACATATTGTTTTTTCTTTTTAATCTTATTCTAGTGTGTATTAACTATAAAATATATAATTTTCAAAAAAATCTTAATACGAGAAATCGATTTTTTTCATAAAAGAATAATTTTTTACAAAAATAATCATACAAAAAAAGAGGTTATTTGTATGAATTTACTTCATATTATTTTCAAGTTCCTTTTTTCTGACTTAGTTTTTTTCCATACTGCAATGCCTTAATAGAAAAACATTTAAATAACAATTATATTCAAAAGTTATCTTGAAAAGTAGTTTTTAAATTATTGTATTTTCATCATTGGGTGCCCTAACAGATGGGCCCTTTTTCGAACAAAAACTGTGGTGAAATGGTATTTTTATGACACAATTTGATTCAAGACATATTTTTCAACAAAATAAGACCAAATTTAGCTATTTCTTAATACCTCGATATTTTGTATCCAACCTCCTTAACAATTCTATTCTGTGAATATCATTTGTGAGAAACTTGTGAGAATTTTATTTGTTCAAGGCTCTTGTTTAATTTCTTATATTAAAATCGTTAATGCTAATGAATGATGATGATCATCCCCAAATATAATTTTTTAATAATTTAATAAATTCGACCTCTGTTTCGTATTTTGTTTACAAATATGCCAAGGTAACAAAACTGACAGTCAGACCTTGCTGTTAAGAGTACGATATCATTGTAAGGAGGTAACGTCTTCAACCAACATGTGTTTGCGGGTGTAAGTTTATGATTGGTGCTACCGTTAGGGTCAGACATGCTTGCTTTTTGTCTGATCACTTGTTAAGTTCATGGACATTTACTTTTTACTATATAGTATCAACGGAGCAAAGATTCATCTGCTTTAGATTTGACAGACTACGCTACAAAGGAAACAATGTTAGAAATATTGAGACACTATTGTTATCACCTGAACACATAGTATTTTTAGTACATTTACGTAATAATGAATGAAAATTTTAAGCAATTATTTCATGTGTATAATACCTATTGTGCTTGCGGAATTAAACATTCTAATAATTTTAGCGTTTTGCCGTCATTAAGACCTTTGGGTCAAACTTGGGTATGAGGTTTAGTGTAGGTGGTTTTGTGACACTCCGAGGATGTGGTTTGAAATCCGGGTTCGAATCTGAAGCGGATCCACACCGAAAAAGAACAACACAAATATAATAATACTGTTTTGATAAAACAATGTTGAAGTGGGTCATGGATACTTTACATACTCTACATGACAGACGTATCATGCTTGAATTCCTCCAGAAAATATTCATCAGGATATGGGATGTGAATGTGGAAAATGTAAACTGTGGAATGTTTGTCATCATAATTGATATGTTGTGTCGACCTAAAAAAATGACATTGTTCTGAACAGGTCCGGGATAACTTTTGTCTGGTGAACACGAATCTTAATAGTAGTTTTGTTTAAAACAAATTAAAATGTATTTCATTTTGATTGTTTCCTTGTGTGTAATCTTGGTTGATATTGCCCATCCATATTTGAAGTTGAAAAATAATATACAAATATTGTTTAAGCATCAGTGGCTTTGAACAAACTTCCTCAGAATCTCAGAGACTGTAGTGGCATGCCTTCCTTTTCTTTTGAGAGGCTTTCCAACTTTTCATATACAGTAATTTCTATAGATATGTGATGATGATGATGATGATGGATGATGATGATTTATTGTTTTCAATGCCATACACTCTACTATTAATCAATGTGTTCTTTGTTTTAGAGAGGGTTTCCAACTGTAACCGTTACATATTACTTTTCTAGATATGCTATGATGATGGTTATTTTTTGTTTTCATTGTAATACACTGTCCTATTTACCAATGTGTTCTATGTTTCAGCACTTCAAAACCAGTGATAAGAGGAAAGTAAGCACGTAACATGAACTAATTTTAGGCATAAATACAAACCATTTACTTGTAACATTTTTATGTGATGAGTGGATTAACATAAAATGAACTGAAATGAAAATTGTTGCAGCGAGAAAGCCTACAACCTTATTGTGGCTATGCATTGCGGTGAAACCTGGGAGCAACGGCTGGGACTAGTGAGTGAGTTATTGTTTTAACGCGGCTTCAGCAATTTTTCAGGCATTAGCAGCTTTGTAACTAGCAAACCATGGGTGGTACTGCCCTGAAATGCAGTATAGCATTGCACCCAAACCTGACTGATTGTTGAACAGTTCTCTTCTGCAAACAAACTTGCCTAGGGATTCGAACCACGGACCTCTCAATCCAAAGCCAAACATGCCAACCACTGCGATATCCCATCCCAACTGGATAACATGAGAGTTTGGTTGGTTTATTCCCTGCCCCACACTGAGACATACATGAGAGACTTGTGGTGTTACCCTGGGCAAGTGACTTTGTCTTAAACATGCCATGTCCACCAAGCAGTAATGTGTGTACCTGGCAAGATAGGATTGTAGTCTGAATATGAACCTCAAGCATCTGACAGTCGACCAGTTGTATTCTCCTCCAGTTGTATTCTCCTCAGGGAGTGTTCTGTTTGCATTGACCAGGGAGTGTTCTGTATGCATTGACTATAGGTAACATGTCACCAAGTGATTTGACTGGGCAATCCCATGGATAAATGTTCCACATACTATTATTACTGAGTTTTCATGTATTGTCTTAAAAGTAATTTCATAATACACTTCTCTGCGTGAAAGGTCAGTTGTAAATTAAGTGAACAAATGAAAACAGAAGTCAAAGGTGAATAGTATATTTGATTTAATGAGAAAATATTAATCTCCTTAACTGTGTATATCTACAATAAATTTCACAGTTTCTAGGTCTACATTACCTGTACATTCTCATTTGTACAAAAATAACATATATATCCAGTATGTAAAAAATTGCATATTTAAGAAATATACACATTTTGGTACATAAATAGTATTGATATGATGAAAACTGAACACTTTCTAGTATCACAACTCATATACATGTCACAATAACTTATCTGAAAATTATCATTTAAATCAATTTAACTGAAACAAAGATCACATTTTCAGATTCTTAACATTTGTTCTAAAACAAATGACATCAGATGACAGTTGAGTATATTCTTTAGGATAATATGAACTGTTGACATGCTATGTTATTGACTGCAACTGTTTTATTTCATTGAGTGGACTGCCTTGATATCAATTGTCATGATATCCATTTCAATTATATTAATTGTCATGATATTCATTTCAATGATATCAACTGTCATGAATCCCATTTCAATGATATCAATTGTCATATTTATTTCAATGATATCAACTGTCATGAATTCCATTTCAATGATATCAACTGCCATGATATCTACTGATTTCATAACATCTTCCATGATTTCAACTTCTTATCAACTGTCAAAATATCCAATTCTATGATATAAACTGAAATGATATCAACTGCAGTTAAATTAACAACCATGATATCCAAAGATGTTATTAGTGTCTTCCTTCAGATTGTTTTCACACATAAACACAGGCCAGTTGAAGTTTCTCAACATTCATAAAGAGAAGTTCTTAAACTTTAACCTTATGACAAAAAGACCAAAAACAATACCATGGAATAATTACCTTGATACGAAAGCAATTCAAGCCATTAAGGTTGTTTTGTATGTCAAATGATTTGTAGAATCTTACACCTAATATTTTCAGTCCAATGAAATTAATCATTTTAAGCTTTTACGCTATGACAAAAAGACCAAATACCATGGAATAAATGCCAATTGAAAAGCTGACTTGATATGCAAGCAATTCAAACAATTAAGTTTTTTTGTTTACCAAATGTTCTTGTTGAATCTTAAACCTAATGTTTTGGTAGAATGGTACGTAGATCTGATGTTTTGGTTTCCCAAAATTTGAATCTAGTGAAATTGATCAATTTAAGAAAGTCTTTCAAAATAACGTGGCCTCTGAATTAATTTCAATTACTTGAATATGGAGAATGGTGCTTTCATAGAAACCAATGTCAAGAGTTATGAAAACATAATCAATATTTCAATTAGATTAACATTAAGTACAGGTAAACCATTCATTGATTAACAATAATTTTCAAAAAAACCCCAAAAAAACAACATTCATGCAGTTTGAAAAAAAAAGAATCAAATTATCAACATTTTGAACAAACATGATTTTCTCGAAATCTTGATTATTGTAATAAAGTAGTATAAATAAATGTAGATTACAACACACCTCCTGCATAGCCCTTGGAATGTTCTTTCACATCCAAAACTTTGGAATATTGCTTACACCTTCACAAATATTGCTACATTGAAGGGGAATAGTTCTCTTCTATGGAAATCAGTTATAATATTATCATTCTTTCATAATATTCATTTCATTTCAAAATTACAAGAACTTTGCTTCCATATGAAATTAACAGCACAAACAATATATATATCTTTGAAAACCAGACAAGGCAAACTTGAAAATATCATTTTTCCACAGAAATACTACATTCAGCTTATGATGCATAGCAAAACATAAAGTAAAGTAAAGTACTCATAAGAATTTAATCATAAAATATCAGACAAATTGAGGAGTATTATTTGAATAAATAAAGAACATTAACATTGTGTATACAGTGGTCAATGTAATATCATAAGATATAACTAAGGAATGAGTTTCTTTCAAAAATTGGAAAGTTTTAAATATCATTGAGAAGAGTTGATCACAGGATATAACAATGCCCAAATCAATTGATATTGTGGAGAATATAATTTGTAAATTAATTTTGCACAATGCTGAAACAATGACTAGCTCGTACCTGTCATTGAATAGTGAATGACATGGATACTGTTGTTGCTGAATAATATAAACATAATTACTGAAAATATATAAACACTTACAGTAATATTGAGTATAAGTATTTGCTTTAAGTTGTTCCTAATGGCTCAATTTGCATGTTCAACTATGATTGTTTACAAAAACTAGAAAAAAATCTACAAATAAAAACAAAAGGCATGCACCCTTGGAAATGAGTATCGATGATGGTATGCAATAAGTTCAAAACATAAAAAATCTGATGCAGATGATTATGAAAATGAACAGCTTTTTCTATTGAGTATATTTTCTTTCCCATAGGGCAAGTATCATCCATGTTGGGCCAACTAACTGACCAAGACACGGAATAAAAGCCTGAAAGGGGCAGTAGCGCGTTTTTTGATAATTTAATATTCCAAATTTTTCACTGATAATTGTATGTTAATGCTAAATGTATTATTTGACACTGTCAAAAATCTCATAACACAAACCAATTATCAATAGAAAGAGGACAGAGTATGAAGATTCACCTAAAATCCATGGGCGGCCATTTTATGTGAACACCTTTAATATATTTTGTGTAAGAAAAAGGAATCGCATGGCAAAATTTACATTATATATGTGAATTATTACTGCTCCATTTAGTTCAAATACATTGTCTTTCAATTGAAACTATTAATTTTCATTTACCTTCATTAACCTTATATTCCCCCTGAAAACGTGCTACTGCCCCTTTAAACGTTGGGTTTAAATGAAGGACCTTCTTGGGAATTAAACCACACGACAAAAGTTTAGAATTGTAGCATTGGCGGACATTGTAAGATTAGATCATGCTAGCTCTTGCCTTACTTTTACACCAAAAGGTTATGCATTATCATTAATTGATCTTGATATACATGTTCATCATGAAATTTAACTGTCCAATGCTTACAAGAAGTCCATGGAGATCATTGAAATGGTTGTTTTTTACGCAGGACGCATTCTATCGGGGCAAGGTTTCATTATTGCAGTTGAATGAAATGTTTAAGCTTTCCTTACATAATGGTTACTGTATTTATTCTCAAACCTTTGATTAGTTATAATTCTTGAATAATTTGTGCTAAAAAATATGACAAGCATTGAGTCTAAACTTTTGTCGAGTGTCAAGGAAAATTGGCATTCTTTAAGAGATCATGAAATGATTCAGGCCTTTAAAAAAACTATGCTTTAAATTTAGAGACGAGGAAGTCAGATGATAAAATTTAAAATGATTTAGACATACAAGAACTGCTTTGACGATTTAGATTGTGACCCATAGTTACAATTCACGCCTATAGTGAGAATCATGGAATGATAATGATGATAATGATCCACAGGGTTACCCGTTAAACCAAGCTGTGTAAGAAAAGAACATAAAAAAGAATGACATAAGAAAATTGGGACAAAATAAGATACACAGAATCCATTAAAATATGATAAATTAACATTTAAAAAAAAACTATACAAATAAAAATTGCGACTAGCAGATTGAGAATAACGGTGGGTTTAACTTAACCATTTTGTTCCCTTTTTTTCAAATTCTTGACAATTGACATTTTGAGTACAAACAAACACAAACATCACATTTCTGAGCTTTCAATCATTGGTCACACACCATATTTGGACAAAAGTCTTTGGAGCATTGTTTGATCTTGAGAATCGGCAATGCCGACATTTCAGTTTACATTTTATCTTTTTCATAACATGATAAAATTTACATAACATTTGGTAAATATGCAAAATATTTTGATCAAGAAAAGCCAGTTGCATCCATTGCAGCGAATTGTCCCCAGTGAAATGTATCACAATCAATCTTGATTGACAGGCGTCAATCAAATATATCACAACCCTGTGCCTCAAGTAGTAGGCCTGGTTAATTGCATCACATTATTAATGTCATTAACCTTTGACATCACAATCGCTTGAATCTTGCGTAGTTACTTCTTGTCATAATCTCCTTATTTGGCGCATCTCATCTGAACGACATGAGTATTCTGTGATTTGCATATTTTGATCTTGATCAAGGTTGTTCAACATTTATGCCCTCGTCATCTGAAAAGAAAGAGATAAAAATTTAGATTCTTGAAAAAAATACAAAATCTTCCTTAATATATTTGGACTTTTATGTATTAGTAATTTACTGTTTTTAAACACTGAAATATTTGTCATTTTCCTTCTTGTTAAAAGATATAGATATTTCTATTTGTTGTTTTCCCCCAGAGATTATCAATATATATATATATATATATATATGAGACTTTTCAACCATGCAGTAAACAGAAACAGTTTCCCAGTCAAGATAAATATAGGATCCACAACATATACAAGTAACAATTAACAGTGCATGTTAGAAACATCAGACATGTAATCAAAAACCAATAGGCCACTATCTTTTAATTGATGTTGAATTCTTTAAGAAATGATATAAGGTGTTCTGTATCCTGTTATAGACTTTCCTATGTACATTGTCTTGGACAATGATAATTTTAGGTAAAAACGCAATTGTTTTTAAGATTTGAAGCATTTTAAACACAAATTCAGAAAACAAGTGCAAGAAATGAAGAACAAAACATAGCAAGTAAAAAGAGGCCAAAAAATTACGAAGCATGAACATAACTTTTTTTAGATTATACTGATATAAGACATATATTTCATTCTCCTTCTCAAATATTTGACATATATTTCATTCTCCTTCTCAAAGCAACATTGATTCATTGAATATTTTTGAATCAAAAGTAAATTATCACTAGATTACATTCATGAAAAATAAACTATGTTTGAATATGCTGATAATTTTTCACACCCAAATCCCATGCTTATAACCAAGCCAATTCAAAATAGCATTGTATTCAAAGCATACAAAATCCCAAAAATAAAATAAAAGCACACATCTAGATTTGAACCCAAACAGAAGCATCCATTGAGAAATTGCAACATATACCATCAGGTAGTAGAAGCCTTCAAGAGTTATCTCCCCTGCAAAGACTCACCACTAGTCTATTCTAGCATGTCATGCTAAAATTGAAAAAAAGTAGTACAATGTATATTGGTTCTATAATTGATTAGGTATAGTATTCAAATTTTTGGTTTGCTAAACCTTTTTTCAACTCCACAGATTTAGGTAGATGGGAGTAATTTTTTAATGGATTAAGAGTGGTTTTCAAAATCATCTACCGGTATATATTTAGAAGATAAATAGTTGCGTTTGTAAAATTTCCGGGATTCATTGTTATTCAACACCCGCAAATTTAGTTTAAAACCGACGGCGTTAGCCGGAGGTTTTAAACGCTTAAATTTGCGGGTGTTGAATAACAATGAATCCCGGAAATTTTACAAACGCAACTATTTATCGATATTGTAACATGACCGTTAGTTATAAGCATTTTAAGAGCGAACTCTTTTTTTGTGTAGGGAACTCTGAGTTGAAAGGATCTAACGACTGATCCATTATTGTTTTAGGTGTTCGCAGCTATATAGAAGAAGGAATTCCCAGTGTTATAGACATTAAAATAGTGTTCGTATATTGCAAACCAGTTGCACTCATAACGATGAGATGAGAAGTTTTCACTGTGAAATTTATGAGAGAGAAAACAGTTATATAATTCATAAACCAACAGGAACAAACCCGACTGAACAAATATCTTAAACTCGCCCAGACCATTGTGACCGTGACGCGATCATTATGACGTCATAACCGTTGGCCTTTGTGACGTCGTGCCATGGGAACGGCATTCGAAAGAAACCGGCCGCATGGCACAAGGCGGCAAATTAGGAGAAACTTAGCCAATTAAAAAAGTTTAGTTACATAAAACTAAAGCAAATAGAAAAGGATTTTTGGCATCTACGGGAATGCGCAAGTTAGAAAATGACAACAACAACAGTAAAATGTGAATCGGGCACGAATATTGGGAGAATCAAAACATTTTAATGTTGAGGCGGACCAAATAATGTATCCTTTCGCGGTGATTCGTCTCAGCCAATTTGCGGGTGTTCATTGCCATTTAACATTGGGAAATCCTTCAAATCAACCAATCAGAAACGAGTATTTACCGAAGTCATGTTACAATTTTCTAAAAAATATCCTATTCTGTCATAAGTGCAATAACTTTTCTAATAAACATGAAAGCCACATATTCCTTCAAATCAAAACTATCATTTCTGGCATCTTCAGCATATATAAAATATGAAATATCATTAATACTTCATGTGCTGATCTTTTTTCAAGTCATAGATGGTAATCAAATCAAATGATATAAATATTAGCATACCCATTTATTTAAATTTGCTATAAAAGCCAAACTTAGCTTAGTTATTAGTTCAATAACAGCAAAATAAGCATTGTTTTCACAACATTCAATAAAACAAAACAAATTTTGTCCCATGCACATTGCATGCGTTTTAAGCAGGTGACAATTTCTCATGCAAATCCTAATTTCTCGAAGGGGCAATCTTATCTGTGTATCTTCTGACTTAGGTTTTTCATAAACAACTCAAATAAACAATGTCATGATTACAGATGATTAACTGTCATTTTCTAAAACTCATTTCAAAAGTTAATAAGATATTTGAAAGAAAAGTAAAATAGCTTACAAAATGTATATTTTAAGATTTAAATTTTCAATCAACTACATCTATCTTCAAATTGTCTTTAGATATCACTTTTAATACATTCCGTGACAAGTCGAATCATTTGACATGACAATTCAACAGTTTTGCTTTCAGGACATAACTCTCTGTTAGTACATGTGTCCGAAGTGTTCATTTCAATGTGCTGTGTTAATTTCGGCCAAGCGTTTTGCCGTTACCTTCGATCGACGGTTGTTTCGATAATGTTGTCCTGTTCATTGTACCTATGGCATGATACGATACATATAATGCCAAATATGTCTTGACCAATCAAATTCATTTTTGGGTGAAGATGTATTTTTCAAGCAATATTCACATATGCCTATTGGCGGAAACAGTTGGAAGGTGACTTATTTCAAAGCAAATAGTTTAAATATCATATAAAATACCAAATTTCAAATCTTCATATTAGTCATAAACACCCATTTATGTAATATGATTGATATCAATATCCCAATATCCCTTCAAATAATATATCTTGCAGATAGAATGATATTCATACCCTTTTTGGACAAACACCTTAGTGCTTTTTAAGAAAGACTTTAACTTACCCTCGTAAATCACTTATGTACTAGTATAAGAATGGTTTCGATGCTTTTGCGTGGATATTTAGATTCAGCCAAAGTTAAATATGGAGAATAATTTGTCGTCTTAAACTGCTGTCAAAGAAATTCAATCCTATCCCTGGAGAAAGTCATCAACGCCTCGTGATCAAAGTATATATCTATAGATATTACATTCAGGGATGTACTGCAATTCATCCAATGTGGATTTTCACAATACAATTCACTACATTGGAGACAATTGTTGAACTGTTGGAATTTGAACTCCTTAACCCTAAGTCAACTGTACTTTAAACCTCTGTGCTATCAAACTCCCAAATGTATTCCTAAACCAGAAAGTAAAATGTTAATCAGAACAATTAATAATGAAATTGTGAATCTATCCTACATAAGAAATACAGCACCATCTTGAGAAGATACAATTTGTTAGTAATAATATGGAATGATATTTTGTCTATGGAATTAATAGCTGTTTTGTCACTTTCTGGTGTTATATCTTATATAAAACAATAAAAGTAAATCAAGAGAACGTACCATCAAAGGCAACGTTGAGATGGCCGACATTAGCGTAGGTAGCCTCATCTTCACGCCCCTCCAATACACATAGAAGACACTCGTGGATAAACTTGTATTGTTGCTGAAGAAAGGAATATTCACATGTCAATTTCCAATAAAAAATTATTAACATTAGAAGAACCATTATCTTTACTACCCTATTATTATATTAGATTTACTTTCATGTTATTATCATCATCATCCTCTTTATCAAATATTATTGTATCAACATCATTTTATCTAGCTTTGATCATCATCATCATCATGCTTATGTCTAGAGCTGCCATGTTCACCATGAATCATCATAATTATTGTCATCGTCATCAAAATCATCATCTTCATCAGAAGCATCTTGTCTCTTGCTAGAGGTGCCATGGTCATCATGATCTTTATTATCAACATGATCATCATTCACGATCAACATCAACATTATCATCACAACCAACATCATCTTAATAGTCTTCATAAACATCATCATCATCATCATCATTAATATCTTAATGCTCATCGTCATCATCACTATCATCATCATCACTATCATCATCATCATCATCATCATCATCATCACTCACCTCAGTCTGCACCATAAGAACTCGTTCCTTCCTCATCTTGTACACGATCTGGTAGATGTCCACATTGTCATGTTCCTTGATGCGCTGCAGACAGTGGTCCAACACGATGAACGTTCCTGATCGGCCCACACCAGCACTGCAACAAATCAGACAAGTCACAACGGTGAAACATAACCATTTGAAGTGGTTAATTTACAGGAAGCTTAACAATGACAGAACATCGTCCATGGTCAATGAAAGATCCTAAGCGTCCTGCACTGACACTACAAGCAACTTTGTAAGTGTAAGTGCCAAAAATAGACTTTGTGATCATGTGACCAAGCGGGTCATGTGACCTGGGATTGCTCGTACATTAAGTGCACGGTTGTACGGGTCTGAACATAAATGTCGGTTCGTCAGATTATAGACGGGGAACATTTATAAACTTTGTAGAATTCAACATTTCTTCTAGACTAATTGTGTTGGATGGCAAGGTTATCTGGTCAACACCTTCTGTTTTGTGTTTTTCTTTGAAACCTAAAGAAAATGAACAGAAGGTGTTCACCAAATAACCTTGCCAGCCAACAAAATTAGTCTAGAAGAAATGTTGAATTCTACAATGAGTATATTATATGTTTGGCACACAAAGTTACAGTTCCTGATAGACCAATACCTTTACTGCAATCAGGCACAGACCTCAACTAATCATACAAGCCAAAGCATTCCTAGTGACAAAGAGGAGAACCTAATGAAAGGTCACGACTGTCCCATGCCAACTCCGGGAATAAATCCAAGAATTCACTATGCAAACATACCTACAAACACGTACCCATTTTACTGGAGGTACACCATTAGAAACCGTATAATGATAATTCAAAGTCAAAGTTTTAAAGTAAACCATCATTTGTGGAAAACCTTTCAGGTATCATGAACACAAAACAAAAGGCCAATCAGCAATCATCTCTCCCCCTACCTGCAGTGTGTGATGATTGGTCCTCCCTCTCTGAACATCTTCTCCCGAACACTCCTCACAAACCTCAGCAGGGAAGTCGGGTCTTTGGGCACTCCGAAATCTGGCCATGCCTTGTAGTGGAAGTGTCGGATTTGTCTTGCTTGTTCACCCTGGAGTAATACAAAGCATATAATCTATAGTTACCGTATTTATACTCTTACACTAACATTTCTTTGACTCTGTAGCTCATCATAGCTATAAATTACAATCCTCACTAGTCAAGGAGTCTGCAAACAAAGTTTCAGCTTTCTAAGCCTTATGCTTCTTCGACAGGGTCACCAAAGCTATAAATTATAATCCTCACTAGTCAAGGAGTATGTAAACAAGATTTCAGCTTTCTACACCTTTTGGTTCTTGAGAAGACGTCGAAAAGGCACAAGATTACGGACTGACGGATGGATGCTGGACACCATGCCATGCCATAAGCCCATCAGGCCTTTCAGGCCAGATGAGCTTAAAATTCACTTTGATGCCCCCTGTGTAACTTAACCTTCAAACGTCCGGAAATTTGACAAATGAACTATTTGCTTCTCTGATGAAGCTAGGCCATTAGACAGCATAAGAATGATGAAATCTCTCCTAATTCTTTTAAACCAGAAAAATAACTATCTAAAAATCATATTTAAAAAAAATTCAATTTGATCTTTAAGCTATACTCACCAACTGAACTTTGAACTCTGATATTGTCCAATCAGGAAGATGGGTTTCATTCAAAATGGCGACTTGGAGATCTCCGTAGAACTTTGGTTCAGAATCGTTTGGCCAGTAATGGTCGCTCTTTTCCTGGAAATGACAAATCTGACTTATAACCTGTACAAAACTAAATTTTAGCAAAAGTTTTTTAAATTTCTCAAATCATATAATTCAAAAATTGAGAGAGTGTTCAAAATACAACTTTTTTTAAATAAATCTACTTAATCCAAAATTGTCACAAAAAAGTTAAACATTTTCAACTCAATCGAAAATCAAGACAGATGAAAGTTTATCTTTAATTCGTTCTTTTAGCAAAACATGAGAAAAAGCAAAAACCCGTCCAATTGATATTTTGTTAATTCATAATAGCATTGTGCAGTTCAGAGAAATAACAGATCTTTATGCCTCAAAAATGAAAAAAAATCCAACACCATAATTTGAAAATGTGTTATTAAAATGGCTGTGAACAAGCCTATCTATCCATTCATAGCTTATACCTCTTGATTTATAAAACCATCTGCAAACTCCTGAAAACAGGTGGATAACAACAAAATAAAATTGCTATGGAATTGAGTTGTTACTTTCTCTCATAAAAATACAATATGAAACATAAAAATACAAAGTAAAACGTGTACTGATTTTAAAAAGTGTAACGTGCGCAAATACTTGTTAGGAAATAGTCATAAAACAAAATTTCAGAAAAAAAGGTTAAAATATTAAAAAGAAAAAAAATTATTACAATATTAAAACATATAAGGAGACAACTTTAAGATACTTTAAGAGACTAGAGCGAGTTTGAAACACAAGGACAAGTTATTAAAAATTTCAACAACAAACATAAGAACAAAAGACTTAAAGATTTGAACAAAAAGAAACAAAGGGTTCAAAACGACAAGGATCTGTATAAAAAGTTAGGGAATTAAATGTAAAACATTTAAAAGATTTCTTACCCTGCCTTTCTCCATACACTTGGTTAGCATGACGATGTTTCGAGAGTTTTGTTCCCAAAGCATTCGCCAGAAGTCATCTCTTGTAGAGGGGAGGGGACCTTGGGTGGCGATATACTCTCTCTTTGACGTGAAACCCTGTAATAATAAACCAATTTCTTATTACACATAGGAAAAAACATGAAAATATACACTCATAGCAAGAGTAAGAAAACTCATATTTAAAATATTGAAGTCCAAACATAATTTTACTTGAAAACGGTATATGCATCTATACCGAAACGTCGCTACATTCTACAATAAAGAAGTTGATAATCCAGAAACTCTTTGTCTTCTTGATATTTCCAACTTCTTAAAAGCCTCTCAAACAACTAAACTTTACTTGATACTCAAATATTGAATATCAAATTGATTCTTTTTATCTTTTCTAGCAGGTGACGATTGATTTTGATGGTTTTCAAGATAAATACCTTGCTTGATTTAAAAGAATGCAGGTATTGCAAGCACTGAATATCCAAATAGATTAACAATATACTGGGTAACTAATTTTAATTTTAATGGAAATAAGCATAAATGGATAAAGGAAACAAAATTATGTAAGCAGGTTGGATAAGTTATCTTGAAAGACTGAAATGAACTGGAAAGTTGATTCAACCTTAAAACTACTGTAATTACACAAACACATCAGTCGAGTAGATCAGAGTAAACGTCTCACCGGTACATAATTAGAGTTGATATAGTCTGTTCCTTCCTCATCGTCAGTGGGCAGTAGTTTGACGCGAGAGTGATCGTAGGGCAGGATGTTAGTGAAGCGGTTCTTGGGTCGATTTGCTGGAAGCTCGGCAGCTAAACAGGCTTGATCCCTTCCGACTTCTTTCAAATCCTGAGGAATGAATTATAGTTGTTTTAAAGACAAATTCTGATGCATATCATTGTCAATATTGAACCTCTCATAATCACTTGAATTATAGTTGTTTTTTAAAAACAAATTCTGATTCATATCATTTTCAATATTGAACCAAAAACAATCACTTTACTTATTTATATCATAAAAGATATCCCTTAATCATCCTTTTAATGTGCATTATACATATTCTCAAGTCCTGTGAGCATTTACAAGAAAATATATGAAATACACTTTAAAACATCATCATATTCATCCTGTCTCAGGGTACGAACGTTACGCTAATTCCACTAATGTGTACCCTGGGCTCAGAAACTAGATTCGCTCGAGCGGACCGACTTGAGATATAGCTAATCAAATAATTTTCTTACCACCTTCTCGATAAAACTTAAACGAGAAAATGATTTGATTGACTATATCCCAAGTCGGGCTGCGCGAGGGAATCTAGCTTCTGAACCCAGGGTACAGATTAGTAATTAGCACAACGTTCATACCCTTAGACAAGATGCATCATATTCACCTAAAATGTGCAAAAACTACTATGTATATTAATGGGTGAATCAAGATCTACATGAAGCACTAGTAAAATCACTGTCTTATAACTGAAGGTTTACACTAACCTCATACTCCTCTGCATATCTGAAATCGGAATCAGCTGCCATTCTTCTAACATGATCTCGGAACTCGGCTATCTTCACAGGGCGACTGCAAACAAAAGATATTTTATGAAGCCCAAAGATTATCACCTTAAACATCTTTCAGTCCAAAAATGTTTATGGCATTCACTGGTTTCAGCCTTCATTAGGACATTAGGAATATTACACTGGTTCATTATTAGCACCAACTTCTCTTTTTAACATTTTAACAGAATTCTTTTGATGAATTCCTCCTTCATTAAGTTTTTATCCCCCGCCAACGGGTTGAAAGGGGAAATAGGTTTGAACTCAAGCTGTACGTCTTTGGGTCCATCCGCCGGATTTAAAGGGGACAACTTTCCTAGAAACCACTTAAGATAAGATAACCAAATTTGAAGTCCTCTGGGTGTCCTGATGGAGTACAAAAATCAGAGGCATGAAATAATTTTGGTTATGGCCCTTACTCTGTGATTTTGGATTTTATGAAATGTTTGGACCTATAATGAAAACCAATCGGCCTCTAGTAATTTTATAATGAGAAAATGATGACGGTATCCTACCTAAACTTGTGCATGGAGGACTGTTCAATGGTGGTTCTGTCTCCGATGTACTTGTGTGCTCGTTTGGGTCGGCGACGTCGAAGGAAGATAAGAACTGCTGCGATGATGGCGATGATGATGATAGCAGCAATGATTCCGCCCACAATACCCCCAGCATTGCTTGGCTCTGCCGCTGGAAACAAAATAAATTGTTTAAACATTAATTTCTCATTGTAAAGAGCAAAAGCCATTACTAATCTGGTACAATCAAAGCTCTGAAGTATATTAATTTCAATAGATGTCCATTTTTAAAATTAGCATTTATTTTTTTTCATTAATTTCAAAATAGCTGTACAAACTAGTGAGCAATCTCTGGAAATAATGAAATTAGTCATAACAATCTTACACCAGCACATAACCTCAACAAAATGTTTTATTTGTTAAAGGGACACTTGTATCAGGGTATTATTGTGGAAACAAAATTTGAGTGTACTTCCCTGTTTATACTTATGATTATTTAACACTTATTTTCACATTTCGTAACAACATGAGAGTTGTGCTAGATTGAACAATTTGACAAAGAATAGAATGGATCCCTGAATCCTCTTGAATTTTGAATTTTCATAAAAAATACCTGAGGGATTCAAGGGATTTACACTGAAATAGTCATTGGCTACAATTTCGCTATCCAAGAACATTTTGGATGATTTACAAGTAACTCTCAACACACCTGTTCGTATCGCCTGGGAATACGCAGTATCAGTGAATCCATTGTTAGTGTACGCCCTCAGTTTGAAGTAGTACCCAGTATCCGGCTTCAAAGGTCCATTACAATATTCCTTCCCAGTACAGCTCGTCTCGGCGCCAACATTGAAGACTTTGTATGGCTGCTCCTCTGCAGCTCTCTTCCGTCGCCCCGGCAACCCACAGATGGACGATTCCTGGAAGAAGTCTGAACAGTTCTGGATTGTCTGGTAGGTGGAAACGGATCCTTTCTGTGCCTGACTCCAGCTCGGGAGTTTGTGGGATGAGAGTTCGTTAGTTTCTTCGCTGCTTGTGGACACTATGACGGTGTACTGGATGATTCGACCATTTTCCTCAGAGAAGGCGTTCTCGAAAGTTACCTTCAGGGAGGTCTCTCCAATGATGCTGTCTCCGGCCTTAGCTTTTCTCGGTTTGGCGGTTTCTGGTGAACTCCCGGATTTGAACTTGGGAGCTGTAGAGAAAAAATGAAATGTAAGTATACTTTTAATTTTATATGACGTCCATGAATGAATGACAATTAATTACAATTGATTTATATAGCGGCTTATATCCAGGTAAAACCTGCTCAGTGGCGCTTTACAGTAAAAAAGAAATATATACACCAAAGAGAAATAAATATGACGTTCATCAGCTTCATGCATTGGATAAATACCAAGAGCAAGAATCATGAACAATGTTTTTTTAAAGGGGCATAGAATAACTTCAGATATATTAAATCTTCAATCAATTTCTTCACTCTTTGCAAATAGGAAGTATTTTAATTTCTTAAGAAATAAATTATCACAATGAAGCTTCTAGAAGTTGCAAACAAAATTATTATAAAATGTTCAGTCTCTAAACTAAACTTGATAAATTGATTAATGATCTCACCTGAAGTTTTGAGAGTGACTTGTGTTTCACCTGGCATACCTGCCTGCACCGTCACTGCTCTCACCTGTTGAAAGACACCTGAGAGTTAGACTGGTAATGTTTGACATACCTGTACCTTTGTTTGAAGTTTTTACATTCCTAGGGCAACATGGACAAAGCAACCTTAGACTTTGGTATTTGTAACTCAATGTTTTGAATATAAGTATATGACGCCCTAAGCACTTTGGATGGCAGGGGATGGGGCGATGGGGGGAGGGGGGATGGGAGTGAGGGATGGGGGGATTGGGGGGTGGGGAGTGGTTTTGGGGTAGATGAGCGGGGTGTGAAAGGTTTGTAAACTTCATGTTATTGTACTCAAAATTGTGTTCTCTTCAGAAAGGTCATAAGACTCATAAGTCCAATACATGACAAACAGATAATATAAAGTTTTTTCAACATTAAACAAAGAAAAAGTTCTAGAATGTTAACTCTGGTTGATCAAATATATAAGTAAATAAAAATATTTTGACAATCCTATTTCTAGGTAATTTTGGACAATAAAAGTAGACTTTTCAGGAATTATTTAGTAAGAACCAAACCCACCATTATGGTGTACTGGAACCCGGCTCTGAGACCTTCCAAGTTGTACGATGTTGTGCTTGCTGACACACTCATTGCATCGGAGGAATTGTGGTCAGGCTAAAATGGAAGAATTAATTTTATATTTTAAGAATTGAATAGCCCAAGTGATTGACCTAACCTTAGGAAAAACCAATCTGTAATGAGGAGAAAATATAACTTAGTTTTAGAGGAATTAAATATATAATGAAATATCTACTTTTAAATGAGATGATGTGTATATCAGAATAATGTTTTTTAAGACCTTAAGATAATTGGTATGGTATATTATTATATAAACAATGCTAGCAGACTTTCTACCAAAATTTAAAAAGTCAAACTTATTACAAATGACATTTTGATGATATATGAAATCAAATAACAAATAAGGAGCTTCAAAAAGCGGTCATTTTGTATTTCAACATTAAATTGAATGCAATTTGATAAAACACTGTCATAAATATCACTGCAACAACAGCTGACAAGTAGAAGTAAGAAAATCTATGACAGAGACATATTCACATACCCTATTGAAAATCAGAAGGATTATACCCAGATATCAGATAGTTATTCAGGATTCCATTAAAAAACTGTGGCGAGACCCACATCACTGACAGAATGTCGTAAGAAAATATATGAAAGAGATATTTGTACATACCCCATTGATAGAGGGATCATGTCCAGAGTAAGATATCAGATAGTTATTCAGGACTCCGTTCAAGGACTGGGGAGGGACCCACGTGACTCTCACGGCCCTGTTAGACTGCTCTACTGCGTTCACATTGAGGACCTTGGACGGTGCTGAGGAAAAGACGTAAAATTTATTTGATTGGTGGAAAATCATTTAAGGTTTGGTGAAATGTGATGTCATATTGTGTTGGCAGGTATTTATGCAGTGAGAATTTCTATCACCTCTAAGGAATGCAAGCATGAAAATAGCATTATAAATTTAATGGAGTCAAATTGATTTCATTTTTCTTTTTATTAACAGGGGAATAAACATGCTAGCTAATTTCATTATCATGATTTCTTATCAAATTCAAGTTCTTCTCTTATATTTTTAGATACAGTAGAACACGGATATAGCAAACTCAGAAGTAGCGAACAATTGGATATAGTGAACAAATTTTAAGTCCTGCCAAAACCCTATGCATAGCGGCCAAATGTGAGTAGCGAACGCCATATATAGCGAACTAAATTCTTTGGTTCCTTCAAGTTTGTTATGTCCGTGTTCTACTGTCTTTTTGTGAAATCAGTTATGAAATAATATTCAAAAATGAAAATACTTGTTTATAGATTATTTGAATGAAAGATGAAAATCAGTATCAGCTAAATTTTGACACTCAATTAAATCAACATACGAGCTTGTTTTGTTGCTATGGTCATGGTCTCCGACTGACTCTTCTCCCCGGCGATGGTTGTCACGACGATGGTGTGGTTAGTGAAGGGCGACAGATCCTCGACCTTGACCTTGTGGGTGTTCGGAGGGTAGGTGGAATTCCAACACGTCGAACCGTCAACTTTGCGACAATAAATGTGGAACTTGTCTGCATTTCCCTTCAGATCAAGAAGATTCAGGATAACCTGATTGAAGGTGGAGACAAGTTGGACTGGCACAACATTGGGAACTGAAATACAACATCATAAAGGTTAAAATAGATTTCGAAAATAAGTTCAAACTTTTTAATGTTCTAAGAGAGTTGCAGGCTTGACAGAATGACATTATATGGAAATGATAATAAAATATATGAATATAACATTGAGCATTACTTTTTTTTAACTATTCCAGGCTCCGCTAGTCGTAGTTACAGTACTAAACTTACATATACATTGAGTAAAAGGTTACTAATATCTAACAACATAAATGTATATATAAAGATTTAGAAATAAGTTCAAAACCTTGTAGTGTACTTAAAGTATTGCTTGTTATAGAATAAACAGAATGAAATTATATAGAAATGAAATATACATATATCTTGGGTTATTCTAGGTTCAACTAGTCAGAGTAACTCAAGAATACATTTAGAAAAGTGCATGAATAATTCAGGCTTAACAATGTCTCAAAGGATTGGATAAACATCTTGGCTATGAATCAATAATGCGAAAAAGAAAACACAAATCCTTAGACAAGAATAAACCAAGATGGCCAATGTGACTGTTCTATCAGATTTTTAGGTCATCAACCTTGTTTTCAACCCCCAAAAAAGATGATGCAAAGGTCAAGATGTAGACTGACCAGTTCTGATGGAGAGTGTTCTGGGTGAGCTGACCATCTCGTCCACCTCACTGACAGCCTTCACGTGGTACAGCGTTCCTGCCACTAGGGTCCCGAATGAGATCACGCTGATGTTGTTGCGTGGTCGGGTGATGTTGGCAACATTGGAGTTGTTGACACTGAACACGATGTTGTTGAAGATGTCGTCCTCTCCGTTGAGAGAGTAGGTGAACACGATGGAGCTGTTGGTCGTCTGCTGGGTCGACTCTTCCCACGAGATGTCCAGGATTGGTTCTGGAAGAGAAATACATTCATCATCATCATCATCATCATCATCATCATCATCATCATAACCATCATTGTCATCATCGTTATCATCATTATCAATCATCATCATCATCATCATCATCATTATCAATCAATAAAAATAATCATCATCATCATCATCATTATAAATCATCATCAAAAATAAATCATCATCAGCATCATCATCACAACCATCATATGGTGAGATGGCACTTCTCACTAATTCTTGAGATGTGCAACTGATAATAAAGTTATGAATTTAAATTTGAGTCATTACATTAAGATTAATCAAATATCCAATTTTCAACAAAAGAGTTAATCCTCTAGTCCAAAATCCTCTACTTACTGACAGTAGAGTTGGCAGTCTGAGATGGTGACTCCTTCCCCTCGACTACAGCCATCATATCAAAGTGGTACCGAGCACCAGGTCGTAGGTTACCGGCCGTGTATCTAATCTCATCTCCATTAGGCTCCACATCAACCGACGAGAGAGTGGACGTGTCATTATAAGCTGTGATTGACCAGTGCTGGACAAAGGTGTTGATACGATCGTAAGTCCAGGAGAGGGTCAAACTGGTCTCATTGGTCAGCTGAGTGACAACAGCAAGGTCCGTTGGCGCCAGTGGTGCTGGAAATGATGATCATTCACTTGTGAGAAAACAGACATCAAATGGAAGGCTCAATTGTTCATGGTTTGTTTCTGGGTCTATGGTATCTTAGTTAAGAAGTTGTTATGGAAAGGTTTAGCAGGAGAATCAAATTAATCATAGATCACCTTTTTTTCATTGTACATGAAACATAGCATATATTTTGGAATGATATCAATGATTGCATCCTGTACAGAAGCGCCTACCTGCTAATGAATATATAGATTGTCTAGTGTCTTTCAGTTTTCATTTATTTGAATTAAAGTTCTCCAAGATCATGTCATACACTATATACAGATCCCAAACATGTGTCAATACTAACCAATGACAGCAGTGGTAGAGGTCTGCTCGCTGGTCATGTTGACGCTGACAGCGTACACGTTGATCTGGTACTGTTCTCCCGGGAACATCCCCTCAAGGTCAAAGTTAGGCTCAGTTGCATTGTGGACAATGTATTGGGACATCGGGTTTCGCAGGACTGGTCGGAACTCTATCCTAAAGTAATCCTGCTGGCTCCCTGCGGCTATCATCCACTGTAGGCTGACCACTCGTCCATTTACTAAACTGGTGAGGGATAGAACGGGCTTTGGTGCTGCAAGAGAATAATTTTTATAAAGAGGGATACAGAGATGCAATAGTGTGTAAATGGGATAATATTTTTACAGCAGTAATATCTTCCTAAGAGGTTGAAAACATATATTTAGCCTTATCATAGCAACAAAAAATATCAAATTTAAAGGCTAATTACATTTAAAGTGGCAATAAAATATCACTTATAAAAGATTAATTGATGCAGCGATACGAAATATCTCATTGCTAAGGTAAATCATATTTGAAGCAGCCATAAAATATCTCATTGCGAAGAGAAATCATATTTGAAGCAGCCATAAAATATCTCATTGCTAAGGTAAATCATATTTGAAGCAACTATTAAATCTCATTGCTAAGGTAACAGCCATAAAATATCTTAAATCAAACCTAATCACTAAAAAGAAGCAATGAAATTAAATAATTAGGTCTTACAACTTCTTGAAGCAACATATGTATACAAATTTCATGACTTATCAATTTCTTCAAATTATATGTTTGGCAACAGTATTAAATCCAAATGATAAATCAACATCATACAATAAATTTTTCTCACACATTGTCTTTTTTCCCAACTCTTGCATGTGAAAGACATTGAAGTGGCATAACCTATTCTCTTGGTTCATTTAAAAAAGATCAATTTACGAACCTGTAGTTCCAGTCTTCCACTGCAGCTGGCTGTAAGTGGTATCCGAGGCGGGCACCGACCGCACAGACTTGACGCTGACGTTGTACGTGTATCCAGACAGCAGTTGCTCAACAACGAGACTGTAGTTGGTCCGGCCGACCTCAAACTGCACTTCCTGGTTCCGGGCCTGGCCGTTGGACTCATACTCAACCTGTGGGTGGAATTGAGGTGACATGAGGTGGGAGGATCTCGGATTTAATGCTTATATTACGGCTGCTAGTATTATTGTAGGGAGAAGTCCTGTACCAATATTGTGGCTATGTATTGCGGTGAGACCTGCGAGTATCGGCTGTAATTAGCGAACCATGAGTGTAATGTGCTGAAATTCAGTGAAGCATTGCACCCAACCCTGACTGTATGTAGAACAGTTCTCTACTGCAAATAAAGTTGCAGAGCCCCTGGTGGGATTCAAACCATGGACCTCTTGATCCAAAACCAAAAGGGAAAAGAAAAGTAAGTAATCAAAATGAAGATTAAAGCCTTTTTAGTACAGTTTTTTTCAGATCCCAGTTTCCCCTGATACTAGTGTAGGCTGTCTTGCTTTGAACTCATTCTCTGTTCCATTCAATGCAAATAATTTTGTAAAAAAAGATTGAGCTTTCATATAAAATCAACCTTCCATTCCTTCTAAATCTCTGAACTTTTAAAGTTTTATTGAACATCAAATGACTTAGCGTATGGGTTTGTCTCAATTGAATTAGATTCATGTCATCGTTTTAACCATAATTATTTTACTGACTCACTTATTTTCCTTTTGAAATATCTTTTGAATATCCTTACCCGGGTTATTGGCATTCTAGAGGTTGGTGTGATGATCAATAAAGAAGATTACTTCATGGATAGTCAACTTGTTTATTCTGATAGTGACGTTCCAACATAGATCCTAAAGTTGTGATGAGTGCTTAACAAACTATATCATAACAAAGGGATGAATCTCAGATTTGCCACTGACTAAATATATGCATTTACTGGGTTTGTATGTACAGGTTTGATATTCATTAATATACTCACCAAGAAGAAATCTTGTTGAGATGTTGGATTGCTGGTCCAATTGATACTGAGTGTTTCATCATCCACCGATATAACGTCCAACGTGCTGACAGCCATTGGCTCTGGAACCAAACATGATGAGTTGAATTACTGCTAGTAATCCAATAGATTAATTTTAACTCTTGTTGGTGATATTTTATAAATCAGTGAAATTCATTCTATTAAACAATCAGGTAGCTAGATGTCATGTCTAGTTATTTATTAGATTCTATTATTTTTATTATTATTATTATCAATCTCTAGGTGATAATTGTGACTACATACCTGTGACTGCCAGGATGAAGGTCGTCATGCCAAAGCTGTATTCAGGCTGGGGTCCAATATGGCGCTCCTTCACGGTTGTTATGGTGATGTTGTACATCTGGCCTGGTCGCAGACCTCCAAACCAGTATGTGTGATCACCCCTGGGAGAATAATAAATATCAGGAGATAAACCTCACATTTTTACTACAATTAAATTCCTTATTCTCAAAAAAACACCTTGGTGGTACAAGTGCATATTCACAAGAGATAATACATATGAATAAATATATACCGGTATATATAATTTAAGATAGAAGATAGACTCACAAAGTTTAAAATGCACATATTCTGCTCTCACAAGAGATGAAAGATGTTTGATCAATTTTAATAAATTAACTAAATCTTGAAATATATTTGTAGATATGATTTTTCGGAAGTTTGATATATAAAAAACTTCTTAAGAGATCTAGGTAAATATTGTTTCCTTAAATTATTAAGCGCTTTACATTGAAAAATCTACTGCACATGAGAACATAATGAAATCATATTTGAATTCAAGAGAATATTTGACAATAAAAATTTCATTTCATTTTGTCTTTATCTATTGGCAAGTCTCATATCCATGATACTCATAAACTGTCACGGCACCGAACAAAATGTTTTGAGAAAAGGGTATGTTAATTCAATCATCAATTTAATAATTTTTTTGAATGATCTTAGATTACATAGAAGATTGTTATATCCAGAAAATCATAACACTTTCTTCACTTTTTATGCTTCTCTTCAAATCAAAATATCCATGTTATCATTTGAAGGAAAATACATCTTAAAGTTCACATAACCACAAACATATTTCACTTTTTTCTTTGGAATAGAGAAAGTCTGATTACAATTGTGTCTTGTGCGTCAAAGGTCGCTACTCAAATATGTTTAGTTTGGTAATGAAAGCCGTCTTTGAAAGCCACTTTTGATGGCCCGCTTAGATCTATCTGACAACAAACAAGTGAATGCATGACTGGTCACGCCCCCATTTTGTGACGTCATAAACAGAATCAGCCTCGTTATCTATACATCTATCGTAACAATACCACAGAAAAAAAACCTAAAAATTTTTCAGAAAATGTTTTCCCCTCAGTTAGATAAATCAATTGACTATGTAACACTACTTAGCCTTTGATGTAATAAAGATATCCACATCAATGGTAAATAAACAATTATTTAGGCGGTATTTCAGTTGAAATAATGATGCGTTACTCTGTATAGTCTGTTTATTACGTCACACCCGCGCAAGTTTTATGGCCCCTAACCCAGGTGGTATTTTTACAGCCGATAATTACGCTGTCTTAATGAAAGGCTAATTAAAGGTGTTTATTGGACAAATTAACAAAAATTTAGTCCAGCTTTTATTTTTTTTTAAAATCTTTTAACGAATTTCGAGAAGTGGTAAGGTCGAGGTTAGTTGATGACTAAGAAACAGAGGTTATTCTAATTGATGACAAAATGAACAAAATATGTTTTGGTCACATTTAAATCATGCATCTCCTATTGGAATTCTGATAACATATTTATATTGTTAAAATATGTTCTTAACAGCAGCAGGTTGAGGCAGAGGTTTTAGCAATAAACAAAGCATAAAGATGAGTGCACAATTATATATTATCTAAGCTTGTGATTCACAAAGAATACTCACGCTCCACGTGTTGTATTGTAAACAGCGCCATCTCGTGGGAAGATGGTGAGGAAGAAATAATCGAAACTCTGACTGGCGTCTGGAGACGTCCAATTGATATGGATAGCCGATGTGTTTGCCTCAATCTTCTCCAAGGTAGCCACTGAAGTCGGGTCTGTTTAAAAGGTACCCAGTAAAGTTAGCAAGACTTCAAATTGTTAAATTTTTGTTAATTCAGACATCCCATCGAAGGCAAACACATATTTCTTAGTTAAAACCATACTTGATACAAATAATAAGTTTCGGCAATCTCTTGGATACTTCTCTCTTAAAAATGAGTTTGTATAATTTTAGAATAAAATTTCAAAACATTTCTTTGATCAGTTTTAGTTTTACCCATTTATTTTTTAAATCTTCGTTCTTGCCACATACTGCTATCAGATATTAATTTCGTTTTCGATATAACCTTCACATTTACATTTCATAATCATTACTGCAATTGGATTTTTTTCTTTTCTTCATGCATTCAGTAAAAAGTGAATTTGTTTCATAGATATCCGCCACCAAACGTAATCAGCCACCAATAAGAATTTTCAAAATATTTATCTCATGACACAAAATGCAATATAGTGTTTACATTATAACATATATTTAGACTATATAATCAAAACAGGGTGACATTGACAACAATGCAGATTAAATGGGAAATACACATCATGCGTATTTCAATACTGAAATCAAAATAAATTGTTTGAAATAGGGATGACAAATTCGTCTAAAGCAGCTTCAGAAGCTAACATGCTTATAAATCAAAAGGCCAAAAAACAGAAGCTCTGTGAATATTACAATACAAAATGAAAAAAGTTTTCACCTTTATCAGTGAATCTATGAGGTGAATTTGATGTGTGAAGAAGAGTTTTAAACTTGAAGAGTGAATCTATGAGACGATTTTGAAAAGTGAATAAAACTTTTTAAACTTAAAATAAATTTTGAGGTATATGGTATCTTAGTTGTAAGAACCTATTTTACAAGTATTTGTCTTATAGCTTTCTATAGTATCATTACAGGAAGAAGTCTTCATCTTTACTGTAAATATCCGTTGTAATAAAATCTTTGTTAGCTCAAATTTGAAAGCTTAATTTGTACCAGAATCTTAGGCATGTGCAATGGTTTCATACATCAGAGAATTTGACCAGGCTTGAACCCAAACTTTTTGCTTAATATGAACAAGCTAACCACTGAGCTACCCATCCATGAATGTAATAAAGTAATGAATGAGTAAACCTTTAAATGAAAATTGGAGGAGTTTTTAAAATGAGGTTCAACTAATGAATATACTGTTTTGAGTTTAAACCATTTCTGTTATTCAATGAATGAATATGCCAAGTGATTCTCTTTAAACATGCATATTTGTATGCAAATAATATACTTGACTAGAATTGTCTTGATAATATGGTATTACAGGCTAGCTAATTCTTGCACACTTTTGATTAACCTTTATTTGCATGCAAACAATTTAGAAATCTAATCCCTTAACTGGGTAGGAACTATTATTTTCAGCTTAAGAAAGGAGGGGCAATTTTGCTTGTACAAAAACAAAGTAGTGATTGAGAAAATAAGTATAAGTTTTAACATGCATATCATAAAAAATTATGTGTTCAAAAAAAACAAAAAAAATCCTAGAGTTTTCAATCCCCTGTAATGTGATAATTATTATAAAGCAGCTACCTAATTTTGTTGGTCTATAAATAAATAAATGTTCAGGTAGCAAAGCTATTGCACGTAGGACATGCTTCGCCGAACTTATTACACGCAGACTTTCAATAATACCTGCTTCTATACTCGCTAATATCCTCTGTTTTTTGGCCTTTAAAACTACAATGGAAAGGAACACTCTTATACAGCAGATTTTTCATAGAGTTTAAGATCATTCAGGAAAAACTGAAAATGAAAATTCTAAAACTACAAATGTCAAAAAGGGTTAGTACAAACAAAATTAGAAAACAAATACAACAATATTCAGGAAAAGGTTTTCTTATCTCCATATTGCTTTCATAGTTCAAACAGAAACTAAAAGCCAATCTACAATTGCCCAGATAACACTGAGACAAGTTGATGAAAGGTTTGACTTTTCTGGGACCATATTCCAAAGCTCTTTAAGTGTGGATGGTATTATTATGATATTCTATGAATATCCTCGTGCTAAGAACCTTAGGATTAGGAAACACAGTTTGAAATTTAGCCCAAGGTTCTCAAAAGTCTTCAAATGAGGATAGATTTCATGATATTCACTAAAATTGAGATTTACACTAACAGAGCTTTGGAAATGTAGGTCCTGGTGAGTTTGAGCCATGTAAGCAAAGAGTTTGAAAACCTAAGCCAGGATGAATACATGAAGCACAAACTGGGCATGTATTTACAGGATCTGTTGGAAGGCGACCCTGAACCTCATGAATATTAGTGCCGTTCAATTCCTGTGTCGTAATTTCAGGAATCAGAACTCGGGGAATATCATGGGTTTGGCCAAGGGATGGTAGCCATACCCCAAATACAGCTGCCAGAGCAGGTAAGGTTAATAATGTGGGTGATCAAAACTCATGCAAGGTGTAAGGCAAAAAAATTTAGAGGTATGCAAATAAACTCACAGGCAAAAGCCTAAATCTATTTGCTCTAGTTTCAAACCAACAAAACGGTGTTCAAAAAGCTGTCTACCATATCCGTATTAGAGTAGAGATGTGACAGTGACAACCAAAAAGGGCTGAGCTAATTTCTACGTCAAAACAAGTGAAAATGAAAGATCATCCAAAATGAAAATTAGAGAAAGGAACCATTCCGATTTCAAAAGAAAATTTCTTATCAACGTACAGGTTGTAAAATTGAGGCTCACTCCTGCACTCAAAAGATCGTCTTTGATGCCTCTACTGACTGCATAGAGGGTAAAAGAGTAATCTGCCCCTGGTTCAAGGTTATCAAGAACCAACTCAAGCTGGTGGGCTGGCAAATCTTGCATGGATTTATTCCCCTTGAGGAAGTCAAACATGAAATAATCGTAAGAGGTCCCCGCGGGTTCGTCCCAATTAACAATTACTCGTGTGGATCCTCTTGAGGATACCCATATAAGGGCAATGGGGAAGGGTGCTGAAACAAACAACATGTTACCATGACAACAGCAAATTTGTTAGTAAGTTTGGGTATTGAAGCAATTAAACTTCGATCATCAACTTATACTTTCAGAGGAATAATTACGAATTTTTGTTTGATTTGTTATTAAATAACACAACATTGAGGCACAAATTTTCCACAGCTACTACATTTAGTGAATTTATGGAGGTTTTTTTCTAAATTTGTAAACATTACATTAAATCAAAACTGTTAAAATGTCAATTCAAATATAAAACAAGTGTACAAACTTGAAAAATGTGCAAAGCAAAAATAGATACAATAAGCTGACAAATGTCAATTGATGATATATGAAACTGTAAAGAACAAGTGGTAATTTGAACAACAAATCATAAATAAACATGACACATGTCAACTCTTAAAACGGCAAACCATCAATTCACAAATGTGTGTTAAAACAACAGATATAACAATTGTAAGTAACAATACAAATTCTTTAAACATCAAATCCTCAATTTCCTATAAAACTTACTTGTAGTGACTTGTTTTAACTCAGACTGGCTGCTCTCGTTCCCAAGGTTGGTTACCACGGTGATATTATAAGTCTCGCCAGCTTCAACCATAGGGAAGGCGTAGAACATATTCGAAGTAGTTCCTGTGACCGGAGGACTAGCCCCTTCAGCTTGGACCAGTGTGACCGTAAAGTTGTCGTAACTACCACTGCTTGGTTGCATCCAGCTCACGTCGATCGCAGTCGAGTTGAAAGCAGTTACGTTGACAGCAGTCGGTGGACGGGGTTCTGGAAATGTCAAAGGTCAGTTAGAGTTTGTGATGTCTCTCCTTAGACTACATAAACACGTTTCATTAATGGCGCTACCATGAGTTGAAATATATAACTTTTCTGTCTAATAAAATGAGATAAACATTAAATTTGTCAAGAACTGAGCAATATTCTATTAATAGTATAATAAGAAATTTGTAATTTCGCCCTAAAAGAACCATTTTCAAGTTCAGCTCCCACTTCTTCGTTTGGAAGAGCCAATCTTGTGACATCATAAGAGAATTTGTGATGTTAAGGCCATTGTTTTACTACATCATAATATGTTATTTTCACTCTACTTTGTGAAAAACATGTTCTTACTACTGTAAACTGATAGTGGGTTTATTCCACTGGCTACAGTATTTCACCTCCAATCATAAAATAAAAGAAGGCAATCAACTCACTGGTGTAGAATATCTGTGCGACTATCTCACTGTTCTGGTCCCCGCTCACTGAGAATGTGTTCAGTGTATACTCAACTCCAGGCTGTAGCTCCGTGAACATCACAGTCGGGTTCACTAGCGATACGTTCCTGGACAGAATGGATCATGGTCACTAAAAGGTACTTAACTATTCATTTTATGATCGAAGCGTTATATTTCTATCATAATCAAAGCTCTGTGTGTTGAGTCGGCTCCAAAGAGAGCTCCACACCTAAGCAACAACATGATGTCATGAGCATGAAATGAGCGTGTGATGAGCATTGTTCGATGACGAAGAATTGAGGATTAAGCTTGCAAATGCAGAGGTCATAGAGACAGTAGGACTTAATATAAGTAAAACAAGACCTACCTGTCCCCCCGTTGGTCGGACACCGACACAACAAAATAGTCTGGTTCCCCTTCTCCGGTTGCCGATAGCGACACAAAGGCGCTGGTCTCGGACACATGAAGGGACGCAACAGCAGGTGGGTTGGGTTCTGAGGAAAATATTGATGACTAAGGTACAAATACACTACAGGTAACTCTCTACAGATAGCTCTTAAAGTGTTTTTGACCGAGATAAATAACCATGTATTAGGATACATTATCAAGTAAGCTAAAGAGAAGTTATATATTCCTAAAAAGAATCAAAAGACATATAAGGAAAGGCATGCCAAATCTTATTGAAATTATAGTTCAAGGCAATACTACAGTTTATTACAAAGGTGTATGCTTGACAGAAATTGATGTAAAGGTAACAACAATATCCTTAAGTTAGAAACAAACTCTTTCAGCATTGACCTTTACAGCATCAGTTTTCGTCAGAAATGATAGTGATATCACTCCCAGGAGGATCCCCGAGATGAGATTCAAACACTCTACCAATTCAGCTGAAGAGACATTCTTCAAGCAAAAATCAGCTGAAATACTCATATCTCACTGTGCCACACACAAGGCGCCATTGGTAATAACCATAATTTCAACTCAGTGAAAGACAACTCACTTGTCCTAAACTGTCCAGTTACAGCGGTGCTGGTCACAATCTTGGTGAGCAGGTACACAGACACGTCATACACAGCAGCCGGCAGAAGGTTGACAATGGTGGTCCTCGTCTCTTCCTCGCCGAGCGTGATGTTGATGACGTCCCCCGATGGTTTGGTGACCATCACGTGGATCTGTTCGATGTGTGAGTTGCGAGGGAGAGTCCAGGTCAGAGTGATGGCAGATGTGTTGAGGGCCGTTCCCTTAAGGTCACTCACGGGCTCAGGTACTGGAAGAAAAGGCAAAGGTCATTAGCGTTGTGATATAGTTTTGATTTCCAGACTTGAGACAAGGAGAGTTGCTGGCTCCGGAAGTTTGAAAGAACAAGAATGAATTTTAGTATGTAATCATGAAATTTTTCGGACAAAGAAACAAAGAGATCTAGTAGATGTCAAAGAATTGATGGGAAACACATTCTTAAGATTTTCTGTGCTGAATATACGTACCACAGAAAATGCTTTGACTATTTGCTTACCTTCACTAAAGTTTTACACTTATTTAAAACAAAGAAGTCGACTATTCAAATATGTAATTTTCTGTCTTAACTCAAACATTGTTCTAACCATGATCATGAGATGTAAGATAAGTATGTTCTACTATAGACAAATCAATCAGAATCAATAAATATCTCCTTTATTCTACTCACATGTAACCAGCATAAGATTTTTGTCTATGCTCTGTTCCGTCTCAACTGCTGAGAACACATGAACATTGTACGTGACTCCACCCTGAAGACTTGGCTCGTTGAATGTAAAGGCCCCATCAGTCCCAGAGTCCTTGCTCACGTTAAAGATGAGGGACGATGTTGTCTGTGTGTCCACCACACGGAGGCGGTAGTAGTCGATGGTCGTGTGATCTGGAGCTTGCCACGTGACTTGCACGCTCCTAACTCCCGCTGAACCCTGGAGGTCAGTCACTGGCTTCGGACCTGGGGAAGAAAAGTGTAGATATTAGATTTTAATTTAACTTTATGAAAAGAGGTGGACGTAATACATCACCTTGATTAACCCATTCAGCATTGGATTTGGGCATAAATGAATGCTTATCAAACATAAATTATTCATACCTGAGTGAAATGTGACAAATATTTGACAGAAATCTTTATTTCTATCTAAGAACCCTGAACTGAAGATTAAACTGAAAACATAAAACCAAAATTAGACCTTGCATAATCATAATTTCCATTATCTGTAAATTTTTACTTACGAGTATTATGTTGACCAGAGGCTGGTTGACTGGTTCGGTTGTCCCTCAGTGCGTAGATGTTGATGGTGTAGAGATCCCCCGGCAGTCCCTCAGGGGCGAACACACAAGGAGGGTTGGGGGGACAGGTTGAGTTTGCTTCGTCTGTCTTGTCTCTTGTTAGGGAGGACACCCGGTATCCATCCTGAAATTATTGGGATAGTGCTTAATTTGTCATGATTCAAACAGGGGAGGTAACTCTC
This sequence comes from Steromphala cineraria, assembly GCA_916613615.1. Taxonomy (NCBI): domain Eukaryota; kingdom Metazoa; phylum Mollusca; class Gastropoda; order Trochida; family Trochidae; genus Steromphala; species Steromphala cineraria. The sequence goes on from OU744725.1 coordinate 41,732,783, forward strand.
ATAAGGGAGATAATTCCGGGAAGGAACAATACACACACCAGTAAAAGAATTTGTTTTCTCTTTCTCTGTACGATTTCTCCTGAAGCTGAGATATTTGCAACTCAATCAAGATTACTATACACAAACTGAAAAAAATATGTTAAAGATAGTATATTTTCATGATTCATGTAATATCTGTTGGTCGAGGAAATAATTCACCATTTTCATAATTTGAATGTTTTGATATATCTCTTATTATTTTTTTGCAGTATATGACATTTTCATTCAGTGTTTTGGCAATTCTTGATAACCAATTCATACATAGTAAGAAAGAGGCACAGTCAACCGGACTGATTGAAATTCTTGGAGACAAATGAAGATTGAAGAATGATAAATAGAGAATTTGAAATGCATAAAGATCATAGTACAGGAATATGCCTTTCTTCAAACCTTTATCTCCAAAGAACCATTTTGTAAGAAAGCTTCACATAATGCTGCAAGAATCTGTATCAAAATTACATAACATGAAGTAAAGTTGCTATCCATATACTATTTAATACATTAGGATCAGCATCACAGGACCCACAAATTTTATTTAACACTACCTCTTCACTAAACCTCGCCCCTGATGATTTTCTTAAACTCACCTGTAAACTGTCTGCAGCTGGTTCCCAATTAGCTGTCAGGTGAGTTGTGTTGACGGCTGAGATGACCACGTTGGACGGAGCAGCGGGAACTGTACACAGAATATATGAATATATGAAGGGTTAGAAGTGGCACTAAAATAACTAAACCAAGTCAAATATGATGCCAGATTTTGTCTTGAAATTACATGACAATAACCAGTTTTAATTGTGGACATGTAAATACACAAGAATTAATATTATTGGTAGAGTTATCTGTTCATTACATAGCACAAAAATCACTTATCATTTTGAAGTAATTTTATAAGGAAGACATCATTTTTGATCATTGGCTTTGTATCTGTTTTATCAGTGTTATTTGAGTTTTGAATATAATGTGATATCTATTTAACTTACCAGTTGTTGCCTGTAGTGGTTCTGATAAGTTGCTTTTTATGCCAGCCGTAACAGCCTTGACATTGATAGCATACCGATGACCAGGGTCAAGGCCGGTGAGGTTAAAGTTCAAATCACCAGTGCCATTGACAGTTCGAGTCCCACTGTTTTGAAGGTCAGTGAAGATAATTTCATGTGAGTCCTGAGTTGAGTTGTAATCTTCAGACCACGATAAGTTCAGCCATGTGGAACCGGCACCGTCCACTTTTAGATCTACTGGTGCCAAGGGAACTGTGGAGAGAATGAATGAATGAATGAATGAATGAATGAATGAATGAATGAATGAATGAATGAATGAATGAATGAATAGGCGGACAAATGAATGAATTATGGATGGATAGATGGGTTGGTTTGACGGATGGATGGATAGTTGGATAGTTGGATAGATGGGTGAATGGAATACACTTAAATAGAAGTAAAAAATATTACAATACCAGATAGTTCAAGAGCATACAACATAAAAAATTCTCCTACTTTCCATATTTCATGAACTTAGGGAATTTACAATTTAAATTTGTTGCTGATTTTCAATGATTTTCCAAAGTCAAAAATAGTTTTCTTAAATTAACAATTTGATAAACCTTAAAGGTTGTGATATATTTGATAAAAATATTTGTATCATACGAAAATTCAATAATATTCTTTAAAGATTCACCTAAAAATTCAAAATTAATAATTTGATTAAAAACACTGACCTGTTGCAATATCCTCAGCAAATATCCTGCCCTCACTAGTGTTTGTGTTCCTGAAGATGTAGACACTGTAGGATATCCCAGGGAAGAGGTCGGTGATCGTGTGTTCTATGTGGGTTTTATCAAATGGTGAGTGGAAGTAGAGGTCAGTTATCCAGATTCCTTTACTTCTGTGGTGCTTGAGCATGTACTTAGTGTCATTCACAGGGTTGATGATGTCCCATTTGACTGTGATGGTTGATTCTGTTGATGAGAGTTCGGGATTAAGCTGTTCTATCTGTCCGTAGGCAACCTGGAGATAAAAAAAAATATTGAAACAAAATTCACATTTGTGGAATAGGAATTATTTTTCTAATTTTCTTTACTAATTTTGCCACTTATTGCTGACATACTGACCAAGCAATGTAAACCCCAACTCACTCACTTCCTTTTTCATAATTTAAAAATACAGTAGAACACGGATATAGCGAACAATCGGATATAGTGAACAAATTTTCAAGTCCCGTCCCTATATAATATCATTAAAATCATATGCGTATAGCGAACACCGGATATAGCGAACTAAATTCTTTGGTCCCTTGGAGTTCGTTATATCCATGTTCTACTGTAAACAACAAAGGTATATTGATATTTTCTATCAATTAAATTCAATTTCATCTCAAAATAACGTTCTCCATTTTCACTTAAATATTTTTTGTCCTCTTTGCATTTACCACATAATATACATATTAAATACAAATTCAAAAGGTAATCAACTAACATATGTTATGAATTGAAAGGTTATGGTACAAAACAACAAATAAAAGATCTACAATTAATTTATCAATATAATTTGCAGTTACCTCAAGTTTTGGTCATCCTCAATTTATCGTCTCAATAATTATCTCAATTATCCTTAAAGAAGCTCTTAGATTCCAACGGACCAGCGAGAATATGCAGTCTCTACAACCCTCACCGTTTGAAATCTTAGAAATTGTTTTCAAAACTGCTGACGATAAGCATGTTTTAACATTGGATAAACCTGACCAAAGTTTTTCACACTTTGTTAATGTTCATTGCAGCTAAAGCGGATGCATTCAAGTCAATTTTCCTTGGCGCACAATTTTAGATATCCTTGTTTGTTTTTTGCTTTTTTGTTGTTGAAAAATGTTGTTTTTGGTTAACTTTCCAGGAAGTCATATGAGAACAAGTGTGTACAAACAAACCGATTGATTTAAATATTTGTTTGTTTTTAAGGTCAATATTATACAATGAAGCCATTGTAACAACGAGAATATTTAATGGATATAAAATTATGATACATATCACACAATGGATATTTTCCTTTATTGTCTTCAAATCATAAAATGATCATGGAATTTATTATTGGCAATAAATTCAATTTTATGATCATAACAAACCATAATAAAGCCAAATTTTATGATGATAAGTGTCACTAAGAATGAAATTTATGTCAAGTACTGATATTGGTCCTTAGCTCAAAATGACATTCGGACAGCTTCATATTCACATAAATAATTTCTACTTATCCTTTAATAAGCTAACAAATAAATCATATTTTGTCCATTAAACAACATATCATGTTAATATTACCACACTGAAGCTAATGTATTGTCACATATGGTCATTATCTATCAATACAGACATGTAAGACATATCGGGAAAAGTAAATAAAGGCAATCTGATCGATAGATAGGGCACAGATGTCGTCAGTGTCGTCAATATTTGATTGACACATGTTGACAGACATGTTGTAGGGCGGCAATGTCAGGTAGAACCTTATTTAGTGCATAATATGACAATTGACAAGACCGCAACGTCAATAATGATACATTTCATTATGGTGTGTACATGCATAACCCATGTCACTCAAAATGCTTTCTTGTCCTACTGTAGATTTACAATGTTTATTTCATTCAGAGAATTGTTAATCAAGTTTACATTAAACATAAATAGACACCCAGCTCAAATAAGCATCATTACACATGTTGCAGTAAATATATTTTTCTACAAATATAGACATTTATTCACATATCACTTTTGTTTGTAAATTTACTGAGGCCTTATCTTTTGTAAGAATTCTTACTTTTAAAAGGGGACATTGAAACTCTAGATGAACTTAATATAGTCTCTTGGATTTAAGAAATAAAAAAAATCTTATTTTAATCGATCTACATATAATATGTGAACAACATATATTTAGTTTATTGTTTATGTACATCTTGTTTGCAGCACTACATACTGATAAACTTACACTGTTAATTATTCCAAGATAATTCCTTAATACACTCATTACAATAAAATTCATCCTCTCAAGTGAATTAAATGATTTTTGAAATTGTCTGTTCTGTATATTCTTTTGAATTTTACACAAAATTCGCCTAAAAAACTTCCAAGAGAATCTTCTCAGATTTCCTTCAGTTTCACAGTACCATCATAAGTTTCTCTCCGACCTGAAAAACCTATCATCAAACAGTTACTCGAAGCCAATTCCTTGTCTTTGAGGACTTAACGTTACGGGACAGCAAACACGCTCTTGTTTAATACCTAGTCAGCGTACCAAGGTCAAGTTCGGCGGCCATATTGACATAACAACTTGTGCAAATTAAACTCTCAAACACTCCAAACTGGACCTCTGTGTAACGTCTATTGAGCTGGGGTCTCATTACTTTTTTTCTTACTTATTCATCAACAATTACTTCAAAATTATTTTGTCATTTGGGATTGATTTTAAAATTTTGTGATTTCTTTTGCATTTTTGTTTTATGAGCACCGGACACACAAGGACAGTGGTATATCAAGACTTAGCATTTAAGGCACTTGATCTTGAAATGTTATTTATTTCTTTTGCTATTTTTCTATAAAAAGCATCCAACATATCTGGACAATGGTAGATATAACACTTGCATTTAATCCACCAGCATTTTTGTAGTAAACATTGGATATAATTTCTTTGAGAGGCATTTTAGATTACAATAATGTAGAGGAATATATGGATGACAACTTCTCTGTTCATTTGTACATTGAATCTGTGTCAAAATGTCGCATACAATGAATAAAGAAGTTGTCATCCATATATTCCTCTGAACTATTGGATATAATGACCATTGACTACCATTTCTGAGGGACCATTTGTCTGGAATCACAAATCCCTATCAAAGGAGGTCATTGTACATCGGTTAAAAGCTAATTTAGGCCAGACAACAATCACGAAATCAATGTTTAGTAACAGTTTGGGTTGAGTGAATGAGTTGGAGTTTTACGCAGCTTTGGCAGTATAGTTTGGTTTTACCCCAATATCAAAATTTTTTCTCAAAGGAACAAAAGGTAGGAATTTTTTTTTTCAACTAAGGTAAAGTTTCAGGAAGAGGAACTTAAATCCAAGAGAAAGATGCCGATCTTACAGATAATTTTTTTTACGATCCACAAGGCCACCTTTTACAAGGGCAAACAATTTCCAAAATGTTGAATTATAGTTCCAACCAGAGTGTTAAAAAGCAACATGCACCTTTCACTAGCATTCTGTCAAGGGAGCGGACTTTGTTGTCGTTCAAGGATTTACCCGTTGTTTACAGTCTGGCTATGCGAAACTGGAAGGTGTCTGCTAATATGTGATAAATTTAACTCTGCCTAAAGAGAATTTCTTCTAAAAATTCATTTTTAAGCAAATCTATTCTGAAAGCAATTCTTGTCACAATTCCAAACACAAATGACCTTGTTCATATTTTAGGAATCAACAAAGCCAAAATGTTAATTCCTTGGTCAATAACGTTTAAAAAATCATGAAAACTAAACATTGAGATGCAAGGTTTTTTTTATTTCTGATATGCATGCCTCATCATATATTGAACATAATCATGTTTGTGTACCCTGTTGAGAATTAAAAAAATGTTAGAAGTCAGTTATCGTGCAAACTTGTCGGCGAAGAATGGTACTTGAGGAAATGATCAATGGATTGATCCTTGATAATAAACTACTTCAAAATGACCTAATGTGCCCTTAACATTAAACATTCATTTTCACTCAACAAAACATCTGCTTGGTTCACACTCACTCCTCGTTAAATAATTAATTACAAAAATAATTATTTCTGCTTTTAAAAAGTATCAGAGAATTTGTGCAAGGGGAATATCTGCAGAGCTAAGATTAACAAATAATCTCACAGATTAACTTCTTCATTTTAAATGTCTTGTTTAAATATTTGAATTTTTTTGAATTTTTTAATTTTTTAAATAAAATTTCAGTTAAATTATTCTAAAATAATTAGAAATTGCTATGGTGACATAAAGGGAAACGATGACAAACAAATTTATTCAGAAAAAGGCCATAGGCCCATTACACAATCATTTGCCTCATAGACTGGTAAAACAATGAAACAATAATTGAAATATGAATCTCCTTAAGCAATATGTAAAGAGGCATTTAACTTCTGTATCAGATTCCGCTTGTTGGAGTACTTCTTTGAAGTGGTTTGTACAAGACGTCTTGTTCTTAAGATAAGAAGGATTTGTAAGTTAAGACTCTTTTGTGTGCACGAGAAGTATTGCTTTCAGAGATAAGAACTCACATTAGGAATGACTTGTCATATAAGATTTTCTCATACTGTATCATCTTACAGGGTCACTGGAAGGTCGTGTAGAGATGAATTTTCAAGTGTTGAGGAAATAGATTCTTGATATACACAATTACCTACATGTGTACTTATGCAGGTTATTAGGTCTGCTTGAGTAAGGGCTATTACTGGGTCAAGGAGCTGTGGATAGTGCTAGCATACTGAATGACTTGTATTATATCAGTCTAAGTAAACCTAGCCTCAATATTACTGTTTCACTCCTATACTGAGTCTAGCGAGGCCTAGTAGAGGGTCCTGTCAGCCGACCTCTCTGCGACCTATGACCCTCCAACGTTATACGTGCGAAGGGAGACTATTGTGGCTTTGTAAGTGGAGTTCTGATTGGTCAATTCGATACATTGGCTGATGCGACCCTCTACTAGGCCTTTCTAGACTCAGTATAGGAGTGAAACGGATAATATTGAGGCTAGGTTTACTTAGACTGGTATTATGTGTAATATGTAGTGTAATCCATGCCCATGCCTTGATCTGTTATTGCGCCACCTTTACCAAAACAACCTCTCAAAAACAGATTTGGTGATTTGATTGCCTTTCTCAGTCGTAATCAGGAATAAATTAGATAACATGTTATGGATAACTTTGTGCTTTGTGTTATTGTATAACAAAATACTTATATCAAGGAAATTCTTTAATTTTTGACAAAACGTCAAAATTAGAAAAATGAGGAAATCCTTATATTGAAATAATAATTCTAAGGCTCTAACATAAAAATATTGATAAATCCTCGTATTTAAATTTTTCGTAAACTTAAATTACAAACCATCTTGATGTATGATAAACAATTAGAAAAATGAGGAAATCCTTATATTGAAATAAAAATTCTTAAACTCTTATGACATTAAAATATTATTAAATCCTCATTATTGAATTTCTTTTTAAACTTAAATTACAAACCATCTTGATATATGATACATTTGATACCAGGTTAACATTTCATGTATATTTCACATGACCGACTGACACAGAGAGCACTGCCCCGTGACCTCGGACATTATGTCACTAGGTTAGGTAGCCTAATACCAGCCCATATAGCAAACAAGTAGTGTATACATACTTATATAGACAAGCACTTGTCTCTGTAAAAAGGATTGAGGTAAAAAGAACACTTTTACAATGTCTTTGAGCAATTAGAAGATGTTCAGAAGATATCATTCTTCAATCCAGTTAATGAATTAGTAAGTATATACTGGTACTTTGAAATTGATTTTCACAATAAAGAATGTATAGAAAACCTTTTTGTTCTAACAATGATAAAAAAAAATGAATATTCAAAATATCTATTTTCAGATATAGTAACCATTGTAGTCTTTCAAAAATAAGATAAAAGCATAAACAAGTCTTGAAGACTTAAAAAAATGAAAAATATTCAGTCCCCTTTTCATTTTTTTCCCAAATCTTAGATTTATTGGCCATTTCATTTCAGAGTCTAGGTGTTACACTAGATTATTAAACACTTGTTGATTTTTTAAATTGTTCATGTAAAAATCATATCCTTAATGGTCTCTAAAATATGATAATGGTAAATGTGAATGTTCAGGTCCTAAAATAGGGATCAATTCTAACTGTTACCCATTAAAGGAGTGATTCGCCTAATATCTGCCCCACACCTTAACAATAAGTATGAGTCTTCTCAATACCTCAACAACACACTGACATATACGCCCTCAAGACTATACCGCTACAAAGCACAGGTGTGAAGTCATAAACATTTGTGCCTAATAAACAGTAGTGCCTATTTATAGACAACTTCACAAGAAATCAATCAAAAAGCCCCTACCCAAAGGTTCTAGGGGATTCTTATATTTCTCTCATTACAACCACTGCGAATTTCAACGTATTCTTACCTGATCAGATTTATATATATAACCTATGAATAGGGATGAATAAGTATCTACTTTCAACCTCTTACATCTTTGTAACTCCACTTTGATAATAGACTCTAGTTATGGGGAAAATATCATATCTCGTCAAAGGAATCTTTTTATTTTATAATAGTCTCATTTATCTAATAATAATCGTGTTTCTTAAAAGAAAAGTTTTCCAAAAAGTAATCTTAATCTGCTTACAAATACATTTTTCATTCAATCCTATCTGATTAAATATACCGGTAAGTCATATAATTTTCATATATTGTTGATTGTTGATTTCAAAAGTCATTAATATTTTGATAGAACAGATTGTCTTAGATCTAAAATTAAGCATTGTCTTTATATTATTTTGCCAAATATTAAAGGGTAAAATTTCTTACCATATTATCACCCAAAATCATAAGATTCCATGAAGTATGCCACTACAGAATATCCTGCATGTTAATCAGCTTTGAGGAGATTTTGAAAGTCATGATAATTTTGCCAGAACAGATTGTCTCAGATCTAAAATCAAACATTCTCTTTATATTATTCGTTCCGAATATCAAAGGGTAAAATTTCAGATCCAATTACTGTCACCCTAAAACATAAGATTCCATGAAGTATGCCACTACAGAATATCCTACATGTTAATCAGCTCGAAAGGCTCATTAAGCAGTGATCCTAGATAGGTTAGCCCTGAGCTCCAAGATACATGCTCTATGGCAGATACTGCACAAGCTGACAATAGCCATATGCCCTGAAACATGACCTGGGGCTTGCCAGGAACATTGCACAGGTCAGGGGGAAACACGAAAAATGATAGACAAAGTTGTTCATGTGTTTTGAAGTATAACATATATTCAATCTCTTTATGGGACCATGATGTTTAAGTCGTGAAAAGGGTATATCATACTTGAAGTTTTTAAACAAAATAAGATTTTTTAGACATCTTATCTTACAAAATTAAAATTTAGCCTCTGGATTACATTTTCTTTTTCGCTGAAATAATACTAGCAGGCGTGATACAAGTAAAATACTCTCAAAAGCAACTTCATACCCGAAATCACCTCCCTTCGTCTCACAATTTCTTAGACTTAATGAGTTTAGATTTAGTCAGCCTGATAATAACGTATCAATATCAATTAAAAGAATTGATTTTCATAATAAACAGTAGTTAATTAAGGCAATCAATGAAAAAGATGATCAAATCTCCAAAAAGTCTCTTGGCATTCCCCCTCATGAACTACAGGCCTCAAGGCATGCTGTAAATGCTATAACTATCTGCAAGTGCCACACCCACTTGACCTCTAACCTGTGACCTTCGACCTGTGACACACCCACAGGCATGTAGTGTCACTCAACTCCTTACTTACATAACATGTGGACAGAAGATGTGTGAAAGTGATCGGGAGTGTTTTAATCTGCTATCAAATTGACCATTTGCTGTGATAAAGATTGGTTAAGGAGATAAAGACCTTTTATCAATTGATCAATTTAATTGAGTTAATTAAAATAATAATATATATTAAATGCCTGTCAAGGCAATTGTTTGTAATTGTCATTCTGTGTTTTGAATTGATAGATTAGATATTTGACATTTTTCCATTGTTACATGATATATTTTAACAGGCTACAAGTACTTGTTTTGTAGCATTATTCAAAATTCATATTAATAGAAATAGTAATTCAGCTTATCTACATATATTTATCAAACAATGTAATTGCTAATGTTCATAAACAAAATATAAATCTGATATATTTCCAGCATCGTGCAGTTGACATTCATTCAAAAGGAATATTATTGATTTTTATCTCCAAAATCAAGCTGTTCAATATTAATAAAACAGACAGAAGTGTGTAAATGACTGCTATTGATTTTATACGGGCTGACATGCTTGACACAAATCATCACTCACCACATCTGAAATGTTTCACTAAATGTCTAAATGAACTTTGTGAACTTTGTGAACTTTGAAACCATTGACTTCAAGACCCTGATAAGTATCTATAATAAGAAACGTTCCATTTGAAATAGAATTCTCAATTTTTATCTGATTTTTATATATCATTTTGTGCTTGAGCTTACAATGATAGCAATTTTTCAAAAGAAATATGTTCATAACAATCATAATCAAACAGACACTTCATACAAAAACATTTGGGATAAAATGAAACAGACCCTAAAATAATGACAAATGCGTCAAAGCCAAAAAATAAAGAATTGTGGCTAAAATGGGAAAGAACTGAAATAATTCCGAAATCCATTCATGTATATTTCAAGCCGACAGATGTCCGACTGTCGAAATCAACATCAACAAAGAGCTATTGTGAACCAGATGAAAGGAACAACAGTTGTCTTCAAAGGTCAGCAAATCTTGGATTATTACTGGACAAACTATTGACTAGATGGATGGCAGAAATATACATTACTTTTAAGCAATTGACAACTAAAAGATTAAGCTCATAATTCAAAGGCTTGTTATTAATTAAGGACAACGTAACTATCATATGAATGCATGGATAAAAAACTTGGTTTGATGTCTAAAATCGAAATAGAAATGTCTCCAAACATGATTGCTCAAAATAAATTTGTAACTTTTTAAATGAAGGGGGTCTGTGGATTACTGAAATGTTTTGTAACAAAGCATTTCATTGAGAGAGAAAGCAGTAAAATATTTAAAGATTGCACTCAACTCATACAGGCAAACTTTAAAAGAAATAAGAAATAGTTAAAATCACCCTTTTTAATTTCATTTTTTGCATTTTAAGTGCAACATAAAATAGTAAAAGGTGTTTATAAATAAAGATAGATGTTACCTATTGGCAGCATCTCAAAAGAATGCAAATAGTTGTCTTGGATGTTTGGAGACAGAAGATTTGAAAACTTATCATAAAACTTTCAATAAAAAGTATAAATAATTTTTGCAAAAAAGATTTGAAAACTTATCATAAAACTTTCAATAAAAAGTATAAAGAATTTTTGCAACATTTTTTCGTGATTTTCATCCAATTCTAACATAAAAGCAACCAGTATAATTATGGGCAGAAAGCCTGCATTTGTATTGCAGTTAAACATGCAAACATAAAAAATTCAAACAAAAATTTTAAAATAAAATTGAAAATAGAATTTGTTGATATATTGCCTTGTAAGACAAGTGACAAATCGGGAGCAAAGTTTACGCATTATCAACACACTAAGGCCTAATCCTATTAAGAAGTAACTAGCATGTGCTAAACTAAACAGACTAAATACAGCTATATTCAGACACATCGCGGACACATCCAACTTCACATCCTCTTGCTAATCATAGTAAGGAAAGAGAAGTTTCACACATCAAAATTTAACCTCACTACTAATCTGTTATCCAGACCCTAAAACAAAAAACTAAAGGAGCCTTCCTTAGTCTAGAAAATGATGGCAAGTCTAGATAAGTATTGTTCAGGGCTCCTTTTTATTCTATTTTAAATGAAAAATTATAATAATGGAATTAGTAAAATTAAACAAATTATGATCCATATTATGAATTAATGTTAAATATTTAACTGGTACTTACGGTAACTGTTTGATGAGTATATAAAAGAAGGAGTATGTACATATACATAAAAAATATATATTTTGAGCCAAAAATGACATCACAATTTTCAAGGTTTGCCATCACATTCAAGTAAATAAGTCTTAAATAGTTTGTTCATTTGGCAAAAGAAAGATTACATGACAGCACTCAAAAGAAGAAAGGTCGGGTTTGAAATTTATGTGCTTTAAGAATTAGTAAGCCTTTGCTGACATGCAGGAAATGTTTCCTGTTAAATTTTCTTGCATAAATTATAGTGAAAAATTTCATTTATTTTCCATGTGAAAGATCTCTTCAATTCAAGCTTAAATAGCTTCAACACAGTTTTCACAAAACTTAAATGTAAAATACCTTTTTTTTCTGAAAGTTAAAAAAAGATAGAAATTTTACACCACAAACATTAAGAGGTATCTGAATAAAATATTTCTCACCCTGACGATTTGCAACTTGCTTAAAATTTCCAAAATTGAATGCAAAACGATAAAAGCTTTCAAGGGGAAATCAAACAGAACAAATTGAAAACTAGAAGACCCAGAACAACATAGATGCATGGGGTATTGATCAGAAACAGGAGAGAAACATTTTGCATCCATCATCAAAATTTCTTAAATTGAAAAATCTGCTTTCAAAGGATTAGGCGGAACTAACATGGTGACAATGTGGAAGCAGAAAGCAAAATTATTCGGGAATAACCTTGAACACTTCTGTGTCACTTCTCCTTTCAAAATGACATAAAAACCTCCTAAAATTATTGAACCACATCCAAAATTGTGGAAAGGTGGAAAATGGGAAAGTGGGTGGGCTTAAGACCCATATTCAAACTGCAATATTTTTAAGGTATTTTTGCTGTATTTGTGGTATTTTTTGCAATATATTTCAACCATGAGAAGATCTGACAAAACTTCATAGGAGACAGTTAACCAAATACTAAAAATTTCACATAATTTATTTTCCACATAAACATATCACATTCATATTAAAGACACATCTTGAAGTATACCCTTGACCTTACAAAAATGAATTTAATTTTTCTGAGAAAAATAGCCTGTTATTCTATTTCTCCCCCCTTTTGTCTGTTTGAAATTAAGTCATGTTAAACACACATGTTGACCTGTGGTTGTGTTATAGGGCCGTGACTCACTGAAATGAGCTCTATTTCACCACCTGTCATGTATATTGCAGGTACAATGAGAGGTTACATGTGACCTGTCAAATCATAGGTCACACTGGCACATTCTCATTGCATTAAATCCTTGAAATCTATTACTTTATATATTTTTTTAATACAATTTATTATCTCTTGATACAAGAAACAAAATTGACCTGATTTGTATTGTTTTTGTAATTCCAACTTTTTTCTTAAGATAGATTTCATTTCAGAGACTGAACATACATCTTCTATTTTAGGTGATATTATTTCAATGGTATGATATTCTTTTTGACAAAAATATAATAATTTTGTCAAGAAAACTCAACAATATTTTTTTTCAGTTTATTGAGTCATTTCATACTCTATTTAAATTTCAAACCAAAAAACAAACAATTTACTTTAATTTATTTATTCCAAGAGATTGTCTAACTGATTATTGTCGTGTGCAAGATATAAATAACACAAATCTTTTTTAATTTATCAAAATAATAAAACATTTTTCAACATAAAGAAGAAACTTTTAAATTTGAACTTCAGGTAGTCAAAATGTGTGACTTCCAAATTGAGTATTACAAGACTTGACCTAACAAGCCAACGCCAGATCTGTCCGTGACTGCGGGAATGATCTGAACTGTCAACAAATGTTTTGGATGGACCAACAAACATTTGGGGGGGGGGAGGAACACAGAAGGGGGTCTCCCACACTTCACTGTACCTATGTGACGAACATGAGGGTCGCGTCACCTCGTCAATTGCGGTGCTTACGACTTAAAATTCTTGTTGAAATTGACAAAAGTATGACATGGTTTGTATGTGACTCTTGCACTGTTGCAGCTCTTTCGGGTATAAATAGTTAAAACTGGTTTATATATGTCAACTGAGAAAAAATGTTACATTCTATGTGCATCTCAGGAAATATGGGTTTAGAGTTGGTTATAGTGGGGCTGTGATCATGAAATGTTCAGCTAATCGTGCAATAAAATATTGATTTACCACTTAATATGCACTATTGATGACCTTTTGTAATAATGATTAATGAAAATCAATATATCATTTTCAATGGCTTATGAAGTTGTGGTTAGGTTTTCATAATACAAACAACTCAAGTTGATGTAACATGTACCTTACAAATGATAACATTGAGAAAAGTGAGCATTTAGAATAATTTTTAAACTCTGCATAAAGAGAAGCAACATTGAAAATAGAGGAAAATGGAGAAACTGGAATTGTTAAAAAATAGAGGTTTTTTTTAAATATTGACTTTTTCAGAGACTACATTGCAGGTGACATCGTCATTTACAAATAATCTTGAATTTGATGAGTGATTGACGTCAGAAATTTGACTCATAAAAAATTAATGAAGATATTTTATTACAGTATTTTGTATATGTTTACATCAAACCATGTTGACCTATCATCAGTATTCTTGGTTGAAATGAATACTTATCAAGACCAATCACACAAGGTAGAAGTAATGAAACACTATACCAGATGTACATTGCCGAGTGTCAAATAGTCATCAAACTCGTTGATGCTGTATCAAATACTGACACTCGATGGGATAAAGTGACAGGTTGGTAATCAATATCAGCATCGAATCCTATACAGATCATCTCACCAGGACTTTGTCATAGTCTCCTTATAATTATTTTCCTTATATATTACAAACATCTAGATTTATTAATACCCATGAACCAAATTTCCCTTCATTTTGAAGTCTATGAAATCTTATTTTCCTTCACCTGAAATTCAAATAAATCACAAGTTCACTAAATCTAGTTTCTGCCTAGATTGTCCCAATGACCCAACATCATTATTTCCTCTTTACTTTTTGAAACATACAAAAGTGTCGGTAGGTTTGATACAAGTTTCAAAGAAAAGGATCAAATTAGTTATTGATGTCATACACATTTTCCTCATTTATCATGTTAACAATATATCAATCGGAAATTATCAAAAAAATTATCAAAATGAATTTTAAGACCAAATGATATTTCAAAAATCTTATAGGCTTAAAACTATTTCAAACTTTTTTTGGTACTTTTCATTTCAGGCATGAAAAAACTTGTACCAGTAAATAAAATCCCTATAAGTATTCATAAATTTTCAGAAGCAACACATCAGCCAAAGCTATCAATCACAGCCCAGCAACAGGTCAGTCATCAATCCCTTGACCAGTGGCTAACATCTAGAGTTATGTAACATTGTAGACCTATAACTCACACCAGGTTACATGTTACAGTAGTCACTAACTAGGAACAGACACAGCTACTGAATGTCTAGCCTGGTCGCAGGCTCTTCAATCATTCCCTTAAAGGGGCAGTAGCGCCTTTATTGAAAATTTTATATCTTATATTTCACTGATAATTGTACGTTAATGATAAAAAAAATTATCTTGATAGCATCAAAAATGTCATTACACCAAACCAATCATCCATAGTCTTTCAATTGGAACCATTATTTTCATTTTCCTTAAATCACCTTATATTTCCCCTTAAAACATGCTACTGCCCCTTTAAAACTTTGATGACAAAAAACCAACTTCAGTGTAATTCGGTTTCTCCTCTTAATATTAAATCACTTTTCACGCTGGAAATGTTGAATACCAGAACTTATTAGCTTTGATTAAATTCTGATTACTTAAAAGTAAAGAACAGGAAAGATATATCAATTTTCACCAAGAATTTCAGGAAGCCTGATGATTTTTTTGTAAATCATATATAAACTTTTCTCAAATTTCAAAATTTAAATTAACATTTACTTAAGCGACAATCTGCTAGTGTACCTAACAAGATAAGGGAAACAAGAAATAGACACTTATATCACAAAAGCTGTTACATCCTGGTGAATTAGCCTATCTTATGAATGACTACCGCTATGGTCTCCTTCCGCGAAGTTCAGTAAGTTATAATTCAATTAGGAAGCCTTTGTAATAATCACGAAGTAACAATGTGAAGGTTAGAACATGTATGGAATATACAGTCTGATTAAAATCGCCTAGTTTCAAAAAATAAAATTCTCAAAATATTAATTTTACGTAGATATGAAATCCTGTACACTAGGTCTGGCTACAAGCCTGTAATTCATTATGTCAACACCGTTTTTCACAATTTTAAATGCTTCCGAAAGGCTTTTGACCGCCGCTTGTGATTGGTTAGCTCCAAAACGTAAGGACATGTGGCCTATGAGGCTGTGGTCAGACCTAGTGGAGACGACCTATCAAAAATAACAAGTTTGATTCTTGATAGAGTGAATAGTTTTAAACTTTACTCCTTAGAACTAGACCTATCTAATTAAGACTGATGGAATATATTTCCCTTTAAATTATCATTAAGAAAAGCATTTTTTTTAATTAGAATTGACTGAAATCAAGTATATACCTTAGTTTTGTTGATCTAATCATAAAGACTGTATGCAAGTCTAGAAGCAAGATTTGACCAGTGGTCAATCGGTCAAAGATAACATTCTTGTATACTCGACTACCACTCCTGATAAACTTGACCACTCCACATGCCTCAATAACCTTGCATATAAACTGCACTACAACTTTCAACAAGTTTAACAACTCTAAAGACAGAATATTAAATAATGTACAGACACATCTCACTGCCTCTTATTCTTAACAGTGAATATTGTTTATCACGATTTATTCGATAAAATGTGCTGAAAAATATCTTTGATTTATATCACTAAATAATAATTTTTAGGCAATTTGTGATTTTAAAAACCTCATTACTAGGAAGAATAGTGAAGAAATAATCAAATCTATATCCACAAATATTTGTGGATTTCCTTCAAACTTAAATGTCAAAATATTAGACATAAATAAACAATTGCCTTGATAAAGTGACTTCTAAATTCAGAAGTGATTTTAATCAAATACTGTATATTGAAATATTATTGGTTAATGATTTTAGATACATATATATTCAAATACAAAGTGTGTTACGAGGTACCTACATCACCCCCCCCCCCCTCAATATCCCCCTCTCCACCCCCCCCCCCCCCCAGTGGACCTGCTGACAGACTACCCCAGGCTAGGTATAACATGCATACATGAATCATTACCAAAAAATTAGGAAGTGGATGATGGATTTAATATGTTCCTGTCACGTACATCTCATAACTGATTTACACTCATGCTAAATATATCTGCAAAATATTTCAAATTTCTTCAAACTATATATAAATCAAATATGTTTACAGATATAGTTAATGGAGGTGCTAAAAACACAAAAATGTATTGAATGCACATATTTGACATTTAGATAAAAATAATTAATAAAAATAAAAAGTTTTTCTAAAATTAATATTTTAAAAGATTTTAAACATCAATTTCAACAAAATTTGGAAAAAAAATATCACATAATAAATTTTTTATTTATACTTTATTTATAATCTATTTTGGCAGATCAATCAGTTTCCAAGGAAACAACACAAAATATTTGATTTACACTCAAACTGAATCATTCTACCACAACTCATTCCATGTTTTGCGGCAGCTTAATGCAACTTCTAATAAACATTGTCAATACAAATTTGAATTCACTGTCAGGGTGTATTTGAGGAACGTGATCAGTTAAGATAATTCTCGTATAAATATTATCCAAGTGCAGTGATTAAACACAACATGATCATAGCACAGAGGCCAGACACTGATTTATAGCGGACATATCGGAACACAATGCTAATAAGGGTGTGTCTAATGGCAAGATACAGTAAGCATTGGATTATTTGAGGAAGGCCACAAAGCTCATGAATGTAGACTCACTAGATCTAACGGGGTTAAATCTAAATCGGGCCCATTTCAAATTACCTGTTAACGGGGATGGTGGAAATGACAGGTGGGTTGATGATAAAAGGAGGCGGTCAAGGATGGTTGAATATTGATATATCGAAGATGGTTGAATATTTATATGTCATCAAAAATGGTTGAATATTTATATGTCATCTAAGATTGTTGAATATTGATATATCGAGAATGGTTAAATATTTATGTCATCAAAAATGGTTTAATATTGATATATCGAGGGTGTTTGAATATTTATATGTCATCAAAGATGTTTGAATATTGATATATCGAGGATGGTTGAATATTGATATTGTCATCAAGGATAGTTGAATATTTATATGTCATCATAGATGGTTAATATTGATATATTGAGGATAGATGAATATTGATATATCATCAAAGATGGTTGAATATTTATTTTTTTACATATTATAAAGAATGTTGTAATAAATGGTAAAGCAAAATAATTCTTAAAACTGCATGTGAAAAAATGGGTTTGAATGTGGTGGTAAACTTGAATACAATCATATTTTTGAAAGATCAATGCACTTCAAAACACATCTAAATGAACTAATAAAAGGCTATCTTTTGTGTATCCAACACTTCATTTATTTAACATGTTACGGTACCTAACTCTTATAAGAAAGATTAAATGATAGGAAGGGTAGAAGTATATAATTATCTCTTAAAATGCCAGATGATGCTTGCTCATCTTTTAAAACGATTTATTTACCTATCATGGTATATCTTAAAGCATTGTCAGGAGATACAAATCTCTTCAAAAGTTCATATTCTGAGGGATATTTGTAAAAATGATGATAATAGAAAATCAGCAAAATCCAAATTTCAATACAGCGTAGTATTGACAATAATTGACAGCTTACAGAAATAGAAAATAAAAACATAAAATGAAAACACTTTTAAGTTACTGTTGTGTAATATTGTAATCAATCAATATCTCTAATTTCATTTCTAAATAAGTAATGTTAGATTTTCTTAATCTTTCTAAGGTAAAGTCAGTATGAATGTAGCAAACAAAACATTGACATTTTACATTCGCAGGTACATATGTAATTTATTTTATCTTCTGTTATCTTTTTGTTTTTGAGAAATTATTCATTTTCCTAAAATAATGATGACTTATTCTTAACCTTTATAATATTTTACTTATTTACATTCTAGTATATCAATACCATTAATACAAACTTGAAATGGTACTGACATTTATTGAATTTCAATTTAAGGTAAAACAAGACAACCTCTATGTCATTTGGGTATGTTAATAAACAATTGTTGACAATTGTTATCATCTAACCTTTTGTTTTGTTTTGTGAAGTAATGTGTAACAAACATCTAAATATCATCTTTTAAGATTGACAATGTATTATTTGTTTATAATTTATCATAACAAGTTATAACAAGTAGCTACACTATTTAGTTTTGTATATCATTTGTTTGACATTTTGCTACATTTTGAAATTATGTTATACAAGCAATAACAATTCATGTAAATGTTCTATTTCAATATTTTGGGAGATTATTTCATTATTCTTTATGTTAGAATTGAACGTTTTCAATTTTCCACACTGAAGACAAAGAATGATCAATCAATAACTGTTATATTTGAAATAAACAAACGTGGCTCATAAACATGGTAGATTTGATACATTTGACACAACAAAATCTGAAAACAAGACAAATGAAATTGACAACTCACCTGAATGAAGACACACAGAACTGTCAATCGTAAACACTGCATGTTGTCGTTTCGCTGGTGATATATGATACTTGTGCACGTTAATTCCGTGAATAAAGAATTATCATGTCTTGACAGTTAAAGGTTATAGTGAATCCAATATTAAATCCTATCCGGCAGATTTGAACAGCCAAGCCGGTATGCACAAACAGAGAACAGGTAAAAACGTCTTGAAATAAATGTTGGCGAACTTTCGTCGGAGTATCGAGTCAGAAGGAGTATGTTTGTTCTGTGTTGTATATACACCTCCCAGTTGTTCGACGGTGGAAATGATAGGTCCAGTATTTAATTCCGTTGTTATAGTGTGTCGACCAGCGACCACAATGAAATGTCCCTGCTATGAGGGTGCTCTCAAGTCAACTTAAAACGCCGACTTCCCACTGAAGTGCCTCGCCCATACCTCTCGGCTTACGAACCGAGCATCTTACATAGTGACGTCACAGAGCCTCGTTCTCGCCTCCAGCGGATTCCCTCGGTCTTCGCTACGGCTTTCCCATTCAACCGTGAAATTCTACCTCTACATTTGAATCAATAAAAATGATGATTTTTGCTAATTTCCTGCTGATTTTATTAGCTATGGAAGATTTATCTAATTTCATTCTTTAATTTTGGTTGCATATTTAGTCAATATTGTTCCACTAAAATTAATTTATTTGATTTTTTTTTTTTTTAAATATGCTTAGAAATAGAAACCTATAACACTATAATAAATAACCTAAAATACCGCCAATTTTTTATAAGTTCATTATAAATATCATCAATTAGTTAAAATTGTCATTGCATGGTATAGTAACCTAAGCTAAAATTTATAGCCTAAGAAAAATATATTTTGTAACACAACTAACGAAATTCAAACTTTGATGAAATTTCACCCACTGTCATATCTATCTTTGTTTTGTTGTAAACCAAAAGTTTATTTTGCTTTAAAAAAATAAGTTAATTAGATAAATTGTCTTCAATTATTTGCGCAGGTGCGTCTTCTGGTCAAGCCTGTTGACTCAAAGGACAAACAACCACATGCCCTAAGCGATTATCTTTCTGCCCGGGGTACCACGATTGCGACTCACAGTTAGAAAATTAAGGAAATGTGATCACTTCCTATTTTCGCACGAAATTTCCATTCATACTGACAATACATGAATGTAAAGTGTACTTATGTGTTGAAATATGTTTGAGACTTCACACTATTATTTTTATTGGGTGTCGTTAGATTTATTCCTTCATGATTGAATATTGAATTAATTTATATACACATGTTTGTATACTTACCTTTGGAGGAATAAAATTTTATACGTATATATAATTCATATTCTTGTCTACGATTGATGGGTTTCCAAAATTTCATTCGGTCGATCATCGATCGGCAATCAAGGTTCATTATAAATGTTCGACTTGAACATTTGTTAATATACAGAACATATAACATTAAAATAGTTTTAATCCGAAACAAGGAGAACGTTTAGATAAAATATCGTCATTTGTCACGGCGATCATAAAACTGCAGCATGAAAATATTAATACATTAATATCGAAAAGAGGAAAGGATCGTATTCACAGTAAAGACAATACAAAATCATACAATGTAGTACACTGTAATGTAAACGAGATGATACAATGTATTTTAATGTTTTGCAGTGTATGATTTAAAATAGTATTTTATTCCCAAATCAAGACAAGATTACATATTACATGTATTACAAACACAAAGAAGAGCAGTGTTTAAAAATGTTCTTCAATGTAGTGCAACATAGTGCAAACATTATTGATACAGCTATTTTGATTAAAGTTATTATATATATATTATTAAAATTAATTATTATTAACATATTTTATTAACTAAATATTGTTATGGAATTTTATATATTAACGCACATGAGGAATCAATTGACATCCACGTTAGCAATAACGATGTAAGGAAACACAGCATGCTAACTGTGTGTGGTGTTACAACTTCCATGTTTATTCAAGGAAACCACTGATTTCTTGGAAGTTAATTTTTGTACATCCGGTCATTTCATTTCATTCATTCATTCATTCATTCATTCATTCATTCATTCATTCATTCATTCATTCATTCATTCATCCATCCATTCATTCATTCATCCATCCATCCATCCATCCATCCATCCATCCATCCATTCATTCATTCATTCATTCATTCATTCATTCATTCATTCATTCATTCATTCATTCATCCATCCATTCATTCATTCATTCATTCATTCATTCATTCATTCATTCATTCATTTAGTTGTTTAGTTGATAAAATGTTTAATTGGTTATTAATTATTTATCATTTCTTATGTTGATGTTTTAGTTTGTTCTTTAGTTTGATAGCAAGGACAAAATCTTAAAAGTTAGTGTCATTTCTTGATATCCGTTGCATTCATTCATTTCGTTGTTTTTGTACATCCGGTCAATTCATTCATTCATTCATTCATTCATTCATTCGTTTATCCATCCATCCATCCATTCATCTATCCATCCATCCATCCATCGATTCATTCCATCATTCATTCATTCATCCATTCATTCATTCATCCATCTATTCATTCATTCATTCATTCAATTGAGTTGTTTAGTTGATAAAATGTTCAATTGGTTATTAATTATTTACCATCTCTTATGTTGATTTTTTAGTTTGTTCCTTAGTTTGATAGCGAGGACAATATCTTGAAAGTTATTGTCATTTCTTGATATCCGATGCATTCATTCATTTCGTTGTTTAAGTTGTTTGATTACTTTGTTATTGATCATTAATTATTTCTTTGTGGGTTGGTTAACTGTTTTATTGAAGGGTTAGTAAGTTGATTTATCAATTAGATAGTTAGTTACGTATATTGATATGTCAGTATTTTTTATATCAAGAAAATAACCATTGAACTTATTCCATTATCCAAATTCAACATACCCGACTCTGTATAATAGTTGTGAATGTAATGGTTATAAATAATACCATTCAAACGAAAATTAATATAAAAGCGAAATGTACATGGTATTTGTCAAAAATACCATCTAAGTTTTATTCTGTCCAGCATAACCTGACGTATTTTATGCATTCATGACGAAGCGTATTTTCAAGCTTTTCATAAGCGTGAGTTCACGATGTGTTATTTCGAAACTATGTTACTCATGAACTGCGTACGTGATATTGAGTACTATTCGCTATTCACTGTTACACGGTAGAGAGCTACTTAAAAGCTCATAGCTCATGTTTTATTGGAATGAATCCGGGACTTGCTTTACTAAATGATAAAATTTTGACCGTAAGAATATGTTTGTTAAAGGAACCGTAGCACGTGTTTAGGGGGAATGAAAGGAGGGAGGAAAATGAAAAAAAAAATCCAATTAAAAGACAATGTATTTAAACTAAATTAAGCAGTTATAGTTCAAATATATAACGTAAAGTTTAGCCATGAGGTTCTCTTCTTTCACAAAATGAATTATAGGTGTTCACACAAAAATGGCCACCTGCACTTTATGTGAATCTTTATAATTAAGTTTTGTTCTCTGACAATGTATGATTGGTTTGTGTAATGAGATTTTTGACACTATCGAAATACTACATTTAGCATTAACAAACAATTATCAGTAAAACAATTGAAAATATAAAATTTAATGTTTTTTGGTTTCTGCCCCTTAGTAATAATGACTTTGAGGGGTCATTTTGTTACTATTAACAGTATATTATGTGATCCTTGTAAATTGCATACAAAATCAGGTGAAGATTATCAAATTTCGTTTAATCAGGACAGAAATTTCTCTCCTAATATGAAGTATCAAACTTGTTTAGATATTTTTACAAAGTTTGATTTGTAATTATCGACCTATTAAAACTTTATTTTTTGAACCACTTTTAATGTCCTACTTAAAATGTGATTAATTTATTGAAAAATAAAAATCCAATTAAGTTTATGTTACTTATTGAAAACACATCGTTTAGGCATTTGCTTCTGAAAAAATATCTCCAGTGCACTGCACACACCCTACAAAAGTTGCGCGCGCACCCGGAAGACGGACACCTGCTATCGATCACCTTGTCAATAGCTGTCAGTCCGATTGATTACACGCTTTAGGCTCGGGCTGCACGAGCTGATATCGATATGGCCTGCTAAATAGGTGCAGTTTTAGATACCGTTTATCTCACAGGAACATCTAGGCAAGGTTTTATGTGAAAAATAAATAATTCATAACGAAAATGATTTTAGTAATTTTATGGTTCAATTTTTTACCTTAAATTCATTATGCATTATTTTGCTTGGTTTTGGGGTTTTTTCATCCTCAACCGTTTGTCATATAAATTTATTAATTCTAAGGGCGATTCCATTATTTTTGTATTCATCGATAATCTTCTTTAAATGTTAGTACTCATTTGTTCAATGCTAAATTCCACTTTGAATGTTATAAAATGCTTTTGAAAATTAAAACTAAAAGTTTAAAATTTATTGCTATAGCTGTTGTTGGCACCAATACAAGAAATTCCCAATTAGATATTTATAAGCGATTTCTTTGTTGCTTTGCGTGTCATTGCTAATTAACAAACACACGCAGCTTACATCGGCGTTTAATGTACTGTGCACATGCAAATGACTAAACAGAGCTATAAAACCAATACAATTATTTTGGTTTTGTAAGAAGAAATTATGCAAGGCAATAAGAAATACGCGAAGAGATTGTGCACGATTATTCAGCTAAGATGTTTATGATATACGCAATATTTATTTATTCTTTTCTAATCATGTGCGTAACCAAGGCAAGACTTCTTTGGAAAAAAAACTATTTGTTTATTAGACGAGATATATTTCATAAATAACAATATGATATTTGGTTCACTCGTCATCAATTCACTTCCTAAAGGTACCCCCCCCCCCCCTCAAATTGGCTACTGTGGGACACATGAATACAAATGCACACACTAAAGCTTTCTATCGATAAAATGAAATATCTAATTCTTTAAATTTACCTGCAATCTAAAATGTAAGTGCCTTATTCGCCAAGGGATATAAAGACCGCAAGTGTCAGGTGTCCACAAAATTCAAATATTGATTGTTGAAAATGGCTGACCATGATTGTTGAAATTGGCTGACACGGCACTGTAGGCGGATATTGAATATATCTTAACCTTTTCTCTGAGAACAATAGATAAAATAGTTTCCTTAAAGGTTAATCTGTAAATGTATCTTTTTTTTTCAAATATATTATGCAGTTACAACAGAGACTGCCGTTTCTAGTTTTCAAACTGTATTCAAAAATAGAATATTTTCCGATATCTTAATCCATGTCTTATTCCATTTTCTTCACAAATAGCGTATATCATCCATGTATTATCATTGTTTTAAATATCTAACTTTCAACGTAACTTGGGAATCATATAAAAGCATTAAAACAAAAACTTTCAACCTTTTTTGTTTATTGCAGATTTAAAACTATTACCTTAAGCATATAGACAAGTTGACTACATGTGAAGTACATCAGCATGATGCCTTAAGAAGGAAAGTTTTTTTATTTTCGTCCAAATCAATCAATAATAAGTCTTCAAGGTAAACCTGGTACTAATATTTAATGTTTGATATATCAAATAATTAAAATGACACAGAGTATCTTTCTTAAAATTTTATTTGGTTTTGATAAGCTACAAAATATCTAATATGCTGATTAAAATTCATATTTCATCACCGGACTTGCAAATATATCCATTTATGCATAATATCTCTAAAATGCTTGATTTTATGGAAAAATCAAGAAAACATCTCAAATACTTTTAATATTCGAAATTATTCATCCAATTAATCTACCTATTAGTTACAATACCTAATAAACACTATCGAATCGATTATATCTTCCTGTCAGCTTATGACAAGGTTTCAAAATTACGTTTGGCGAATTTGCGCGCGCCACTCGAGCCCAGTTGTCCGGTTTTCGATCATAACCCCGACTTTGAATGGCCGTGTTTTCGCTTTAATGTACTGATTGACCTTTAACTTGTTATTTTCAGTAACAGTTAGTGGTTCCCGATGTAATAACTTCGATTTCAAAATTTGACATATGTGATCCTATCAACATACTCTGTGTCTCTATAGCTTTCAACCTAACTTTGGAATAATATATATTAGATAAAATATAAAAACTATTTCATCCTAATTTGTTAATTGCAGTTTCTTTCTTAATTACTATTACCTTAAGCATATAGACAAGTTGACTACATGTGGAGCACATCAGCATGATGCCTTAAGAAGGAAAGTTTTTTATTTTCGTCCAAATCAATCAATAATAAATCTTCAAGGTAAACCTGGTAATATTTAATGATTAATATATCAAATAATTAAGTGTATTCACCTCAGTATCAACTTTTTATCAAATTGTCATATAATTTCGCTATATCTGTAATAGTTATCTACTTTAATTTTGTCCAAGCTATATGTTTTCATTCACTCCAGACAATCAATCAGCTAAGCTTATCCTTACTCTTATTCGGCTCCTTGCTGTTGTTTTGCAATTAGATATGCGATATTGTTGCCTATAGAATAGTTCATATAAACGTGTGCACGAAAAAATACTATAATGTCAAAGCGGTAGGCATTTTATGTGCGTTTCACTAAGGTCGTATGCAAATAAGTGAAACTTTCTAAACCTGCTTAGTCTGTCATCAAGACCAAAGAGCAAAAAATATTCAACTGACGACGACCAACCAAGTCTACATAGTCAAAGCATCTTGCTCCATTTTGTTGTAATACATGAATTGTTTATTTAATTGTATATTGTCAAAATTGAAAAAATAATATTTCTGAGACTAAATGTTGGTCAAAATCTGCGTTGACGTGTTGATAATGATGCATTGCTGAAGTTCAACCATCGTCTGACGTCATTTGATCATGACTGAGATTTGGAACCACTTCAACATCCAAACATTCAAACATCCAAACAATCTGATTGCTCTTTTTAGGAAGAAGTGAAGAGTAAATCTTAAAAATCATTACCATCTGTGCCAGAAAGTGTTAGCTGAAATATTATATTTTGCATGTCCATATATACTTCACGTGCAAACGTCTTAACTTCTCAATATATATGAAAAGAGAGAGAAAGAGAGAGAGACAGACAGACAGACAGACAAACAGAAACATACAGAGACAGAGAGAGACAGAGACAGAGACAAAGACAGACAGTGAGAAAGACAAAGACAGACAGACAGACGATACATGCATTGCATGAAGATAACGACACGATTTATTAATTGAAAACACATACCCCTTTCAACGTGATAAATTGTGTTCACAGATAATGATAAGCAATGCCAACCTAACCTACCTTTTATCGAGTGTTTTAC
The DNA here is from genome assembly GCA_916613615.1 of Steromphala cineraria. Lineage (NCBI taxonomy): Eukaryota > Metazoa > Mollusca > Gastropoda > Trochida > Trochidae > Steromphala > Steromphala cineraria. The sequence goes on from OU744725.1 coordinate 41,759,610, forward strand.
CATATTAATAGCATAAATCTGAATAATACGTTGTAAATTCGTGTTTCGTAGGTATTAATTACAGGAATATATTTTCTTTGTACATGATAAAAATAATTAATGTAGATAATCGATATTAATTTTGATGTGTGACACGTGGATATTTATTTTATTCTTCCCTTTAAAACTATAAAATCCAGTCGATATCAGTTATATATGTGTGGCGCATGAATATTTTTTTTATTTTTGCTTCTAAAATTATTAGATCCAGACACAGGCATTCAGTGGTTAACTAGCTTCCACTTAGTGGGGCTGAGTTAATCCCGAAGGTTGGTGATATCGGATGAACCCAGCCCTCCATCAATCACTCTATATTGGGCGGACACTTCGATAATTACGATCTATTCGTTAAGCAGGCCGAATCAATCGTCTGTGACCAAACCTACAAGTTTTATCAAATTCAAGGGTAGGGATAATTTACTATTATCGAATCTACCCGTTAACTACCCCTAGCCACGCCTCCGGGTGTTATTGGTGTGGGATACCTTGTTTATTGCTTGATAATACCCCTTGTCTGTTATAACAGGAAGAGGAAGAGCCTACATTGGTACAGGGGTTTAATTGAGTGTTTATTTGATGTTTTATGTTTATTACGAAACGTTGGGTGTAGCCGCCATGACGTCATAGAGATAGGTGTTTGCTGTACAAGGTGCGCTGACCTTTGAACTTGATTGAAATGTCATTTGTTGATTGCTTTTGATTTATGACTAAAAGGTGCAAAGATATTGATTGTTTTGCTGCAAATATATAAATGTGTTTAATCAAAATAACAGGGCTTTGGTTAAACGGAAGACATAACCAGGGAAACATAGACCACTAGTGCAGTGTTACTTAAACTCATGTCCAAAAGAAACGATACCATACAAATCCAAAAATAACTCAATTCACTGCAGATTAATAAGACTAAAACATAGTAATATCTTTTCTTCAGTAGTCAACGTACGTCTATGCAAAATTTGGAAACATTATCTTTTCATGTTTGCGAGAAACATGCATTTGAAAAAATCATCGATCTGAAATCTCCTTTACTAGGCGAGATAGCAGAGAGAAATTGGACACTTTCGCTTGTTTTAAAACGTTCTAGTGCAGTGACGCGTCAACGAATTTATGTCAAATAAAGTGTATTATATCAAGAAAAAGTTTTTCTGACATAAATTCAATACTTTATCAATTTTAAAGTGAAATGACAAAAGTTCTGTTCATAAAACAATTTGAAATTTCGATTTATGCACTCCATGTACATTTGAAAAGACACAAAATCAAAAGTATCTTTTTCTGAAGAATGAAAATGTGCACACTTTTTAACAAGATATATGCCTGTTAGACACACTTAAATTCGACTCTGTCAGGTTATAGAATTTTGTTTCGGACGACTTTGAAAACTTGGTATCGTTTCTTTTGGACATGAGTTTATATTATCATATTGAACCCAGTGGGTATTGATCTGAAGAGACGGAGTATTTTGCTGGACTCAAATTTGTCAAACTTTATAAATGTGTCTGTGTCGCGACGTACCGAATGCGTGTTAACTATCATAATAAATGTTCTTTTGTTCAGAATTGTGGCAATAAACATGAACAGATGTTGTTTTTATCGATTTCGGACAATCACTAAAAACATAGAACTATCAATATCATTACTTACAACAGAAAAATGCGTTTTGGTAGTGTTTGTTGTTTATTTAACTAGTATTCATTAAATTAGATGTGGAATTTCGATTCAAATACATTCATGTGGTCTTTTTCGATAATTATTTAAAACAAATAAATATAAGATATTTAAAATCAAGGGACGAATATTAAAGCTTAGCAAGCTGATTTGAACTTTACTCGGGTCAAATTGTAGCTAGGAAACTGACTCAGTGTGTTTACAGTAGCAGGCTTTTAGAAGTTTCCGAAATTAATGCTAAATTCGTTCCAGACGTTCCTCTTGTTATTTAAAACGTTTTCTTGCAATTGTTTTTAATTCCTTTGCTTATTCGAGATATCCATTTGTTTAACTTAAAACATGCTGCTGCCTCTGCATGGATGTTCATACAACTCATGCTAATCGAATTCTCAATTGGTCTTGCGTTTGCCTGTTTGGGATTCGAACACATTCTGGAACTTTCCCTTTATTCCTGAAAATCTTCTCATAAGCCTTTGGATGGATGTTACCTTTATAAGGGTGTTTGGCTGCACAAAATAAAGGCATGATTCTGATGGTGACGGTAAAAACTATATAGATAGATCACTAATGAATAACGAAAATGACAACGACGATAATGACAATGATGATGATGGTGTCATTGATGGGTCAAGTAGTAATAATAATAATGATGATAAATCATAAATTCAAACATGCATAACTCAATATGAATATTGTGTTTGAGGTACGTTTATTTCCCACTCAAGCCATCTACATTAACAGAAAGAAACGCGTAATAAAATTGTTATTTGCGAATTAATTCATTTTCCGGATGTTTTTTTCCCAAGCCTTTAATGTGTTTTGTAAATAAACTTCGACTATGAAATTCAAGGGATATGCTCCCTTCTGAGTTCTGATTGAATCTAATAAGGTCATGTGACCAGTATACATCAAAATGAACCCTAAAGTTGAGAGCATACAAAATAACCGTCACATTAAAGGGGCAGTAGCACGTTTTTGATGATATAGTATTTCAAATTGTTCACTGATAAATGTAAGTTAATGCTAAATGTATTAATTTGACAGTGTCAAAAATCACATTACAGAAGCCAATCATCCATAGTCAGAAGATAAAGTATGAAGATTCACATAAAATCCATTGGCGGCCATTTTGTGTGAACACCTTTAATTCCTTTTGTGTAAGAAAAGGGAATCGCATGGCTAAACTTAACGTTATAAATTTGAATTAGTACTGCGTCATTAAGTTTAGATACATTGTCTATCAATTGGAACCATTAATTTTCGTTTTCCTGACATCACCTTATATTCCCTATAAAACGTGCTACTGCCCCTTTAAGGTTATATGAATATGTCTGCTTATAGATGAAGCAAGGTCATGAGAACAAAAGAACTAGTTTAATTTAGTATTGCACAGTGATGAAACCACCATGACTTATTCTCAATGAAAGTATACAATTGAATAGTTGTATTTCACAAAAATCGAAAGTTTATATCAGAAGTCGTTTTTCGTATTATGAGGTTTAAACAAACAAAACCAGTTATCCTGTAATGCATTACCAATACAAAGTCACCTTGAACTTTATATTCTGTTGTTTGCAACTTGAAGAGTTCATGGCATTTTTAAACCAAAACATAACCTTTCGCTGCACTGCTGAAGAACTAGACATATCATTTTTAGTTAAACTGTTTTACTTAACTAACAGCATTAATAATCTTTTAAAGGGGCAGTAGCACGTTTTAGGGAGAACATAAGGTGATGTCAGGGGAAAAAATGGTTCCAATTGAAATAAAATATATTTAAACTAAATTAAGCAGCAATAATTCAAATATATAGCATAAAGTTTAGCCATCGATTCATTTTTCTTTCACAAAATGAATTAAAGGTGTTCAAAAAAAATGGCCGCCAATGGATTTTATGTGAATCTTCATAATTTGTCCTCTGACTATGGATGATTGGCTTGTGTAATGCGATTGTTGATACTGTCAATATAATACATTTAGCAATACTTACAATTATCAATGAAATATTTAAAATATAAAATTATCAAAAAACGTGCTACTGCCCCTTTAAAGGATATAGAAAAGTCTTGTTTCTGTAGCCGTAGGATAATTATGATGGTTTATGTCTTCAAACCGTCTCAAATCCTGAAAAAGAGGTTTTTGATTCTTATGACAGCATGTTGCAATATTAGACATATCGGTTCAAAACAAAATTACATAAATGACGCCAAATACAAGTTTAACTTACATGTTTGAAACAAGTTAAAACTGTTTCTCTTAAAGGGGCAGTAGCACGTTTTTTGATAATTTTATATTTTAAAATTTTCAGTTATAATTGTTAGTTAATGCTAATTGTATTAATTTGACAGTGTCAAAAATCACATTACAGAAGCCAATCATCCATAGTCAGAAGATAAAGTATGAAGATTCACATAAAATCCATTGGCGGCCATTTTGTGTGAACACCTTTAATTCCTTTTGTGTAAGAAAAGGGAATCGCATGGCTAAACTTAACGTTATAAATTTGAATTAGTACTGCGTCATTAAGTTTAGATACATTGTCTATCAATTGGAACCATTAATTTTCGTTTTCCTGACATCACCTTATATTCCCTATAAAACGTGCTACTGCCCCTTTAAGGTTATATGAATATGTCTGCTTATAGATGAAGCAAGGTCATGAGAACAAAAGAACTAGTTTAATTTAGTATTGCACAGTGATGAAACCACCATGACTTATTCTCAATGAAAGTATACAATTGAATAGTTGTATTTCACAAAAATCGAAAGTTTATATCAGAAGTCGTTTTTCGTATTATGAGGTTTAAACAAACAAAACCAGTTATCCTGTAATGCATTACCAATACAAAGTCACCTTGAACTTTATATTCTGTTGTTTGCAACTTGAAGAGTTCATGGCATTTTTAAACCAAAACATAACCTTTCGCTGCACTGCTGAAGAACTAGACATATCATTTTTAGTTAAACTGTTTTACTTAACTAACAGCATTAATAATCTTTTAAAGGGGCAGTAGCACGTTTTAGGGAGAACATAAGGTGATGTCAGGGGAAAAAATGGTTCCAATTGAAATAAAATATATTTAAACTAAATTAAGCAGCAATAATTCAAATATATAGCATAAAGTTTAGCCATCGATTCATTTTTCTTTCACAAAATGAATTAAAGGTGTTCAAAAAAAATGGCCGCCAATGGATTTTATGTGAATCTTCATAATTTGTCCTCTGACTATGGATGATTGGCTTGTGTAATGCGATTGTTGATACTGTCAATATAATACATTTAGCAATACTTACAATTATCAATGAAATATTTAAAATATAAAATTATCAAAAAACGTGCTACTGCCCCTTTAAAGGATATAGAAAAGTCTTGTTTCTGTAGCCGTAGGATAATTATGATGGTTTATGTCTTCAAACCGTCTCAAATCCTGAAAAAGAGGTTTTTGATTCTTATGACAGCATGTTGCAATATTAGACATATCGGTTCAAAACAAAATTACATAAATGACGCCAAATACAAGTTTAACTTACATGTTTGAAACAAGTTAAAACTGTTTCTCTTAAAGGGGCAGTAGCACGTTTTTTGATAATTTTATATTTTAAAATTTTCAGTTATAATTGTTAGTTAATGCTAATTGTATTATTTTGACAGTGTCAAAATTCTCATTAGACAAGCCAATCATCCATAGTCAGAGGACAAAGCATGAAGATTCCCTTAAAATCCATTGGCGGCCATTTTATGTGAACACCTTTAATTCATTTTGTGAAAGAAAAAGGAATCTCATGGCTAAACTTTACGTTATATATTTGAAATAGTACTGCTTCACTTAGTTTTAATACATTGTCTTTCAATTGGAACCAATAATTTTCATTTTCCTGATATCACCTTATAGTCCCCATAAAAACGTGCTACTGCCCCTTTAAAGGGGCAGTAGCACGTTAACGTTTTAGTGGGAATATAAGGTGATGTCAGGAAAATGAAAATAAATGGTTCTTATTGAAAGACAATGTATTGTAACTAAATGGAGAAGTAATAATTCAAATATATAATGTAAAGTTTAGCCATGCAATTCCTTTTTCTTACAGAAAATGAATAAAAGGTGTTCACAAAAAATGGCCGCCAATGGATTTTATGTGAATCTTCATACTTTGTCCTCTGACTATGGCTGATTGGCTTGTGTAATGACATTTATGACACTGTCAAAATAATACATTTAGCATTAACATACAATTATCAGTGGAAATTTTAAAATATGAAATTATCAAAAAACGTGCTACTGCCCCTTTAAAGAGGTCATATTATGCCAAACTTTACCAATAGTGTAGGCCTAATCTGATCGAGAAGTATCGATTGTTAAAGGAAAGTATCATTTTAAAGAAATTGACGTCGTATAGTCCCAAAAAAAAGGTTTGAATTCACGATTGTCATCGAAAACCGGATATTGACAATCAGTCAAACGAGGTGATCGTGTTTGATAAGTTATATAAGTAGCTAGTATTCATGTAAGTTGGACGTGGGAATTTGCCTTTTACGGATATATAATTATGATCTTTTAAAGATTTTCATTGAAAATAAGTTTTTATCACATTATTTGGATTTAGGAATGAATATGTGAGATATTTTGAATTAATATCATGAATTATACAATTTACGTTCGTATCAAAGCAAAACAGCACGTCATGAACATCACAGAGTGGCTTTTCAAGCTATGAGATTTGTTTCCTGATGGGCTACTGTGTTAATCAAATAATTCACATTGTGACAGGAAAATGATAACACTATCATCGCAAATGAAAACATAATTTCATATATATATCTATATGAACATGCGTACATAAAATCATTTCACACGCCTTCGAGTAAGGAAATCACGTGGCCGGACTACATAACAAGCTAGAATTGGGTCACAACTTTCACCACGTGCTTTTCGTAGGACTGTTGCTGATAATACCCGAAATGGCAGCTAATAAAATCTTCAATATCGTGGTCATCGGAGTTGGTATGGCGGGCAGGGTCCGTATTCGAGACCTTAAAGAAGCTGAAACGTCTGGTCTAGGTCTCCGGCTTGCTGGCTTCGTGTCAAGGTGGGTTTAGCATCCTTGTGAGTGTATCCTCTGTAGCCTTCGAAGTACGTAATTATATCATATGTATTCATTAAACAATAAAGAAAATTGCAGGGGGTTTTCATATTTATTATGTTGTAATAAATAATCACTGAGATTTATAAATAAAATAAACAAAAAAGATCTAGATAAATCTGAGTTTACCATCCTTTATTAAGGCATAAAGCATTCAATATATTTTCACTGTTATGTAACAACGTAAAAGAACCATATTTCTTTTAAATTTCTATGTGTATTGTGAGCTTTTGATTACGTTAACTATTGCATATATATCATATGGGTTTATATTTATCTTAAATATGGATATTAAACAAAATTATCGACAATCAAAAAATCGAAATCTACTATTAGTTGATGGAAGATGGAGAGGACATTTTACTGGCGCTTCAACAAGTTTACAATCCGTTTTGACTTAAGTTTCTATGTAAAAATACGGAAAATTCCTTCAACTTTGATAAAGTCATGAAGGCAGAGATTAGAATTGAAATGTCATGATCATCCACTGGCAATATACTGTAGGCCTATATTTTATTTGAAAGATAGGTACTGTTGTTGTTTTTCCCCCATTAACATATATATTACAGCTTTTACATTACCTTTATAAATATTCAAAATAGTACTGTTTGGAGACTGTCGGAATAATGTGATCATGTTGTGTCTAGTATATAAATGATACACTTAATTAAAGTAAATAAATAGGGACGGATACTTCTCATGCAGGCTTTATTTCGGTTACACATCATAAAAGAATATATTATGTAACATATAAATCAATAATCTTTTTTCACTATCCCAAAAAAGCCAGTTATCGTCATTGCTAAAACGCGAGAAATTAACAAATGATTTAAAATGTTATGAGATATGATTGTACCTTTCCCGAATATATAATACAATTCAACTGATACTCATTTCATTTTAATACACTTACGCTTAAATAGACTTCTTTTTCTAAATCTGCATATGTCACGGATGTTTAAATCTAGTACATATTTATGTATTGGAAAGTTGACAATTACCAAAAAGAGAGGTTTCTAAATCCATAATTGTGCAGAAAATAATTGTAGGTAATTCATCCACTGACATCTATCATTCATATAATCAATTGTAAGTGGACAAAGTTTGGACCTAGGATGTTTTATTTTTGGCAATTGTAAGTGCTGAGGGCCTTCTAAAACACATGACAAGATGTGGTTGATTCTTTCTTGGCTGGATCTCGGCATTATTGGGACTGCAGTACTAGTCTAGAGTCCAAACCTTTAATTCGTATATGCGATACACAATTCATTTGCATTTTATCATAAATGACTCGAATTGAGAAAATCAATGCAAGTTTATATATTTGGTATTATGCGGCCGGGTGTTGAAATATCAATCTCAGTAAATATACTAAATATCGCTACACTACGAATCTGCGTTTCTTGTGAAGGAAATTACGATCTTATATTAATGAGATTGGGTGTCAAAACCGTAATTTTATCATAATGTGATGTATATTACACAAAGTTACGCATCTGCGTAACGTGGTGAATAAAATTATGATCTTATTTTAATGAGATTGGGTGTCGAAATCCTAATCTTATCATTATATGATGAATATTGCTACACTACGCTACGCATCTGTGTAACGCAGTGTATAATATTATGATCTTATTTCAATGAGATTCCGTATCTGAACCCTAATCTCATTAAAATTTGATCTATATTGCTATACTACGCCACGCATCTGCGTATTGTAGTGAAGAAAATAATTATTTTCTTTCAATGAGATTAGGTATCTGAATCCTAATCTTATTTTGATATGATATATATCGCTTCATTGAGCTACCCATCTGAGTGGCTTAGTGAAGAAACTTATTTATCTTATTTTAATGAGATTGTCGAATTTCGTTGCAATGCCTTGTCTTTTCTCTGTGTAGACGCACTTTGGACATTGAAGGAGCCCGGCAGGTGGCGCTGGATGACGCTCTTCAGGACCCGGATGTAGATGGCGTAGCTGTCTGTACTGAACCTGGTCATCACGAAGATACAGTAGAGTAAACAGTTTATATAATACATACGATACTTACATACACAATATTAGTTTACAGGTAACATTATGCAATCATCTTTTGTCCGTTTTAACGTTTTCTTTGAACAATTCTCTTTAAATCATTTTCCTTGAATTGATTGAAATGAATTGAATTGAAATATCAGGTGATATTGCTATTCCTCATGTTATCTATCATTACCAGTGTTGAATTATCGTTATTGCGCATGTGCATTTTCACGACATATCATCGCAGTTTTTTCTATTCTATTCTATTCTATTTCTATTCAAAATTTCAATTTAATTTCCTTACACGCATACGCGCATACTGCACTCCATCTTCCTACGCAAAACCTAAAACGCCAGTTTCCAAACTGTCAGTTTTATGCCTTGCTGCATTACCTTGAGTTTTCTGTGCTCGCTCTCTAGTCTGTAGGGGCACTATAGCAGCACAGAAAAGTAAAGTCTATGCAGCAAGGCATAAAATGACAGTTCGGAAACTGGCCTTTTAGGCTCTGCGTAGGAAGATGACTGCACTCTTGCAGGCTTCAAATAGTTGATTAGTTGTTGATAAGCTCACAAAACATTGGGTTGAAAAATATATGATGTCATCATACAAATAAAAAACGGTATTGTTAGTATAATTGAGATTACTTTAAGTACATTTAGATAAACAGGTTTTATATTAGTTCATACTGTTGACAGTCTGACAAAATATAAAATCTGTTCATCTAAATTTCTTTTGATTGAATTGATATACAATGTTTCTGCCAACAGGAAAGCTCTACGTCACAACAAGCATGTTCTAGTCGAGTACCCGGTAGCTTCTACACCAGAGAGAGCGAGGGAGTTGTACACGCTGGCTGGAGAGAAAGGTAGTGAAAGAGTTTTTAAAAACTGACGAATCAGCAATGCAACATTTTCGTTGAAGACAGCAGCTAAAGGACATGTTAGAATGAAGGTTATACCGTGTGACCGCAAGGCAAAACTCACCAAGTCTCCATTACTCGTAAAGATAGTCAATTTATATTGGACTGTGCAATTAAGAATTGCATAAGCATAAAATGTCTACTCTACATTCTTTAATTTATTTTGCATAAACCTTTTATTGATATTTTTTTATCTTCAAATATATAATGATATTTTGTAGAGATTCCTTAGGTAATGGGGTTTCTAGAATACACATTTGGTTGACCTGGTCGCCCCTACCGGGGGTCTCACATTGACCACACCCTAAAGCAAAACTTAATATGAAGCCTCATGATCTACAGAGCCCATGGCTCTATTTTTCATTTTTTTTCTCTTCAGGATTAGTTTTACACGAAGAAAACATTGCTCTACTGACTGAGTCATTCTCAAACCTTAAACAGAAGGTGGAATCATCACCACCTCTCAAAAGTGGAACAATTACATTGAAAGGTATTTCATTCTTTACTTTGGGAAGCCATTTCGTCTTACTATACTTACCAAATGTAACGCTTAGAAACAGCGTTAGAAAGAAACATATACCCATTGACCCTAACGTAATCCTCTATATAGGGAAAGTTATGAGTAGTTTTGTATGTGTAAAAGACACGTTCAATTTTTAACATAACGAACCTCTCCTTTTGTTAACATTTAGAATAATCATTACATTATAAGTTCAACGATGGATCACATTGGTTTTTGAGTAGAAAATATTGTGATTCCTTTTTATTTCGATTCAATTTTTTTCGAAAACAAAATCGATTTTAGATTTGGTTTTCGATTGAAATCAAAGTTGCTGTGATTCATCATTATCATACTATTGGCAATTTTTGAATCGTTAGACAAATCAAAAGAGAATCAGTTGCATATCAATAATAAAACCTCAGTAATTGTTTGGATTAATAGCGGAAATTATTAGTAAAGAATGTACATTTATCTTATTAAAATCAGGAAAACCTGTCACTCGTACCCTGCTGTGTTTCTCAACTGAGTACATATCAAGAGGTCGTATTAGGTAGCTGCAGTCGACCCGATTAACTACGAGAATAAACTATCGCCACGCTTGATATTTCCTCATCAGAAACAATAAAGTAAGAGTGATGTTCAATCTTATTTCAATGAAATTTTTATTATGCTGGTTTTACAGGTAGTTACAACGGATGGTTGGAGAATTTCGCCAAGTCAGGTCTCCCATTCACGACCAACGTGTCCGTCATCCAGACAGTGATATCAGTTTTCGGTGATATCCAGCCAGTGACGGCCTCTCTCAGCCAATCAGAAGCTGGCTTCGTGGCAACCGGGGAGGTCCGAACAAATAACGGGTTTGTACATGTTACCTAATACCTAATATTGATCAGTGATGATTAACAGCTATTTACCAATAGTTTGTTGCATAAAGTTTAAACATAGTGCATGATATATGACATGATCTTTGCTTAAATTTGGACTTGTTCAAACATTATCAAACCACAAATTACGATTTTTTGGGACACAAAATTCATCTCATACTTAAAGGGACAGTCAGTTTTATGCCTTGCTGCAGACCCTTGAGATTCCTGTGCTGACAACAGCGCCCCTACACTAAACTAGAGAGCAAGCACAGAAAACTCAAGGGTCGACAGCAAGGCATAAAACTGACAGTTCGGAAACTGGTATTTTAGGCTGTGTGCAGGAAGATGTGTTTATTAGGAATGATAACGGCTTGTATGCGTTAATTAATGAGCTTGTCCATGATCTATTTTTTTTTACTCGGAATTAAAAAGTAGATGAATAAAAAAGATTCCGCTTTGGCGGACCGAGAAAATTTGCGCGAAAAATGTTTCAAATAGAGTAAACGGAAAGAGTGGATTGTCGTACTTCATACAAAAGTGACAAGGTTTTGCCTTGTCAATCAAAACGTTAAGCTTATTTTTGTAAATACATATTTTTTTATCCAAAGTAATAACACAATGGTTATACATGTGACAGCCATAGCGCGCACTCAAAAAAGAAAATCCTGTATTAACCCCTGAGTTGAATTCAAACCTCATCCATTCCAGAGCTAAAATTAAACTGAGTTCAGAGAGATACAAGGAGAAAGTGTCACGTATCAAACAGTTAAAGTTCCAGTTCGAGGACGGCACCGAGTTCGACTCGGAAGATGGCGCGCCCCCTAGAGCTGACCCGGAAGTTAAAAGAAAGAAAGGTCAGTCAACCGGAAGTTATTCTCACTTTCCCATTTTCAGCTTCAATATCCTATATCATCATCCTGCTACATCAGCGTATATGTCTCCGCTAATGCTACAACCTATCCCCTGATATCCTCCTATAGTCTTCTGTCATACCGCTGACGGGTGGTTGCTCAGCGCTATTTATAGCCTGTCTGTTTTCTGTCAAACTATTTCGAACTCCATACACTGTTGTCTAGTGATGTCGCACGTGGAAATCTAAGAGCGCGTGATTTGGAGCTTAGCGGGAGACTGCAATGAGAATCAGATTTATTATCTAATAGCACTCCTATTGGTTAATTTGAATCACGAGGTGAGCACGCGGAATGAAACCAAAACTAGTTTGCCGCTATCGCTGAAAGGGCATCATTTGATTGGCTTGCTATATATAGCGATACGACATAAGACTATATAGGAGGATATCAGGGGATAGGTTGTAGCATTAGCGGAGACATATACGCTGATGTAGCAGGATGCATATATCATATAGTAAATCAATCTTTGGACTTCTAATGACGAGAATTCGAAAGCATATGAGCCTTATATTGGAGCAAGTCAAGAAAACTACTTCGTAGATGTGCCGAAAAATACTGTTTAATCGAATTTCACATTTTAATATTCTGGCCAATCCATAATCTTCAGAGTTTGGATGTTATTTGGCTGGTCGTTGAAAAAGCACTTTAAAGGTCCCACATGATAAAATTTCAATTTTGCTATACCATCACTCATAGGTTACAATATAGGGTACCCGGGTAAGATTCGAAAACTCCACTCCAGAAACAACCACTCATTAAGTTGTTACTGTGTATTGTGCTATTTACTTATATATATGCCCATACATCATTACTCTTCCTCTGCTTGAGAACGACACAAGAATATGTGTCGTAACGTCGCATACAATGAACAAAGAAGTTGTCATCCATATATTCCTCAGCATTATCCACTCCAGAAGTTTCATTACACATACAAATCGTAATTATGCCAAGTCTACTAAGTTTTTTAAAATTGTTTCCCGAGGGCAGTAAATAATGCAATAGACATTTATGATTCCATCAATTCCAGGACTATTTATGCAGGACCTGATCATGTTTGGTGAGAAGCTGAGGGGCGAGAGAGCGAGGTCTGAGGGTTCCAATCTCTCTGTGCAGGCTCTGGATGTGGCAGTGCGACTTAACCGGCTTGTCAAACTAAATTCGTGATATTCTTTATTAAGTTGCGTCATTTTTCTGTGACAGTTTTCATAATTGTTTAATTTTATATCAGGTTATCAATATATATGTATATATCGTTATCAGTCTGATTAAATCGGCCTAGTTCCGAGAAAGGAAACATTCAAATGTTAATCTACAGAGACATGAAATAATCTACACTTGTGGAGAGGAAACCTATCGAAATGTAAAGTTCGATTCTCGATGGAATTTACATATTAAAATTTTGATTCCTCGGAACTACACAGAATCGGAGAATCGAACTTTATATTTCGATAGGTTTCCCCTCCACTAGTGTAGATTATTTCATGTCTCCATAGATTTAACATTTGAACATTTTATTTCTTGGAATTTCAATCAGACTGGTGTCATTATATATATTATTATTAAAAATATGGATATATCCCTCCAGTATATAATGAATGTTTTCCTCATTTATTTGCGTTTTTCATTAAAGGGGCAGTAGCACGTTTTATGGGGAATATAAGGTGATGTCAGGAAAATGAATATTAATGGTTCCAATTGAACTATATGACGCAGTACTAATTCAAATATATTACGTAAAGTTTTTCTCACACAAAATGAATTCAAGGTGTTCACACAAAATGGCCGCCAATGGATTTTATGTGAAACTCCATACTTTGTCCTCTGACTATGGATAATTGGCTTGTGTAATGTGATTTTTGACACTGTCAAATTTATACATTTAGCATTAACTTACATTTATCAGTGACATATGTGAAAAATAAAATTATCAAAAAACGTGCTACTATCTCTTTAAAGGAAATGAAATTCATATATGTTATTGACGTATCAGTCAGCCTCAACCAGTTCATCAATTGGAGACTTGATGATCTTGATCCCACATACATGTAGTTACCGTTGTCTCTGCTTCTGAGGCAATAATATATTGAACATGCATCTAGTCAGCTTTATCTTATAGCTGAATTTACCAGTAGCCCGAGTAAAATTATATTGTATGTTTTCGTTACAGTTTCTTTCTTATCAACTTTACATTGATGCTTTTGAAGATTATTTATCTAGTTATAAGACGACCCTCAAGTCACTGTATTTGAAATCGAAGGAATTTGTAACGAAGATTTTGATGGGGCAGTCCATCGAGAGGATTCATGTTCTATGTCCCTAATACCGCTCAATACACCTCCTGTTTGAATCGTGGGGTATACCCACTTTTCCCGAGGTGAATCCTAATTGAATAGGACATACCGTAGGGTTTGTAAGTCGATCTGGCTATTGTTTCCGACATGCTACTCTACGCCTCGGAGACCCACGATTCAAACAGGAAGTGTATTGAGCGATACACCTCGGGAAGTGTGGGTATATCTGACTTATACCTCACTCCGGTGGACGAAACAATGCTTTCCATCCTTCTCTATGTATATGCGTCTTGACTTACTAGATCTATAGACTATTAACAACACTCTTCTAATTGCTGTTTAAAAACCATAAACTAACCTCATTTTATCAAATATTGGTACCTATTATACATAGGTTTATATAGGAGAAACAGAAATTACCTAAGTTTGCACCAATCCTCAGTGGCTCAGTCGACAGATTCGCTACTCTTCCAGATAAAGGTCCCAGGTTCGATTCCCGGTATCGTTGTTAATATTACTCAATAATTTATAATTCTAAATTTTATAAGTCCGCTTGTTTGCCAAAGCAGATGATCTTTTCATCTGATTTAGTTTAGATGTACAAAAAAGAGTAGGTACATTAGAAAAGTAGGTTTATCGGTCAATGCACCTACAGTAAGCAATAGTTACCCACATCGACCTCGGCGTTCATGAATCACGTGCGCGAGAGTTCATCTTACTTGAACCCGAGGTCGAGGTCGGTAACTATTTTACACATTAGCTCAACGCTATATCTATCTAATTTCAGCATGACATCATTTTTGATAATGCGGGATTGCAAATCTTTCTTACATATAAAGAGAAAGTGAAACATTGACACTTATTTAAGAAACAATGTCCATTTCAAGTAGCTGATTGTGACATTGGCATAAGCCTCTCGTGCTGCACGTGCAATCAGTGCGGAACCGTAGATTGTACGCCAATTTTGGATATAAAAACAGCTTACAAAAAAACAAAATTTGATATGCATAAAAACATTTGGTACAAATGTGTTTTTTATTATAAATAATCAACATATAAAGAATAATTCACAGTAATGTTTCTTCTCAGGATAATGTGAATCATGAGATCATGAAAATCATCCTGTGATTTCAACTGGCCTCCGTGGTCTATTTGACAAGTCTCTGCGCATGTAATCAACAGGTCACAGGTTCGAACCCATTTTTAGAGTGAATTTTTTAAAAATGTCTTGTATTGGAAATAGCAATCTTGGTGTATTTGGTTTGCAAAGCAAACTTTGAAGTAAAATTAATTGCGAAAACCAAAATATCATCGTTTCATCATTTATACCCCACTTCCGGTCTCGGTGCTATGGTTTCCTTTATTCTAACTGTAGGTGTATTGACGGATACACCTCTCCTTTCTATGTTGTAACTGTAGGTTATCCACTGATACACCTCTACTTTTCTGATACTCCAGCACTTTGTTGTTAATCTACACTTAATCAGGAGAAGAGATCTTCAACGTTGGCAAATAAACTAGACTAAAATTTAGTCTATGAAATATATTATTTTTGAAATAATTACATGCTTTTCAACATTTTTATTTCTTTCTTGGTCTCATATATATGTAAATTGCTGTAGCCTAGACTTGCTGAAGGAAAACCTAAACTGTATTAAAGGCTCTTTTTTATTTACAGTCCTGAAGCTGGACTACAAATTAACGGACTTGTTTAATTTTAAATTTTTGAGAATTATAATCAAACATGGTGGGAATCGAGCCAGGGACCTTTATGTTGTTGAGCAGCGACTCTATCGACTGAGCTAACGAGGATTGATACAAGCAGAGGTATTTTCTGTTGTTTTATGTATACATGTAATTATATATTTACTATAAATATAAACCTATATATATATATATAATAGACCATTTTCCGCTACGCGAGATCCCGTTCAAGGACGGCTGCCATAGCGTGGTAACCGTTGCTAGTCACGTGACATGGGACACGCTACCGCATCAAGATGCTATGTAGATCGGACTCGCGGAAGTAAATATGACGTTTTTTTGGCGATATTTAGTATTATCGAACACATTTGATATTTGAATGCTAAATATTTACGAACTAACGAAGTAACAAAAAGGGTTTCTGACAGTTATTGGCAAATCTAGTGTGCAAAAAAGTATTTTTAGAAGAGCAAATCGGGACGGTCATTTTCATATCTTCGAATATGAAAATAATGGAATACAGTTAGGGCATATATAGGGCCTACACTTTACACCAAAATATTATTATCTCTTTGAAAGATAAGTCTACCATAATGAAGTCATATTAAATAAAATAAAATGATATAAAATAATTTTTGAAGTTTGAAATGATCGTATGTCAATCTAAACGCATGGTAGGCCTAGGCCTAGCCTACACTTATTTATTTATTTTTAGGGGCCCCGGGGTTTATTCCTTATTTATCTTGATTTCATAGCTGATAATAAATCGTTCTGAAAATGAAGATTTCCCCTCTGAAAGGTGATGAATTTATTTTTCTCATTCATCGGTTATTATGACACATTTCCATTTTCCCATAAGCCGGTTTTGTTCAGTAACTTAACCTGTAAAAAGCCTTTTTTAATTTTACATTGTGCTTAGGGAAAACTGAGAGCTATTTATCATGACCTGTAGGCGTTGGACCCGGAACGGAATAAAATAAGCTTTTAATAATATATTTCGACACGACAATTTTTTATTGGCTATTTTTAGTTTTCCAAAATAACAATTACCGACAGTTTTCTTTAAAACATTGTATGTTGTTCCCTAATGTGTAAGTCAAGATAGCCAACGGAAAACCAGGTTATATAGGCTACTGTCGAATATAATGAGAAGTCGAACGAAAGGGTTTGAAAAAAACCCGATAAGAGTAGCCATTAATTTTGTAATTTCATGATCATGTATTGAACCACATTGCAAATTAAAGCCATATGTGCGGCTTTATTTGATGAAAAAAATTAAGTTCATTTCATTTTTAGATTACCTTCAGTCGATACCTTCAAAACCGCCACGTTACAACATAATAATTGTAATTGATGCAATAAGCATATTTAGGGCAATAAACATCATGCAAACTTAATTATAGAAGACCGGTAAATGTTAAGGAGTAAAATCCTTTTTTTATTAGATAACATGTCGTCCATCGTGTATAACATGATGTAATCACATATGAATATACCGAGGAGTAAAATAATTACGCTGGTTCTCAAAAGGCCGTCATCGAAGAGACACGATGT
This sequence comes from Steromphala cineraria, assembly GCA_916613615.1. Classification (NCBI taxonomy): domain Eukaryota; kingdom Metazoa; phylum Mollusca; class Gastropoda; order Trochida; family Trochidae; genus Steromphala; species Steromphala cineraria. The sequence goes on from OU744725.1 coordinate 41,777,224, forward strand.
AAAATCAGTTATACATTGATAACTAGATGAAAGCCATATCACAAAAATTCACGTTAACGATCTTACAAATAAAATTAAGATGCTTGAAGAAGGCGACTTTCTTTTAAATATTACCCGAAAACTGCTATTCCGGCGATCGTTTAATATTTTTATACGATCCGACTTTGTTTATTCATCATATAGAATCATACAAAATATTTTTGGATAAAACATGGGACTCTTAAACAATGCATCCCATCGCAAACATTATTTTTTGTCTCCAGTGTTCAAAATATCTACACTTCATTTTTTTATACAAAACAAGATTCAGTATCATATTTTCTTTCTTCAAAATTACACATCTTGTTATATTTCTCAAATTTTAATCGATTTGTTATCGTATTGCAACAAAAAAACCTTGGATTTTGACGTGAAGATTATGCGTGAATTGTTTAAAGTTATCAATATGAAAAATGTAAATGGAAAATATATTTATTTGTTTCACGTGTGTCCTGACCTAGAATTAAAATTAATGATCAGAAGATGAAGATGATAAAGCTTTCTGACACAAATAAGAAGAGTGATTAATACGTTTACAATTGACGGAACATAGCTGAATAATACCAGAATCTACAGACAGTGGCCAAAAGTCTGTTCGCACTGACGTAATTCTCATAGACTTGCATGTTAATTTGCAATTGCGATAATAATTTTAATTAATTAAACGTTTGTTGATTCATTTTGAAATCTCTACCAGCATGTCGGAAATCATCATGCAGGGCTACAATGTCATCATTTTCAATCAATTACCCGATGATTATTAAGAAATATACATGTTATTTAATAACACATATATGAAACATGCCGATTACGTTTAACTTGGCCGTCAATGGGACAATGAAATTTACAAATTGTACATGTGATGATTAACTTTTTGTCATTCAATAACTAATCAACGTAGAGATTTAAGGTAATTTCGTGAACGTAGCCGAGATGATTTCCAAGGCATATGCAAAATATCACAACGAATGGACTTTTATTTAATTCATGAAAATTATTCTTGTAATTGATTATTAACGTGTAAGTTTATGACAAATTACGTTGGTGCGAATTAACAGACTTTTGGCCGCTGACTGTATGTTGTAAAATAAATATTGAAATCGCTGCGGGGCCGAAAAAGAGCGAATTATTTGGGGCCGCATATGCAAATCTTTATCGACAGTGTCATTTGAACGAGAAGTTTCGACTATTTCATAAAAGTAAAATTTAAGGGCCAATAGACATTGATTAATGACATAGGAAAGTTTGAAATCGGGAACTATCATCGAAAACCAGACAATGACGCGAGTCAACAAGTAAAACGTAATGTTTTTAAACTTATGTAAAGCAGTCAGAATGGCAGGTTCGAGTTGATAATGTTCGATAGGTTATATAACAATTATTCGTGTAAATTTTAAGTTTTGAAATTGGCTTCAACGCATATTTTTTTTACCGTTACAAGATTTATATTTTCTCTTTAATCTGAAGTAAAGCCTACAATGCTATTTTTAATGTGTTTTGGGTCTGTTAAATTTTGTTTGGGTATCTTTATGCTATATTTATAATCGTGTTTAAACATGTCATATTATTCTATTAAATGCATGGACAATAATTTGTCCTTATGCCTATATGCAATTTTCTATCTCTACATATGTTTTTAGTTATGAATTTGAATTTTTAAGAAATGTAAAAAGATTGCGAAAGAGAGCAAATAGTATAATTGTACGAAGTTTGGTTTAAATGTACATGCTTTTAATGACCCTTTTACCAGGATCGCGATAAATTAGACTCAAAGTCACCAGTACAAGAAGGGGCGTGGTTTCTTTTTCTGATCGAGATTTTTATTTTGGGAATCGTAAAGAAATCACTTTAAACATGGATTACTTGTGTACAAGTCGAAAATTGCATTTAAATCAATCGGAGGCACATCTTTCACGCCCGGTTTGAAAGCCCGATACCATTGCGGTAAACCGGCATTCGCCATTTTGTCCCAAAGCGTGTCCCATGTCACGTGATTTGATCATGTGACACGCCATCCCTATCCCGCAGCTAGGCGAGACGGAAAATCCAGTATTACTAGTATGTACCAATTTTAATGAAATGTAGTTAGTTTATGGTTTTAAACCGCAATTAGAAGAGTATTATTAATATTCTATTGATCTAGTTAGGTCAAGAACTATATACTTAAAGAATGATAGAATGCCCTTTTTTTTGTCAAATATGACTCGACCGGAGTGGGGTATGTTAGAGATATACCCATACTTCCTGAGGTGTATCGCTCAATAACCTCCTGTTTGAATCGTGGTTCCTCAGCGCCGCTACGCTACGCTACGCCTCGGAGACCTACGATTCAAACAGGAGGTTATTGAGCGATACATCTCGGGAAGTATGGGTATATCTCCAACGAACACGCTTTGCCTGATGAACACATCGCCACATTTCACAGATAATATGAGTTGGTATGAAAAGTAAATACTCGAACAAAACAAAGAAGCTATTGTGTAAGGACATAGAAAGTAGAGGTGCATCGGTCAATACACCTATAGTTAGAACAAGGAAAACCATATCAACGAGACCGGAAGTGGGGTATAATACACCTCCTTGGGTTATAACAGTGCGTGAATATTCCAATTGTATCAGGACCGTCATGATATAAAGAATAGCTGTTACTATCAACGTCAATGTTGTTGATGCTATGTTGCTATCATTGCTTGTATTGTATAGCAAAATAAGTTTCCAGTCGATTCGGAGTGACGGTAGATGGTGCAAAGAATTAAATGTCATGTAGTGAATTGTCACTAGAAATCCGGATTTTCATTTGTTATGTTTACATCATACTCATTGGAAGGCCAGAATTATACATACGTGTTTATATATAATAAACGCAGTTTGCAATTTTGTTTTTGCTGTGTAACTACATTCCATAACCCTCTGTTTAAAACACTCCATCTGGCCTTAAAGGGGCAGTGTTTTTTTAAATTTTGTATTTTCAATGTTTCACTGATAATTGTACGTTAATGTTAAATGTATTATTTTGATAGTGTCAAAATGTCAGTACGCCAACCAATCGTCCATAGTCAGTGAAAAAATATAAAAATCACATTAATATTTATGTGAACACCTTTAAGTCATTTTGTGTAAGAAAGGGGAATCGCATTGCTGAACTTAACATTATGCATTTGATTTATTACTGCTCCATTTAGTTCATATACATTGTCTTTCAATTGAAACCATTAATTTTCATTTTCCTGACATCTTACATTCCCCCTTAAAGGGGCAGTAGCACGTTTTTTGATAATTTTATATTTTAACTATTTCACTTATAATTGTAAGTAAATGCTAAATGTATTATTTTGACAGTGTCAAAAATCTCATTTCACAAGCCAATCACCCATAGTCAGAGGACAAAGTATGAGAAATCACATAAAATCCATTGGCGGCCATTTTTTGTGAACACCTTTAATTCATTTTGTGTACGAAAAAGGAGTCGCATGGCTAAACTTTACGGTATATAGTCGAATTATTACTGCTTCATTTAGTTTAAATACATTGTCTTTCAATTGGAATAATATATTTTCATTTTCCTGACATCACCTTATATTCCCCCTAAAAACGTACTACTGCCCCTTTAAACATGCTACTGACCCTTTAAACCTTAAATATAGCATATAATAAATCATAAATTTTATTTGTAAAAAAATATCATGGATCATTTCTGACGTCTAGGATAGGGTTGATTGACCTGCTCATGGATATGGTATTTCTCAGAAGAATTTTTAATGTTAGTGATTCATAAGCTGGCCCGAATCTCAATTGCACTTGATCGATCGAAACAGACCACTATTTATAGTGAAATTTCACGTCTATGGAAGCTATACCCCATTCTCTCCCCACAGAGGCAGATCAAGTCAAGAAATTTTGATACAGCCTTTGTTATATTACGCCGAAATCACTGGGTTCCGGCAGTTTCCCCTGGCGGAACAAAAATGCACCACAATCCATTTGAATTTCTTTATCAAATGACAACGCTTCTCGCCTGGAAAGGGTGGTTCATTAGCAGCCCCGTCTAAGGACGGGGCTGCTATCAGTTTTTGTGAAGTTTCCATCGCCGCCGCCGCCGCCGCCGCCGCGTCCGCCGCCGCCGCCGCACTCGTACTACTAGCTATAACCTTTTTCCCCCTAAGCTTTCCAGAACTCTTATTCATACCTTACTCCTCATACCTCGGGGGAACGATTTTGACATGTTCACTTTCAAGGTCAAAGGTCAAGGTCACGAGCTATGTATTCACACTAAGAATTCCTTGTAAACGCGATAACTTGAAAAGTTTTTGTGCTATGAAGCTCTAACTTGGTATATATCATCCTTGGAAAAGTAAAAAATTTTGAAAAGGTTTTGGCTACAATCCGTCAAAGGTCAAGGTCACAGCAAGGTCATGACGTAAGCATGTTTTAGCGAAAATGCTTAATTTTAACTATGAACACTTTTAATCAATACATGATTGTTATACTCAAAAAAAAGTGTTCAATGATTGTGTGACCTTGAAGGTCAAAGGTCAAGGTCATGAGATATGAGTTATTACAAAATGCACTAAATTGGGGTAAAACTTTATCCCATTTAGCTTTTCAGAACTCATGAACATGTCTAAATGTTAATACTTCCAGGGAATCATTATGACATGTTCACTTTCAAGTTCAAAGGTCAAGGTCACGAGTTATAAAATCACCACAAAATTCTTTGTAAACACGGTAACTTGAAAAGTTTTTGTGCTATGAAGCTCTAACTTGGTATATATCATCCTTGGAAAAGTAAAAAATTTTGAAAAGGTTTCGGCTACAATCTGTCAAAGGTCAAGGTCACAGCAAGGTCATGACTTAAGCATGGTTTAGCGAAAATGCTTAATTTTAACTATGATCACTTTTAATCAATACATGATTGTTATACTCAATAAAAAGTGTTCAATTATTGTGTGACCTTGAAGGTCAAAAGTCAAGGTCATGAGATATGAGTTATTGCAATTCCTTCTAAACACAATAACTTGAAAAGTTTTTGTGCTATGAAGTTTAGATTTTGTTTATATTATCTCTTGAGAAGTTCAACATTTTCAAAAAGTTTTGGGTACTAACTGTCGAAGGTCAAGGTCACAGCAAGGTCAACATATATGGAGAAAATGGATTAATTGTATTTTTAACACTTTATTTCATTACAATAATGTTATACTCAATGAAATGTGTTCATTGATTGTGTGACCTTGAGTGTCAAAGGTCAAGGTCACGAGAAAATTCCCAATTTGGTGAGGCCTGTAAAAGGCGGAACAGGGTAAGGCGAAACCCAAAGTTCCGGGGCTGCTCTGCTTTTGCGGTATCCCGCAAACGCTAATCTAGTTTCACAATGCCTTTGCCATGGTTCAGTAGCCAAAATGATGATTAAAGAACAGCGTCGCTGAGTGCACAAATAACTTTGATTGCCTCTCCCATTCTTTCTCACAAAGTCGGCGTAATAGAACAGAGGCTGTATCAACATTTCTTGACTTGATCTGCCTCTGTGGGGAAAGAATGGCTATACCCTTGAATTGCAGATCTAGACAATTTCCACGCACATCTTTTACAGGAGGCGACGTTTCGATAACAATATACAAATCTCAGAACAACTTTAAAAGTCCACAATTGATCAAAGATGACTGACACGTGTTTCCTTGCATAGTTCTTAGTGAATGTTATCTATTTACCAAGAAGCCAGACCTACTATTATGGACGCGAGTCAAGATGTTTGAAACTTTCTTTGCTTTTAATAAACAGTAGCTACCAAACTTACCATTGGCCTACTTATGTCGTTGTGTATAAATAAGTTCATAATTCAACATATTGCTGAATGACAGTTGACGAGTATTGAAAACATCTCCTCGAATTGTTTCATAAGATAGCAAGGAGATTATCATCTGATCTAAAACGCAATAGTGCCATTTTTGTTATTTCTTGTCTCATTTTTTTTATAAGGTATTGGCTAACACGAGACACCTGCGTCAACTTTTTAATAGGTCTAAAGTTTACATTATACATATTGTGGAGTACGATGGTGTGGAGGCTAGCATGCTTGCCTGTCACGTCAAAGGCCCGGGTTTGATCCTCAAAATATTGTAACCATGGCGAAACACTCTGATGTGTTTATTGGGCAGGGCACTTCATCAACATTGCACTCAGTTCACCCAGCTTTACAATACCATCGTGCGAAGCGCTTAGTAGCTGACTGAAAGCACATTTCTGGTGGAAAATGCTATCACACCGAAGTTCATTTGCAAAGTTCCGTTTTGGTGTAGCCCCTTTAAGGATAGAGGCAGGCCGCTACGAGAACATCCCAACGGCAGAACGGTTTTGTTTTAACTGTAATGAAATTGAGGATGAATTCCATGCCTTTTTTAAATGCCCATTGTATAATGAGGAGAGAGTCGAACTTTTTAGGAAAAGTGCCCAGATATTTTCTAATTCTACTAATTTTACCGATGCTTTAAAGTTTTACGTTCTTTTTAGTGACTGTAATATTGTTTTACACACTGCCAGGACCTGCAATCTTATCTTATCAAAACGCCGTCATCTTTTATATTCGTAATTTTACTCTCTCACTTTTATGGTTCTCTACAGTATTATCTCCCTTTAACTTATGTACAGTTTTATATTTATTTTATGCATATGAATATATTTTGCTTTTAGTCTCTCATAGATCACCAAGTGATTGGTTGTGTACTTTTAACCGCATCTGAGCATTTTATTGCCTTTTCTATGTAAATATAAAATGAATGTACACAAGTGAGAATAAAATACTTGTCTGTCTGCCTATACATTAAGTCACCGTTGTAACGCTGTTGAGCAATCCTGGCCTGAATGTGAGTTCAGAGACTTGATTTGTTTTCATGTACACACAAAAAAAGATTATAAAAGTGATAACAATGATCACATATCTTTAACAAGAAAGATTTATATAAAGTTAGCCTAACTATTGTGGTACGACATACACTAAGTTTCATATTAAACCTTTGTAAAGTTGAATGACACAAGACTTTGACAAAAGACGCTAACAATATGAAAACCACCAAAGGGCTTTAAAACGCAAAACAGCCTTTGCAGTTCACCTTGTGATATGTTTTGATTGTCTGATAATTATCAGGTTTCGTGGATTTTGATCAGAATAATGAAGGGAGCAAAGTATCACCTTGATGTATACCGGTATGACTTTATCAGATTGTGACAAAGAAATATGCATCGATATATCTTCCATGATCTAATATAACAGACTTTCAATGAACATTTTAGATGATCACGGGCACCTTCTTGTTCAGAACTATATTAAGATATGTCATGAGACAATGAATCAGATATTCGTTGTTTGTGTTCTGAATCAGAAAATCACAAAGCGAGTCTTCAAAACCAAGCCCGGGCACATGAAGGCAGAATCTTAAAACACTTCTGAATATGTTTGTATTAACACTCGTTCTGTTTTGTGTTATTTACGAAGGTAAGAAATATATAACGTATATTATGGTCTTTATAAGAATGCTTTATATCATCACCGTTGAATTATCATTGAAAGTTGTATACCATTTCAAAGAGACTTGTCTGTACGCATAAATTTTAGAAAAGTTTTAGGAATATTCCATACGATAAATGTTATTGACGAAACAGCAATCCGACTGAAACGTGAAATTATAAGTAATGTTAAATTTCTTTTAGACTCGACATGATTAACAGACATGCTTATTTTCATAGAAGCAACCGACATTGACCATTTTCCATGAGCGATTGGATTGAAGTTTTTCTTTCATTTTAGGCGAAAGGAGAGCAATTTTATGTTTACAAGAAATACGCTTGTATCCCATTTACTTTTATCCTTGAATTACTGAAAAGAAAATATTTTTTTACCAGTTTTGATCCCAGAATGTACAAATGATTGAAAAAGTTCTTCATGTTAAGAAATGAATATCATTCTGGATTGACTTGGACAATATTTTACTGGAATCTAGCAAAAAAACTTGTTTTTCTGAAAAAAGGTTTATCAAAATAATTATTTAAATTATAATGAATAGTCTTATGTTGTCTAACTAACACATGTTCATTTGCACAGGCGTCAATGCTTTCGTAACAGAAACTCAGGATGGAGTGACGGTGAGATTGAACATGGAAACCCACGTGTTCGAGGCGAACCAATCACATCGCTTCTTCTTTCACGTGCAGTCCTGTCAAAGCACACACATCAACTGGAAGTACAAAAACGGGGTTCTCAGAATTGACCTGGATCCGGAAAGTGATTTATCAAGAATGCTTTTCTGCAACAAGCATGAAAACGATATTTTTACTGATTGCGGTGAGGAGGAAACTTTTACTACTCCAGACTTCTGTTCGAAACCCCTCACTTTCTGGGTGAAGGAACTGACATACACTTTCGACATGGGCTCTGGTTGTAAAGTAGGGGACGATACCTTAACCAGAGTCTTCATCCAAAAAACTCTGGATCATGGATATATGAACCTGGAAGTCTCTTCACTTGGAAAATCAGAATGGAAATTTGGTGAGCGTTCAGTCTAAGTAAATCTAGCCTCAATAATCCTCGCTACACTCCCGATATTGAGTCTATCGAAATACAGTAAGAGGTCATGTCAGCCGACCTTTCGGCGACATATGACCCTCCAACGTTATGTGCTGACGCAAGCCGTTACTACATCTTGCTAGACTCAATATCGGGAGTGTAGCGAGTATTATTGAGGCTAGGTTTACTGAGACTGGGTGAGCGTTGTGAGAAAAATTATTTTGTTTGAGAGTCATTGTACAAATTGACATTATTTAGCCATTTGTAGGAACGTATGAGAACTGGTTCAACTAACAAGACCGGTGAACGTTTACACATTTGCTACAGACAATGCCTTATTGTTTGTTCAATAACGTTAGCGTGACTGACCGGCCACAATGCTTCTCTACTGAAAAGATTCTTTTGAACAGGCCATTGTCATTTTTCCGTGACAGAAATCCAAATTCCGAAATGATAGGACAGTTTCGTTTCTAGCCGCATTAGTTGTTGCTGTATTTCATTAAATCTATTAAATTTGCATTGTGTCCACTCACGGGTGTAATTTTAAAGGGGAAATATAGGATTATATTCTTAAGCAAAGCTATCAAACCAAATTGCAAAGAGCAAGCATCTCATATTGGAACAATTTATTCAAGTAACAGTTAAACAATATGATTCCTATTTGATATCCATAGAACTAGACAACGCTAGACTCTCTCTCTCTTGTCCATGTACCCCCCCCCCCCCCCCCCCCTCCCCCCCCCCCCTTTTGTTTGTCCATCCTCACTTAAATCTCCCGCCTGCTATATACATACCTTACGTTTTAAAGGCATTTCTTGTTTTAGTGAATATACTTCTTCTGGTACTTATAAAAATAATTTGGACATCGTTTTTTTTAAACAGCAGTATATTAAAAGGCTATTTGATGAATATTTGGCGTTAAGCAGGTTTGATAATTGTTGTTTGAAAAAGAAAGACTTCCCTGCATACGAAGTACCTATCCATTTGTAAGATTTCGTGCTCCGTATACAAGATTGTCACTTCATCGTATGATTTCCTTTAGCCCTTTGTTACTATTCAACTTTCAGATTTAAAAACATGATAGGTAATGATTTTTTGAAAGATACTGTTTTTGTTTACAATGAAATGACACATGACATATTTAAATGGACTCATCTTTATTTAACAAGTTTATATCTACTCTTTTACTCTTCGTTCATGTTTGAAGGTGTCTAGATAAGAAAGAACGATAATTCAAACATCAAAAACATTCCGTGCAAACATGGAACAATTGTTCGTTTGATTTTTTGTCACAGTATAATCACTGTGTATAACCGTACACCGGAACTAGCGAGGTGTACGGGGGAGAAATGTTACTAACAACAGCATTACTCGCAACTGTCATTGTTACTGTCCCTTGGGTACGGAATGACAAGCACATACATTTTACTAAGTATGTGTGCTAATATTACCACATGATGTTGATTATTTGAAAGTAATGAAGTAAAATATTACCTAACTTTCGATTTCGGCTCCTCGCTAGCAACATTTCTCCGCCGTAAACCTCGCTAGTTCCGATGTACGGTTATACAAAGTGATAATTGAAAGGGTTATTTTTGAGTGCTAAAAGAAAGGGACTCGGCCCGAAAAAATACAATATTTGTTTACGATTACAGATCTATAAAAAGATCACAAATACTACTATCCGATGACATTCTTCCTTCTAGGAGAAGACACCTGTGTTCAAACAACAACAACAACAACAACCACCGTAACAACTCCATCAAAAACAACCAAAGAGACAAGTCCAACAATGACAACAAAATCTGGCAACGTCTCTGACATAAATCAAACGAGAATGGACGATTTCATGTGTAAATCAGCTGGCATGACGTCATTCAGGTCTTCTCTTCAACTTGCCCTGGCTGCCTGGCTGTATCTGTTAATGATTGTAGGTTGAATTAAAAGTAAGATTCTATCCCTGGTAATATGACGATTTTCAAATAGATTTTCTATTAAAGCTGTTCTAGCAAAATGCATGTCGAAAATCTGTCAATCTTTCTGTACCATGCCTTTAAACGTAGAAAGTATATACTCTCTACTGCCTAATGTTTGTAATATGTACTATAGGCCTGTGGCCTCTTTCAGTGCAAATAAAGATTGATTGAAGTCATGACAGCACATAGATGGCTTTGTTATTTGTTACTTTCCTTAAATTTAAAACCTCTCTATTCGTGTGTTCATCTTTCTTGTAAAATTACTGTTTTTTAGCTTACTTTTCTAAGGTATGTAAGCACAGATGTAAGGTATTCGTTTCTTTTGAGCTAGAAAAATAATTTGCAGGATTATTGAGTACAATACTATTTGTTGATTTAAACAGTGAGTTGAGCTTGTTATGAGATGGACAATCATAGTAGTATTCTTGTATGAGATCTGTTCTCGTGTTATTATAGAATGTACATTATAACCAAAACTGCAGTTTAGTTGCAACGGTAGCTATAACACAAAATATAACTTGACATTCCATGTGTACGTATTCGTGCGTGATGCGTATTGCGTGCTGCGTAAAATAAATATTTGCGTGTAACGTGACGCGTAATGTCCAATTGCATGTATCCGTAATAGTGCATTCTCTCCCCACAGAGACAACTCAGTCATACCTGAATTAGCCTCTGTTCTATTACGGCTAATACACGGGACAGAAAAGTAGAAATCTGATTGGAGGCAATCGAAGTTAGTTGTGCAATCAGCGACGCCGTTTCAAAAGGGGTCATTCGCAAAAGCTCGGCTACTCCCGGCTATTACCGGTGATTCGGCATTCAGGGGAGATAACTCTTCCTTCTACAAAACATTGCTTTTTTACCTTCTCATTAGTTTTTATTTGGTAGATTATTAAAATAAAATTTATCATAAAACAAAGAACAATTTACACAATTATAAAACAGTATGTTTCTAATGAAAAACCTTATCCATATCTGATTTTCAAATATTTCCCCTCTCACACTGTTAATGAAAAATAAACCTAAAGGCATGATAATTTCGAAGGTCACTGTACGACCGTTGAGAATTCCCAAAGTCATTGATATCCAAAAGGTGTTTTCATTGGCTGCAGATAAGGGAGATATCTCAAGTTACAAGTTTTTGCCGCTAGGGCAATCTGCCGGAACCCCAGGATCTAGGCGTAATAGAACAGAGGCTAATTCAGGTATGACTGAGTTGCCTCTGTGGGGAGAGAATGTAATAGTGTGGCGTGAGTATTTGACACTCAATGAGTATTTAACACTAAAATAGTAGAAGTTGATTTCATGTACGCGTGATGCGTTATCCGGCGAACACTCACCACGCATTGCGCATTGTGCATTATGCAGCTAAAGTTGTTCTGAAAGCTGATAAGTATTCCAGTTCAACAGAGGCGTTGAAAACACTCCACTGGCTGCCGGTCAGATTGCGTATACAGCATATAGGTGCTGACTCTGATATGGAAGTCTCTCCATGGCTAATCGCCAGTGTACCTACAGGCTCTATTGACACCAGAAGATCATAGAAGACCCAACATGCGTTCCTCTAGTGAGTACATGAGACTCAGGGTGTCATTGGTACGTCGCAAAACATTTGCCAGTCGTGCGTTCAATGTCATTGGCACTACATGGTGGAACGAACTGCCCAACGAGATCAGACGTTCTGGGACTGTACAGAAGTTCAAGCATGTGCTTAAGACTCACCTGTTCACACAGTTCTGATTCAAGAGAAGAGACGCATATTGTACAGCGCTATTGAAGATCTGTATCAAAATTAGCGCTTTATCAAATTAATAGTTTATAGTTTGTAGTTTATAGGCAATACGCGTACATGGAATCAACATTTTACTTTTCAGTGTGAAGCGTTAAATACGCATTACGCACTACGGACACTTGGAATTCCGGCCTTATAGTCATGATTTAGGCGTCCACCATACTCTATCATAAGGTTATGGTTTGAGTTGCAGAAATTGACTTACGAGGTGCAATATGATTTAACGTTTATCACTCTAAAATTTCGTCACAAAAATAAACCTTAGTTTGATTGTACATCTTTCATTAAGAATATTTAACAATATCTGAAAACAAATTTTGGACGTATGTATTAAGTCATGATCTTTTGCCGAAGAGTTCACAAACATAAAACTCAAATTTGTTGAAGCGTTTGTAAAATAACTAGAAGCGCAAACGCACCAAACACGTCGACCGTTTTGCATTCAGAACATTGATCAATACATTCCTACTTTGAATCGATTGAACAAGTCTTTACATAAACCGCCGAATTTCAAAATATTCACATTGTTGGTAAATGATGATAAAGATAGTGAATAAGTTGACATTTTCGTTCTTCACAAGTCATTAGATTTAATTGTTTTGTTATTCGCCTACATTTTCGAACCTATGGCCTATAGCCTGTTATATATAAACTAACACATCTGTTAGAACCATTATTTCCGTTTGCACCTTTGGGTTATATAAACTGGGGAAAATAAGAGGAATTGAAATGTATTTTGATATTTTCTAAGTGTATCAATGAATTAAAAGATCTTCAATAAGTAATGCAAAAGTTATCTAGCTATTCAATTGTACGAACATGATCTTTATTCGTGGTAAAGTTATTAGGAGTATTCATCTTTTATGTTGTGATATCACAATTATGATACAAGTGTTTTTATTGTTTTGACATTTTGTCATTTTATTGATATAATATTATGAGGGTGATTTAGTTATGCCTTGCAGAGAAAGTCTTTTAAAGTCCTCTGAAGTTCTTGACATGACATAACAAATTTTAAAAGGGGAAGTGGCTCTTTAAGAAACTGGATAAAGTAGTCGCATTAAATTCCAAATTGAAAAAGGATATTTTCAAACCAAAAGTACCCGTTCCAAAACGAACAAAGCAAGTTTGATTAAGCTTCCCTGTCACAAATGATTAAAAGATGTTCACACAAAAATGGTCGCCAGCAGCATTCGCTTTATTCTTTATCATTTCTTATACGACTAAGAATAATTTAGTTGTGTTATGTCATGCTTTAACTGCTGTATATGATGTTTGGCATAATTTATTTAGAGTAAATTGTATATCGACTAGGACAAAATTAGTTGTGTTTTGTCAGGCTTGGCTCTCTGAATATGATGGATTTGTCAGTAATTCCGATTTATTTGGATTTAATTTTTGATTTAATTTGTAAAACTTAGAAAAACTTAGTTGTGTTATGTCATGCTTCTGAAGTCTTATTTGGATTAAATTTGTATTAAAGTGACACAGAGCATCTTTCTTAAAATTTTATTTGGTTTTGATAAGCTACAAAATATCTAATATGCTGATTGAAGTTCATATCTCATGACTGGACTTGCAAATATATCCATTTATGCATAATATCTAAAATGTTTGATTTTATGGAAAAATCAAGAAAACATCTCAAATACGTTTAATATCCGAAATTATGCATCCAATTAATCTACCTATTAGTTACAATACCTAATAAACACTATCGAATGGAATATATCTTCCTTTCAGCTTATGACAAGGTTTCAAAATTACGTTTGGCAAATTTGCGAGCGCCACTCGAGCCACATTGTCCGGTTTTCAATCAAAATCCCGACTCTGAATGGCCGTATTTTCGCTCTAATGTACTGATTGGCCTTTAACTTGTTATTTTCAGTAACAATTAGTGGTTCCCGATGTAATAACATCGATTTCAAAATTTGACATATGTGATCCTATCAACATACCCTGTGTCTCTTTAACTTCTACGAAATGTACTGATTGGCCTTTAACTTGTTATTTTCAGTAACAATTAGTGGTTCCCGATGTAATAACATCGATTTCAAAATTTGACATATGTGATCCTATCAACATACCCTGTTTCTCTTTAACTTCTAAATCCTCTAAATCAGAAAAAAAGAAGTTTCTGAGCATTGTTTGATTACTCATGGCGGTTGTGTAAAGGTGTATAACTATATTGCTCTAAATGTCTTGTTTTTCACAATAAAGAAGCTGTTTGCAGAAACTCGTTCAAGTGGTCAGTAAGTGAAAGAGAGCAATCTGGAATATGTTTCCAATAATTCCAAATCAAAATCAGTCAAGTATTAAATATCAAATGATGACGTTCCAATAAATTCAAATAATGCTTTGATGAACCATTCGTTTTATTCAATAACGCGTTATTCAAATTCCACATTATGACAAAGGTATATGATAAATGCAAGCCATTATATTAATATGAATATATTACTATTATGCTGAGAATATTAGACATAACAATAATAAAAGACGTGATGTAGCACTTCTAGATGACAAAGGGAAAATGTATTCCCTAGAATGAAAGATAAGAGATCATTATGTAATTAATACGTAGTTACAAAAAAATGCATTTTCAAAAATCCAACATAGAAACCTATACATATTTGAAAAAATATGTTCGTCATGCTTTACACATATAAAGAAAGCAACATCTAGCCCATCATCAGGCAATGCCAAACAGCAAGATGATAGTTGTTCAATGGCAAGACTGAGATTCTGACAGTTAATGTTCAAAAATTATGTATCCCTCCTTCTCGTTTATTGTTCATGTTCTTCCCTCTAGAATCAAATATTGTCAGAAATTGGATGTTTTGAGTTTTGATATGGTCATCGCCCAAGGTGGAAATGCCCAGGTTTGTCCGAGTTCCTGCTGAGACTTAGATCCGTTCATTCCAGACCTTCACGTCCTGAGAGACCCCGAACCGGAACTTGAGGTGACCGGAAACAGTCCAGGAGATCTTCCGGCCCTGGATCTTGACATCGGCAGCGTTGAACCTTCCGCTTGAATTCTCGTCGCCCAAGAGGGTTGCCATGTCGCTCTCGAGAACCTGAGTAGAACCCGGAATCCTGACGATGATTCTGCCCCGGATTTGAACCTCAGAGGTGAACTTGCAGCAGTGTTCAGTCTCGGTGATCTTCAGCTCGGCTACAGTGCGTGTGTTGGGCGGTGCCCGAACTGTCGAGTTGAGGCCCCACGAGATCTTGTGCTTCACTACGTTCTCGTCCTCGCTCTCCACTGCGACCTCCGACCCGAAACTTCCGGTCTGGTTGCTGACGTTGCCCGGAACATCGATCTTGATTCCGACGACTCCGTTCCTAGAGAAGCCCTTGCTTACGGAAGTGCGGACTGTGGCGTCGGTGGAGCGGTCCATTTGGAAGGTGTGGTTCTGAACCTCGTTGGTCTTATTGACGTAGTTTGACTTGAAAACCACGTGAGAGCCGCCATTGGGGGTTTGGGGTGAGTTTGTGAAGTCGGTCGAAGCAGTAGAGAAGTGGACATGGCTCCAGTCAATCTCGAATGTCGGCCGACGGTTGTTTCCGGAAGCTGAGTCTCTAGACTGCATCCCTCCGTTCACTAGAGTGAGCTTGTTCTCGGCCCATTGTCGGACTGTCGCGTCGATGTCGGTCACACCCATGTTGGATCTGCAGTGACAAAACATGTCAGTTGTAATATAGTTTGATTTAATAATTTGCTTATTTCAACATCACTAAACTAATTTAAATAAACTGTTCTATTTCCTTTTGCACCCGACACCCAACTTACACAAATACCCAAAAACCCAAGAAATATTTTATTTGTGTGTCACTTGGTACATAGTCAGTTTAGATCATCGCATAATAAAAACTTTAAAGGATCGTACCACCCGGCCATAACGCCTATAAGACACATGAAAATCTAAAATTAGTCATGTACAAAAGATAAATGTACATTACAGTACAAACATATACAACATTTTAAGGGGATATTTAAGTAATATTGGGGCTAATAGTGTGTTTTCCTCTTTTATACATCTTTATTAATAGAGCGGCAAGAGGTTCTACAAACCTCTGATTACGTAATAAGAATACAGATTGGGCGGTTGAGGACAACTGTGTAAAAAAGGATTGACACGAGAAATGTCCTATCTTAAATAATACCTAAGATCAGAATAAAAGTCACAGTTTATATACCAGTAACGCTTTTCTGAAATGACCACTTTTACATGTGTAGCTTTGGTTCGTGATCCGCCCGCTGTTATACATGAATTTTTTACATTGGCACACAAACGTAACCAGTAAGAAAATAGTTTGTTTTTGAAATGGCCAATCGAAAGTGTCGTTTATATTTCTAATCTAGTAGTATATTCATCAAATAAACATACAAATTGCCATTTAAAACTTTTCCCAATAATGTTTAATGTTCGATAAGCAATAATTGTTTTAAGGAAAAGTAGTTTATTTTTGTATTTACATATTTAATGAATATACTGGGATAACATACTCAATATCAATGTAATCGATATTGTTGCTTTTCTAAAACGAAATGATTCGGAGCAAAAAACTAAACAATTCTGGACACTAATAAAAACTGGGAAATTTAGTTCTACACGTTAAATATAAAATGAAAACGTTCTACAACTCGCATAAACATAAGAAAGATCCTTACCTTGATGTCGATAATCAATAAACACAAAAACATTTCATCTAAAAAAAGTGGCATGACGTACCTGGTTAGTGTGTAGAGTAGCGGCGAGCTGTGACAAACGTTGAAAGTCTCCAAGATTGGATTGGAAAAATATCATTTTGCTCCCCATATTTATACACCTACAAAACTAAAATTAGATACAACTTAAGGAATAATTCTTGCTTCATATCCACCGAAGCTTCGAGATGCCATGCTGGAAACTTTACAGGTATCGTAGAAG